>JACEFZ010008667.1:372500-405286 GCA_014155875.1 Cepaea nemoralis
ATGTCTTTTTGAAGCACAATGTAACAAACTATCGTCTGTCAAGACGGCAAGGTACCACTATGTCATGAAAGGTTAGTGTTTCTAAGTTTTTTCTCCCTGCCTCTGATCCATACGGTGGTACTAAGTTGAGTAGAGAGCGAATCTCCACTATCTTATCCTTTCTTTTTAGCTAGCCAAGTCTACGAAGCTCATTATTGCGAACATAGTTATCATCTTCTTCTTCTAATTATTCTTCTTCTTCTTCTTCTTCTTCTTCTTCTTCTTGTCTTCCACTTATGTCATTAGAAGTCGTGGGGATGTGTTATTGATGTCCCAGCTCCTGTGACTAGCACCTTTCCTTCAATTTCCTCCATGATTCATGAGCATAATTGATCTTTGATCTAGTAAATTTCCTACCGGTTTGCTAGACCCGTTGTAGGTTCTTTGTCTACTTTCATCTTTATCTAGTTGCGATTATCTTACCCCTGTTCACTGTGTTCAGTATCATTGGACTCATATTCCGTTCGTGTTATAAAGCTATACTTGCCTAATAGTGTTTTGCCATGTTAGTTGCATATCCTTTACAGGACATCACAGTCAACCCTATCATTTGTTGGCTGTTTGTGATATCTTGGCAAGTTTACGTTCAGTAGTTTGCCATTGATTTCTGAACGACCGGCACCTATACCATTTTATTTTTTGTTAAAACCTACGCAAGGCGGCCTGCTGTCAAATTACCCGCAGCAGTGTTTCGAACGCGGTATGCTGGATTACGAACTGCTTCCATTACCCCTTCGCCACGGATCAGGATTTTCACATGAGAGCGGCCTTAAACTTAACTTTGCGATTGCCAACTGCCGTGGGATTTTTAATTTGCAAAACTTACCCACAGAAAGTCCTGTTTTTCACCCTTATCACATGCCAGTATGCTGGGCCACTCGAATTGGGAGAATATGACCAGGTGAACGCCATCCATCCAAGAGAGTCCGGGTCGTGTTAACCTGATACCTGGCGGCATCTGTTACCCGGTGGACACCAAGTAGGGACAAGGTTCACTAGAATGTTCTGCGGTCCACTGGCATTTTGGTTTCACCATTCCGAAGACCAACTGTTGGCTCACAATGTCCGGACAAATGATAGCTCACTTATCTTCTTTTCCTTTTGCGCCACAACGAAAGACGGACATGCACGTGCATGGATTGGTAGTCATAGAAGTAAAGGAAACAAATAAAGAGAGTCCACACTAGACAACATGAAAGGGATTCTGGGACCTAAGGAACTATAATGAGAGATGTGGTACCGTAAGGGCTTGACGCTTGCATCCTGGTCTGGTGGACACGTTTTGAATTCACACCATGGCTGAAATTTAGCTTTGAGCCGATCATCCATGTCGACACAGCTTAAACTTTGTACCAGGAAATTAATTGGGAAGCGAAAGCGGCTGGTATGATATTAACCACATTATCGATGGCGTGATGATTGGTCTGTATAACCATGGGTCTAGCACCATATGTCTAAGGCGTGTAGAATGATTCTTTTATGGAGCTATAATGATAACTGTGTGGAACTGTGACTATATTCTGTTATGGAGCTATAAGGATAACTGTGTCTATATTCTTTTATAGAGTTATAACGGTAACTGTGTGGAACTGTGACTATATTCTTTTATAGAGTTATAACGGTAACTGTGTGGAACTGTGTCTATAATCTTCATAAAGTTATAACGGTAACTGTGTGGAACTGTGTCTATATTCTTTTATAGAGTTATAATGGTAACTGTGTGAAACTGTGTCTATATTCTTTTATAGAGTTATAACGGTAACTGTGTGGAACTGTGTCTATATTCTTTTATAGAGTTATAACGGTAACTGTGTGGAACTGTGTCTATAATCTTCATAAATTTATAACGGTAACTGTGTGGAACTGTGTCTATATTCTTTTATAGAGTTATAACGGTAACTGTGTGGAACTGTGTCTATAATCTTCATAAAGTTATAACGGTAACTGTGTGGAACTGTGTCTATATTCTTTTATAGAGTTATAACGGTAACTGTGTGGAACTGTGTCTATAATCTTCATAAAGTTATAACGGTAACTGTGTGGAACTCTGTCTATATTCTTTTATAGAGTTATAACGGTAACTGTGTGGAACTGTGTCTATAATCTTCATAAAGTTATAACGGTAACTGTGTGGAACTGTGTCTATATTCTTTTATAGAGTTATAATGGTAACTGTGGAACTGTGTCTATATTCTTTTATAGAGTTATAATTGTAACTGTGTGGAACTGCGTCTATATTCTTTTATGGAGCTATAATCATAACTGTAGAACGGTGTTTATATTCTTTTATAGAGCTTTAATGATAACTGGCCGGTCTCCCTGGCGAAGGTGATAACGACTTTCTCCGTAATCCCGTATATACACGTGAGGAATACAGCTGCGCGAGATTCGGTACCGGATCACGTCGACGCCGTAACTATGCGGGTGTATGTATGACGAAAAGTTGTAGACGCGCTGAAGTTGTTCACGTGACCCCAATCAAGACGTCAGAGCTTCACTGCAGAAACACGTGTTCAAGGACACCAGAACAAACATCGACTCCAGAAGCACATGTGTAACATCAATATCCAGATAGCTCTTGCCCAAGTTACCACCAGCAATTTTCCAATATTGCTGGTAATTTATAAACCATGTGAAGTTTCTACATAAAAGAATGTTTACCCTATGGAGTTAGATTAGATTTATGGTAGCACTTATGACTTCATTAAAAAAAAAAAAAAAAACTCCACGCCACATCTAATTTGCTACTAACGATTTCTACCGTTAAAAATAGTTTATCATCGATGCGTTAACTTTGAGCTGATCAAAACTGGGATATCTGCCAAGATCCCGTTTGAAAAATATTTCCTCTTTTTATACCTGTGGTATTCCAATGTCAAATGAGAATAAATTATGTTTCATTTACTTTAACTCTTTATCTGCATACTACGTCCAGGCCAGGCGTGAGCCAAGACGCTGTCAAGGTGTGCATAGACACAGTGTTAAATCAAATTGTTGCGTGCATTTTGCAGGACATTGCCTACAACCTCAATATCAGGTTGATTTTGTAAGAAAGTTTACGGTCAGTAGATTGCCGTTGTTATCTGAACGAGAAGTCACATTTGAAGTCTACTTGACCGTTGTAAGGAACGATCCTCCTACCCTGCCATCTGCACACCAAAAGTTCAAATCAACTGGAGAACTTAAGAAGGAATAACAAATCCGGTCCCAGTTAAACAGAACACAGCCAATGATGTTCATTATCACCAGGAGTATTCAATGGTTGTTGGAAGAAGATGATTTATGAGGCGACTAGAAAATGTCATCATCATCATGTGCCGTGCCCATAAGAGTTGGCGGTTATGTTTTGCCATATCACGTCATCACCAGTGTCGTGGATCAGCTCTGTGTTTTTGTCTCGACCATATGGCCAAGCCATCCAAATATTTACTTCTCTGGCTTCCCCGTATTCTCTTTTCCTTAATATTGCCAGTTGTCACCAAGTTCTCCAATGTATTTCTTCTCATAATGTGTCCAAAAATAAAACTGTGACTGTCTACGTCTAATTTCTCTAATCAGTTTACGGTTTTCATTTCTTTCATGTAGTACTTGGACATTGGTTTTTATTTCTGTCCATGGTATTCTTTGCATTTTCCTCAGAAACCACATTTCCACAGCCACCAGATGTTTTTCAGCTTGTCTGCTCATTGTCCACTCTTCACATCCATACAAAAGTACAGTTCTATGTAGCCTGATGGCAGAGGACACTGACAATAGAGAAAACTGACCCACACACAAACTTGAGTCTACTAGTAGCAACTACTGACAATAGAGAAAACTGACCCACACACAAACTTGAGTCTACTAGTAGCAACTACTGACAATAGAGAAAACTGACCCACACACAAAATTGAGTCTACTAGTAGCAACTACTGACAATAGAGAAAACTGACCCACACACAAAATTGAGTCTACTAGTAGCAACTACTGACAATAGAGAAAACTGACCCACACACAAAATTGAGTCTACTAGTAGCAACTACTAGTAGCCGTTGCATGTGCGGATAACGTTGGAGTTCAAGCCGAGCGAATGATAAATAAACATGGTGAATGAAAATGAGCCATCAACTTTGCATATGATCAAACCATCAATTAAGAATAGACAAATTATTATAATACTCATCAACATCAATGACACTGCTAAATCATTTGGCATGAGAATAATTGGTAGCAAAACAAGGTCGACAGTAATTGCCAAACAAACCCAAAATATAAATATTTATATCTAGGGGAAAACTACTGAACAAACTGCACTAGTTTCCCTTTCCGGGTCAAATAATTTAAGGAGATAATCTCTGTGGGGCTGAAGTAAGATCAAGGTCTGCACGGGTCAAACAGGCATATTCATGCGCACATACACAAGCAAACAGATACACACGCACACCCTCGATATAAGAACTGAATTCACAAATAAATCCGTAATATTTGAGATACTAATTACATTTAATGGTGTTCATCGGTTAAAAGAATGTATTTATATTTATATATTGAGATATATACGAGGGTAAGTTAATAAGTAAGTCACAAATGGCTGTAGAAAAATAACTACATATGATAACAACTTGAAACCAATTTATTTTTATACATACATTATCCCTTTATTTCTCAACATAATTTCTACTAACATTTATGCACTTATCCCATCGTTTTATCAGTCCTCCCAAACCGGCTGCATAGAACTGTGTGCTCTGTTTTCTAAACCACGCTTTCACTTCACATTCAACTTCGGCGTCATTCGCGAAATGTCTCCCGCCAAGGTTGGTTTTCAGTGGACCAAAAAGGTGAAAATCGCTACCAGCCCGAATCAAAGCGTGCTTCAATGCAATGTAAATATCCTTCTTCGCCTTGTGTCCACAAATTCAAAGTTACGCCATCAGCAGGGAAGGTAATGCTGACAGTGTTCTGGGATTGTCAAGGAGTACTTACAATTCAAGAAGAAAGGTGACAATGTGAATTCTGAATCATACTGTGAAGTTCTATCGATGCTTCATGGTGCAATTCGAAGAAAACGTCTAGGACTGCTGACTAGAGGAGTGTTGCTTATTCGTGACAATGCCGGACCACATACGGATCGATTAACTCAGGAGAAAATTAACCAACTAAGGTGGGAAGTTTTGGAACATCCACCTTACAGCCTCGATTTAGCCCCTAGCGATTTCTACCTTTTTGGTCCACTGAAACCCCACCTTGGCTGGAGACATTTCGCGAATGACGCCGAAGTTTAATGTGAAGTGAAAACGTGCTTTAGAAAACAGAGCACGCAGTTCTATGCAGCCGGTTTGGGAGCACTGATATAACGATGGGATAAGTGCATCAATGTTGGTAGAAATTATGTTGAGAAATAAAGCGACAATATGTGTATAAAAATAAACTGGTTTCAAGTTGTTATCATATTTAGTTATTTTTCTACAGCCATGTGTGACTTACTTATTAATTTACCTCATAAAACACATTAGTGGTGCTACAAGGTTAATAGAAAAGGTAAAATAATATTTCACGGAGGAAACACACGGGTTAATAAAAGTAAGTAGATAATTAACGCAAACCTGTGAGGAAACAAATAACCCCAACTAAAAAAATATACATGAGAAAGATAAGAAGTGCTAACAAAGAAGCCAAGTGGGGATAGGAACGCGGTCCCTTGTAGTCAACCAGTCACGTGCTGTCTCCACAATAAAGGTTGGCTGTAAAATGGAAGTCCATACTATCAAACCATCTCATCTGCACAGATGTATGCCTGCTACACTAGAAAAGCAACCCTGACATAAACGGGGACTTTGTTTCACTAACGTTTTTATTTCAGTAATAAACAGATCGCCGGCTTCCTGGCCTAGAGGTTAGCGACTTTTCTCCGTAATCTCGTATACTCTCGTAGGTAACGTGACGACGGTGAGAATCAGCGGTGGTTCGAATCGCGTCGGTAACTTACGGGGTATGTGAGCCGGCCGCTCAGAAAGCAATGGCAAACTACTGATCGTAATCTTGCCAAGAAATCAACAATCAGCTGAAAGATGCTGATGTTGACAGCGATGTCCTGTAAAGGATATGCAAAAAAAAAAAAAACTAAATAAACAGATCATTATGGTGGCAGTTGGTGTGACCTGAATCAAGGACAGCGTCTGTAGTTACGGCATGCTTCACAATTCTACTTTTTTTCCTTGCTCGTTCCTCTTTCCGCGGGAAGTGCGTCATACCTTGTTATGGACATCAGTGGCGAAAGTCTCAGTACTTCCTCTATACAGTTTAGTTTAGTTTAGTTTAGTTTAGTCGACGGATCAACATCACGGCACACGGGTGTAACCCATAAGTGCTCCGTTCTACTCCTAACTCAAGCCTGAGTCCGGAGAATCTCAGCTCAGTGCACGAACTCCGTAGCACCGGTGAGGATCCTGAAATACTTTGGGTAGATTTTAAACTCGAAATTTTCCCGGGTAGCACCCTTAAGCTATCCTTTATCGATTTCCAACTGCCAAGGGATTTTTTTACGTGCACAGCAATACACACGGGAGTCCGATCTCACTACCCAGATACCAGGGGAAATGTTTTATTACTAGAAGTCCGCGTGAAAAATTCCTGACCCTCACCGGGCCTTGAACCCGGGACCTCCAGCACTCTAGGCGGACACCATACCTCGAGACCACTCAGCCCCCTCTATACTTTCCCTATACAGATTCCACCCACGGTAAATGGCTCTATCTAACAATAGGTAGATTTTGTTTCTAGCAATTTTGCTGCCCTGCTGGTGGTGACTTTAGTCTGCCGTAGTAGATTTCTACACAGGAATCTTCTGTTTTTTCGACATTACACAAGAATGTTAGCTATCCTATATCACTACTCAGGAGATCAATGGAAAGTGCGATATCATTAGAAACCCATATTTCTTGCAACATGTCCAGTCCTATCCTGGGATTCACAGTAGGTGACTTCTAAGTCAGAGGTGGTAACGTAACTCCTCGACCATGACTCCTACCTAGCGGTCCTTGAAGGCTTTACAATAAAATACGAACTCTCATCGCTTGGAAGGCGGGTAGGGTAGTAAAGCCACTGCTTAATAGCGTCAAACAAACCCAAGAAAGGTCGATCACGTAATCTCAGTTGGTAAACTTTATCGAGATTACTTAGCGCTGTCCAGTGTTGATTTTACCAAAACAAAGATCACAGACAAATGAATGGCAAAATAATATTCGTGCCGTTGTTAAGACGCGAATGATGTAGTGATCAGGCTGAATTCATCCCTATCTGTATTTATCAGAGGAAATCAAATAATACATATTTGAGGGCGTGGTACTAAACGTAGCAAAGAACCATTTATGACTAACATGGAACAACATAAACAAACAGGAAATTACAAGTAATCTTGAAACAAGAGTTTTCTGGCGGTTCATAACGATCTTAAAATAATATAATGAAAAAATTCAACAAAAACGAGAAGTGACATTGTTTAGTTTGGTCAAACTCAACAATTCCACATCTCATGATCTATTTACACATTGAATTCTGTAAAGTTTTATTTACTTCAGTTCATCCAATTCCCTTTCTTATAATAATAGACTAGGGAAAGCAAGTCGAAACATGTTTGCCCTAACAAGTCCTTGATAAAAAATATATTTAAACAGAACATCCGATAACTCCAGAAACTTCAAGTAGTCGTGTTATTTGTGACTTTACTTGATTTCAGTCATTTCGTTTTGAAGTTCAAGTATAGTTGTGACCTATTGTAGCCATAATTTCCAGTTAGTCCGCTGATGATAACGGGTTTTGTCGAAATATTCGACAATTGAGTTACATGTATGTTACGTTATCGATTCATATTTTTATTTCATTTTATTCGCTTTGCAAGTATACACATGAGGAACGAATGGTGAGTAGAGAGAGGTAGAGAGAGAGAGAGAGAGAGAGAGAGAGAGAGAGAGAGAGAGAGAACGAACGAACTACCAATCTTTATTTTCAAAGGGTTAAGCATTGGGCACGTAGGCCCGTCTATATATATATATATATATATATATATATATATATATATATATATATATATATATATATAGATAGAGAGAGAGAGAGAGAGAGAGAGAGAGAGAGAGAGAGAGAGAGAGAGAGAGAGTGTAGAGTATTTGTTATTTCCACGATAATCGCATATTTTAAAACTCAGTCGTTGTTTGTTTTTTTTCGAACAATATCAGTGACTATGTGTTTTAAATATGTCAGCCAAAGTATAAATCATGTATTCACTTCCTATGATATATAACTATGCAGTATGCACCTGACGAGATGCAGCGAAATATGTCAGGCAATAAATCTGGCAATCTATTGTTTGTGGCTTCTGAGTGTAAATTCACTAAAGGAATACATTGTTTTCAAGATCCCAGCGCGTGTTTTGAAATATTGCTAGGTAATGGGTGTTAACGAGAGACCTGATCGCCCGCACCAGTTGACAAGAAGACAGTTGATGATAATGACTAGCAAAGCATACTCTAACCTTGTACGCACTTCTAACTCATTTTGTTTATTTTTCTATCAGTATTAAATTACAAATAATTGGAAGGTTAAATGTTTCTAACCATGTGTTATTACGCCGATTATGAGCACTTAGGTATGGTACAGTAAACAAGCGAGATCAAAGCGGATTCTGTTGACCAGTAACCGTAGCATTAGTTGTAGAAGTATCATAGTAACAGCAAATTTTACACTGTAACATTCTTCCAACCTTCATATAAATCGACCCACCGACATTCCTGTTTGGAAACTAGTTTTGTCGAGAAGATTCCAGAACCAACAGTTCTGAATTCATTACCCTAGCGATATAATTATCCCAGTTTCAATATTTAATTAGATGCTGAGATGATACAATTACGATAAATTAGTAGAGCTGTAGTAATTCCTAATGCTTGTTTGCCCTGATTTAGAGTGTCAATAGCAAAGCTGCGCTAGAAAGAGTAAAACAGTATCGGCATTGCGTTCTTCTTCTTATTCTTTCGTCTTCTTTACTCGGCTGCTTCGGCGTGAAGCGTCGCAGAAAGAAGGTGAATGTAATTCCCCGTGTTTCGCTTGTCCTGTTGCTCGTTCTAACGTCATATTTGAATTCTTCCATGTCTCTATTACACTATCTAGTCAACTCTTTCTCTGGCGTCTTCTCGCGTTGTATCCAAATGTTCTCGCGTCGAACGCTCTACCAGCTGATTGATCTTGTTCCATTCTAACTAAATTTCATTTTATGTGCATTTTTGTCATTTTTTTGTTTATCTTTCTGTTCTTCTCATTGCGTCCTTATGCCTTAATGTAGTCACCGTAGTGTCTTGCACGTGATTATATGTTGTGTTTTGTGTATTTGTTTGATGATGAAGTCTAGTCGCCGTAACGTCCTATGTTTTCTGTAACTGTGTTCTGTAAAGCTGCATCACTTTGTGTTATTTTACATTGTTTACATTTTCAAGGCTTTACCGCAGTTCCGATAATTATATTTATCCTTTAACTAAATGTCTTAACCATTTAATTGTTTGGTGTTCAATCAAGTCTAGTAATCGGTGTGATCCCTACACTTGTTCTTAGTTTCCCATTTGTTTCTCTATCAATTCTTGTTTTTCCAGCTGCGTACTTATGCTGCTCCTCTCACTTTATGTGATTTTACGCTTGTGTTCTTAGGGCTATCCATGATTGGATTGGTAACACATTGTTTGGACGAATAAAGCATGGATGGCGAGATGGCCAGCTGAAATTTTAAAGCCAGTACGCCAGTACAAAATATTACCGTTCCACGTTTTCTATTTACCTTTTATGTTGCATGAACTCCACAGAGGGTGAATACAAAACTTGGAACGGCAATATTTTCAAAATCCCCAAAGTCATTGAAAATACACCCTATATGATTATTTCATGGTGTGTGTATACAAAAGGTCTTGCCTATTGCGATTCATAATCATTCTTAAGTAGGTAAAATGATGGATTATGATCCCACATGTTGAACAGATTCTGATGAATCACTGGGTACGAAGTTATTGGTTGCCGAAACAGTGCAAACGGGGACAAAAATGGTATTGTCGGCGTTGTCGTTTGCAGTTTTCCTAGGTTGTCGGCGTCATCTGGTAAAAGTAAAAGGGACTCTTTTTTATGACTTACAGCGTATAGGGCGTGTCGTGATAGATATGTTGTATAGATCAACGGACACTCCGGGGGTGTTGTGGTACATGTCGCATTGGTCGCCTTTACTTCCCAAGACACAAGCACTCCTCCTCTAGACTTGGGGTTTAGCAGATTCCAGAAACAATCAAGGACTGGTGGCTAGTAGTGAGTACTGGGCCGACAGTTGCGAGAGGTTAGCCTAAGACCAGTAACCCAAATCATCAAACGCAAGTTGAAAAATAACGGTCGCATACTACCAACATATCTTTGGAGATAACATTTATTCTACATCTAATACAATGAGAGCAAATGTTGGGAGTCTCATTGGCGAAGTGATCATGCCGACTGCCTCGCGCTCCGAAGGTTGTGGGTTCGATTCCGAGCTACGTCTTTCGGTTCACGGGTGCATTTTTCTCAGAGACTCCTGGGGGTCGTCGCTGGAGCTACGGAGTTCGTGCTTTGTGCGACGCTTTCGGCAGGCCGCCCCGCGGAAAGAGACTGAGCCATATTGGATAAAACCCGGTGCAATGAAATCGAACCTCTCGACTTTTAAGACTTCTTTTTAATGTCAAATGTGGTATTGTAACTTTGTCTTTTTAATCTGCAATTAATCAGTCTACCTCTTAATACTTCCTGAACACGATTATGATAATCTAGTAATTATCTCAGTTTATAATAGTTCTCGTGACAGGTATCAACACTGATCATATTATCACGATTTCTTTCTAGGAGGTAAATCAATTTATGCTGTGCACAACGTTTAGCAATAATGGTAATTTAATCATATTTTCGCACTAGTGTCATTTGCCTTCTGAAAACGAAGTTTTTGCCGAAGCCGTAATGGATTTTATACTGAAGACTGCAGTAACTGCAGCCTGGCTGAGTGAACATACGGCCTACCCCTTGGCATCTTGTGAAAGCCTTTCTCTAATTGATTGACAGGGATCCCCAAGCCCTTACAGCATAGACCTCTCTTCCAAAACTATCCATGTATGCCACTAAACAACCGAAGTCGCACTATGTGACAAAGTTGTCATTAAACACTCCGTATGTGTGCTCAACAGTCCCATCAGACTCTGTGTGTATATAATATTGTATCCAGGAGGTACTCAACGGGCTTGATTCATGTGTGTAACGTGCGTGCTTTTACGCCAAGGTGGGGCGAATGTACAGGTTACGAATGTGAAAATTACAATCAAGGTCACACGTGTGGAGATAAGAGGAAAACAGATGTAGGGTCAGAGATGTTGGGTAAGGAATCCCAAGACAATGGGTGAGACCCTACACAATGGATTGTTATATCACGTAGATGTCAGTCACCAGGGGACAGAGAGGAACATACTGGAGAGAGAATAGACAAAGGGAAACCCAGAAAGGTATTTTGATGGGAGCTAGTAATGGGGTTCAAGTGTGAAATAGTCTTTCACGGGTGGACCCGGGAAGAGTAAATAGAGAGAGAAGTCTTGGAAAATTGGGGACAGTTGAGTCTGGGGCTAAGTGAGGGAAACTTAGCCAAGACAGTAGCATTCAGCCTGGGGCTAATTGTGGGAACTTAGTCAGGCAGTTGAATTCTGGGGCTAAGTTAGGAAAACTTAGCCAGGAGAGTTGAGTTTTTGGGCTGCGTTAAGGAAACTAGCCAGTTACTCGGTGTTTGGGCTAAGGAGGGAAACTTAGCCAGGCATTCAGTTGAGTTCGGACACGGGAAAGAGTCCGGTGCGTCTAATTGTGTCACAAAGTCGATTGAAGGCAGTATTGTGTATTTACCTGTTATAATATGGTTCCTGGAGATAGTGTATGTTTTCATCATGTCTCTTCATAATCAATAAAGTTGTGTGCGTGAAAACCAATGTTCTCCAGTGCCTAATAGCTGTTCATAAGTATACCTGCAGAGTATTCATACTGACATACCTCTGGACATAACCATAGCCAATTCTATCTGTCAGCAGCGTTATGAAAATGCGCACTATCCCAAACTGAAACACTAAGATTTCTTATTATTATGTGTGCATGACAGACAGAAATAGAGAGAATGAAAGAAATAGAAAGAGATGGAGCGATATGAATGAAAGTGCATATTATAAATGCCTTCATGTATACTTATATTCATTCAATAATTAATTTATATTAATTCACTCCTTCCACCGTTAACTTTTCTACACATTGATTATTCATTAATTCATTCACATGTGAGTAAAAAGACACACATACGTACTTACACATACACAAACACACGTTTATACAGACGCACGCAAATACACACACAAACAGGCACATTCACATATTTACACATAGACAGGCGCAAAAGGCACCATCATGCGGGCACGCACTCTTACAGTCACAAACAGCCAGATAGACAGCTAGACAGACAGCCAGACAACGAGACAGACAGCCAGACAGACAGGCAGTGAGATATAATAAGATTTTCTGATCATAGTTTCTACATCTTCAGAGCAAAGAGCCCATGCCAATACACCTCCAGCCTCTCACTACCGTATGTCTTAACCTTTTTGAGACCGCATTTTCGCCAGACGTAATAGTATGAGGACAAGGACATCATTCAGACATCAAGGAAGACATTTCAGTTTCTTTGAATGTCCATCCATAATCTTCTTTTTGAATGCTCATCCACGATCTATTTCATGAACGGTTTACGAGAGTAGTGTGAAAATCAATAAATATTATTTGTAACCCCAGTTCAAATGTTCTATGTATTTTGGACTGGTAAAATGTGTTATCAAATAATGACAAGGACAAATGTGCCGTTAACTTCATAAATAAACAGTGCAGATTTTCAGCTCAAATTCCAGTAGTCGAAGTGTGTTTTCGTATGTGCTTGCGGTTGTGTGTGTGTGTGTGTGCGTGTGTGTTCGAGCGTGCGTGTGTGTGTGTGTTCGTGCGTTCGTGCGTCCGTGCGTACGATTGTGTATGTGTGTCCGTGCGTGCGGTTGTTTGTGTGTGTGTGTGGGGGGGGGGGGGAGTTCTGTGCGTTTGGCGCGTCAACCTAACCAACTAAATTGCGTAAAAATCTTAAAATTGTCCAGAAGCAGTTTTCTGCAATGAGTATGTGCTGTGTTAGGGCCTTCACATTTTATAGAGCTGACAACCCGGAGGATGGGGGTCTTCACATTTTATAGAGTTGACAACCCGAAGGATAGGACCTTCACATTTTATAGACCTGACAACCCTCAGGATAGGGTCTTCACATTTTATAGATCTGACAACCCAGAGGATAAGGCCTTCACATTTTATAGACCTGACAACCCGGAGGATAGAGCCTTCCCATTTTATAGATCTGACAACCCGGAGTAAAGGGCCTTCACATTTTATAGACCTGACATCCCGGAGGATAGGGCCTTCATATTTTATAGATCTGACAACCCGGAGGAATGGGTGGCCAATTTTTCCCTTCCTTGGCAGGAGATGACCCTAGATCGCCGTAGTTCCCCATCAACTTCACTAACGCACTCTTCACTGAATTATACACCAAGGATTTGTAAAGTGACGGAATGAAAGCGAGAAATTGAGCCAGATACCCTGTCTGATAAAGCAGGGACAGGAGAGATTATGAAATAACTCATCTCAACCTTAAAATCGCCATCGACTTCCTACAAGAGGCGAATCTTTTTATTTGGAAGAAATCTTACACTTCTTTTTTCTTCTTTATCACTTTACTTTTACAATAAAAGAGATGGAGAGGGGGTGGAAACAAAGGAAGGGGGATTTTCGCGACTAAGTGACCGAGTTGCCTGCAGTGCGCTACGAAACTCGTTGGTTCGATTTCGAAAGCCGTTATTCTGTTTGTGAGTATAATTTTTAAGGATACTACTCGAAGGTCGTCGGTGAACATTTAGTTATGTAGTTTGGGGACATGGTGGAACTTTGTGTTACTTGTTTTGCTTCTGCTGGAAAGAAGATCAAGCCATATGGCATAGTATACGGTGCTCTGACCCCCATGCGTGTTTCCAAGGTATTTCCTAAGGCACCAGGGCCGGGTTATATACTGGCCAAGACCTATTGACGCGTCCTCGTCGAGCGTCCTGGGCAACAGGTCCCTTCGGTGTCCTGGCTAAAGTCAGTAGGATCGCCGATTCCTCTGAAGTCGGAGAGTGTCTGCCTGTACGGCGAGGAACCACCAGTCTGCACACCAATAAGCCAGACATGGGACAACGGATACTCACGCAAACCTCAGGTCCTGTATGACATCACACTGATGTTGGACAACAGGATGCCTTCATCTGACATACAGGACTTCACGTTGGAGCTCAAGCCAACGAACACAAAGCAAGCAAGCAAGCAAGCAAGCAAGCACCTTTCTCCGATCCTCATCTCCACTCTACGGGCTTCTTCTTTCCCATCCTCGTGTTCATCTCTTTATCTGTATAAATGTCCCTTTTTTCTAATGTCCTGTGTGTCCTATCATATCAACGGAGAAGCTCATTACAGCGCAAGGCAAACGACTGACAGTTAGAACGCATATGTTACGTAAACCGCAACAAGCTGAAAACCGTTGACCTATTTACTACCCGTACAAAATATAAAGATCTTTCTTAATGAGATCTCTTTGATGTGTTGAGATGAGTTATTTTGCACATCGTTAGTGAATGTAATTTATTCTTTTAAGGCGATTAAGGGCATAATTTATTCCCGATGGTTTCGTTTTTAATCCCATCCACTACTCCGTTATTATTTACATGTTAAGCTTTATGACAGGTGTTTTCAAAGAAGCAAGGGCTTGTTTTTCTGTACACGTCGTTTTTCTGTATAATTGGTTTTTCTCTCCTCACGCATGTGTTTCATTTTCTTACTTTATTTCTACAGTAAAAGTAATATACAATATCTTCTTTGTTTTCTCCCTCCTCCCCCATTTTTTACTCTATTTCCATCTTCCTTCCCTTCTTTCCCGAGCTTCCTCTTCGTGTTGTTCTTTCTACCCACTTCGGATGTCTCCGTGACGAGATGGTGAAGCCAAATTACTCGCGCTCCGGAGGTTGTGGGTTCGATTTCTGACTCTGCCCTTCTGTTCACGAGTGCACTTTTATAGGAAAGAGACCGAGCAATATGAGATAAAACCAAATGCAAATGAAGATCCTTTAAATCCGCTTAAAAAAAGTTTCTTTTTTAAAATTGAGCTCGCTCGCTTTGAACTCAAGCGTAGTCCATACACACTTTTTTTTGCATATCCTTTACAGGACATCGCTGTCAACACCAGCATCTTTCAGCTGTATGTTGATTTCTTGGCAAGATTACGCTCAGTAGTTTGCCATTGCTTTCTGAGCGGCCGGCTCACATACCCCGTAAGTTACCGACACGATTCGAACCACTGCTGATTCTCACTGTCATCACGTTACCTACGAAGGTATACGAGATTACGGAGAAAAGTCATAACCTCTAAGCCACGAAGCCGGCTCCATACACACTACTATCCAGTATTGCTGGACTGAATTTCACGTGTTGATTAGCTTTCCCCTATTAACAGTACCCCTCGCCATCATCCGACTTCAGAGGTACTTGTAATATACTTCCCCAAGTCAAGGACGACAGGTCAACATTTTAGTCCCACTGTCTGGTGTAGGGGTTGAACCCCTAACCTTGGCATCGGCATACCGGATGTTTAAGAACACGCGTTCTTATCCATTCGGCCATGGTTACCTGCAAAAAATAAACGTTTCACTACTCCACTTCGTCTTCTTTTTCCTAATAGTTCTCCTTATCTCCTTCTTCCTCCTGCCCCTCACCTTCTTGCTCCACCGTTATTTTTATTTTATTTTTCTCCTCTTCTTCCTCTCTCTTTTCTTCCACCATGCATTTATTTTTCCTCTACTTACCATGCTTCCACCTTTTCCTTTTCATCTACCTCCTTCTTCTTCCTACCATTTTTATTAAACCTTCCTTCTCTTCTCTAAAGTATCATCTTCTTCCTCTGCTTTCTCTTTCTAAACCTCATCCTCCTTGTTCTTCCTCAATTGTCCTCGCAACAACAAACAAGTTAATTTCAGAACTCGGGGAGACACAATTCTCTAGAATAATACCATACTATTGTTACAAAATCGGAAACTCTATTGTTCACATTACAACTCTAATAGCCACACCACAACTCTGTTAATCACAGGACATCTCTAAATGTCACACCATAACTCTATTAGTTGCATTACAACTCTAAGTGTTTCATCACTACCATGCAATTCACATCACGACTTTAAATCCCATCACGACATGACAACTCTATTAGTCAACTGACAACTCTCTTAGTCACAACCCAACTCTAAATGTCATATCACAATTCTACTAATCAAATCACAACTCTAAATGTTAGTTACATGACAACTCTATTAGTCAAATGACAACTCTGTTAGTCACATCACAACTCTAAATGTCATGTCACAATTCTACTAATCAAATCACAACTCTAAATGTTAGTAACATTACAACTCTATTAGTCAAATGACAACTCTCTTAGTCATAACCCAACTCTAAATGTCATGTCACAATTCTACTAATCAAATCACAACTCTAAATGTTAATTACATAACAACTCTATTAGTCAAATGACAACTCTATTAGTCACATCACAATTCTAAATATCATGTCACAATTCTATTAACCACATCACAACTCTAAATGCCCCATCACTACTCGCTTAGTCACTTCACATCTCTGTTAGTCACATCGTATCTCCATTAGTCACATCACCACACTAGATATAATGAAAAAACCGTTTTACACCATCTGAAATGCTGCTTTTGCTTGTTTATCCTACATTACATTTCTTTAATACATCTTACATCTTCTGTTATCAAAGTACCCAAATACTTCAACACGTTGATTTGATGTACACTTGTTCCATTTACCGTGATGTTGCAGATGTGTTTAGTCTTGTTTCATTTGTGTACAGATTATCAAGGGCATTACCTGGCATGGGGAGAATTACCTGATTCAATGCCATACAAACAGTAGATTTGAACCAAATATGGTACCACAATCACATCACGAGTATTATCATGTAAACTTATATTCACTGAGCATTGACATTAAAGGAGATGCCACCGAAGCAAAACAATAAAGTGTTGACTCTATTATGGCGATACAACATCCTTCTGTTCAAATGGTAGATCACATGTGGCGATATATTATTCTTCGGCACTAAGTCTTTTAAATAATTGGTTTTTAGGACTCCGTTGTCCCCTAATAAAGATATGGTGTGCTAAAGATAGCAACCGTGATCATTGTCCCTAATACAGATATCGTTTGCTGGAGATAGCAGCCTTGATCATTGTCCCTAATACAGATATGGTGTGCTAAAGATTGCAGTCTTAATCCTTTTCCATAACACAGATATGGTGTGCTAAAGATAGCAGTCTTAATCATTGTCCCTAATACTACAATTATGGTGTGCTAGAGATAACAGCCTTGATCATTGTCCCTAATACAGATATGGTGTGCTAAAGATAGCAGCCTTGATCATTGTCCCTAATACAGATATGGTGTGCTAAAGGTAGCAGGAGCCTTGACTATATTTCGAGAACATCAAATGAAAAGGGGTGAAGCCAGACAGGAGCAATGTCATCAGTATCATGTTCCATGGCGATAAGCGTGGGCTGTCGTGTTTCGCCAATTCATACGATCACCAGAGTCGTGGATCAGCTCTGTGTTTTTGTCTATTATGCCATTTGGCCATGCCATCTAGGTATTTAACTCTCTGACTTCCTCTTGTTCTTTCCTCCTTAATATTGCCAGTTTTACCAAATTCTCCAGTTTATTTCTTCTCATGACGTGCCCAAAATATCTTGATTGCCTACGTCCAATTTATATAATCATTTACGGTATTCATTTGTTTCTTGTAGTACCTGGTCATTGTTTTTTCTGTCTGTCCATGGTATTCCGTGCATTATCCTTAGAAACTACATTATCACTGCTATTAGATGTTTTTCGCCTATTTCCGTGGCTAAGAGTTACGGACGCGATTCGCAAGCCCGTTTACCCGCGTTCGAAACACAGCTGCTCGTGATTTGGAAACATACAGCGTTGCGCTGGCTTTTAACGAAATGATATGGGAACCGGTCGCTCAGAAAGCAATGGCAAACTACTGAATGTAAACTTGCTAAGACATCAACAACGGCAGTGAAATACTGGTGTTGACAGCGATATCCTGTAAAAAAAAAAGGATATGAAAAAAAAGATGCTTTTTCATCTTGTCAGCTCATTTTCCACGTTTCACATCCGCACAAAAGCACTTTGCAGGAGGCAAAAGCAGAATAGTTAACCAACACTGAACTGGTGTCGTCAACCACTACGCGTTTAGCGAGACAATTAGGAGGGGATGCGAGAGCTTGTGGACTGAATGGTCCTATATAGGGGAGGATCATCTGACAACTAATTAACTTACACATGTAGCAATAGCAAGCACGGGTTTGTGTGAGTTGTTCGGAGATTTATAATGCGATGGACAATAAAGGACATACTGGAGAGAGAGAGAGAGAGAGAGAGAGAGAGAGAGAGAGAGAGAGAGAGAGAGAGAGAGAGAGAGAGAGAGAGAGGAAGGGAGAGAAAGAGAGAGAGAGAGAGAAAGTTACAGGGAGAGAAAGAAAGAGTCAGAGAGAAAGCGAGAGAAAGCGAAAGAGTTAGAGAGAGAAAGAGAAAGAGAAAGAGAGAGAGCGAAAGATATAATTAAAGAGAGACAGAGAAAGAGAGAGCGAAAAAGAGAAAGAGAGAGAGTTAGAGAGAGAGAAAAAAAAATAGCGAGAGAAAGAGTGAAAGAGAAAGAGAGAGTTAGAGAGAGAAAGAAAGAAAGAAAGAAAGAAAGAAAGAAAGAAAGAAAGAAAGAAAGAAAGAAATAAAAAGAACGAGAAATAGAGAAAGAAAGAGAAAGAGAGAGTGTGAGAGAGAGAAATAGAGAGAGAATGAGGGAGAAGAAGAGAGAAAGAAAGAGATATAAAAAGCGAGAGAGAAAGAGAAAGAGACAGATAGACAGATAAAGAGAGAGATAGTCAGAGAAAGAGAGAGATAGTCAGAGAAAGAGAGAGAGAGAGATGGAGAGAGAGAGAGAGAGAGAGAGAGAGAGAGAGAGAGAGAGAGAGAGAGAGAGAGAGAAACGTGAGAACATGGCTACCATGCGCCATCACTATGTAACTCCAAACTTTGAAATCAATTCTTAATTTCCTATACATATTTATATGCCTGTCTACTGTCAGACACTGAATGTCCCTTCTCGTTTCTTCCTCTCGTTACGCTTCCTATTGATCACATTCTGTTATTTTCTCCAGCAGTAATTCTACCTTCCCCGGAACAAACGGAACCAAGGCGAGATATTTCTGTCCTGTATGTAATCAGTTTGTCGTGTCAAAGATTTGCCGCGAGAACATGTGATTGGGAAACAATGCGCCTGGTGGAATAGGGGGTGTGTGTGTGTGGTGTGTGTGTGTGTGTGGGGGGGGGGGGGGGGAATGTCCACACATTTCAAAGACACGACCGCACAACTCCGGAAATTGTTGTGAGTGTGTCTGAGTGTATGTGCGTGTTTGTGAATGCGCGCGCGTGTGTATACGTGTTTGTGTATGAGACTGTGTAATTACAACTATACTGCTTAGATAAATAAGTTCTACTTGTGTGCTCGCTTGTCGGCCTTTTGTTTAAGATCAAAGCTCGACCTTTTGGCAAAGACCAAAGTGTAATATCTGCAATTGATCTTGTCAGGGTCAACAACAGAGGCGGTCATCCGAATGACATACAGGGACGTGGGACCTCATGGGTAGGCTCTGGCTCCTGGGCAACCGCGAATCCTTTTTTTTTTTACTTAGTCGCAACTGAATGAGTACTACGTACTACTTTTGTGTACGCGTATGTGTGGTTGTGTGTGTTTGCGTAATTGCAATTACACTACCTGGCTTACTGGGTCGGTTAAAATATAGCAAGACGCTGTTTTATGCATTTGGTACAATCTACCTGTCTGATTCGTGTACATTGGGCAAGGGTTTATTTTACAACAGCGCGTATAACTAGTTAATATACTTTATTATATCTTCATTGTTCATGTAAAAGCTCCAACTTCTTTTATTCCTGTTGGCTTTGCATGAATGTACTCTGAGAGAGAGTGAGAGAGAGAGAGAGAGAGAGAGAGAGAGAGAGAGAGAGAGAGAGAGAGAGAGGAGCGTGAGAGAGAAGAGAGAGAGACAGAAGAGAGAGAGAGAGAGAGAGAGAGAGAGAGAGAGAGAGAGAGAGAGAGAGAGAGAGAAGAGAAAGAGAGAGAGTTGACAGAGTTCACATGTGGCTAAGTTTGGCAATAATATTCTCTAATGTTTAATTGGTTTCCGTGGCGAAAGAGTAATCCCGTATACCCGAGCTCGAAACACAGAGGCACGCGATTTGGCAGCAGACAGCGTTACGTTGGGTTAGCGTTGGTATCTGTGGCTGCTGTTTAGAACGCAATTGCAAAATACTGAATGTAACCTTGCTAAGGCCGGCATCCTGGCCTAGAGGTTAGCGACTTTTCTCCGTAATCTCGTATACTTTCGTAGGTAACGTGACGACAATGAGAATCAGCAGTGGTTCGAATCGCGTCGGTAACTTACGGGGTATGTGAGCCGGCCGCTCAGAAAGCAATGGCAAACTACTGAGCGTAATCTTGCCAAGAAATCAACAATCAGCTGAAATATGCTGATATTGACAGCGATGTCCTGTAAAGGATATGCAAAATACATTTTAACCTTGCTAAGAGATCACAGCGGCAGAAATGCTGGTATTGACTGCGATGTCCTGTAAAAAATGATATGCAAACCAAAACACAAAAAAATTAATTATCGCTTCGTTGTACTTCCATTTAATGTTTGATTGAGGTGAACAGCGAGCTATCCTAATTTGCATTGGATATTTCAGACCTTCTATGGGATTTCTTTTCCTTTTCCGTTCTCTGTCCTCGGCTTATTTTTGTTTTCATTGTCGCCCTTCTTATTCTCAATGGTCGTCTTTTACCATCGTCCAATTCTCCCTCCTCCTCCAACTTCTTCTTCTTCTTCTTCTTCTTCTTCTTCTTCTTCTTCTTCTTCTTCTTCTTCTCTGCTACTGTAAATCTCATGATGGCCATAATACTTATAAACATCAACAACAGAAGCATAAATTCTACATCATAATCATGTGCATCATCATCGCAAATATCGTCGTCGTTATTTATTTATATTGTTAAACATTTTTTTTCACTTTCTAGTAATCAGCAGCTTCCAACAAATGCGGTGGAAGCAACGAAACCTTAATCAATCACTTTAAGAATAAAATGTGCAATTTGAAATTAAAAATAAATGTAATTACATACACCTTTCACAGATTTTGCTTTTAATATCTATAAATCAAGGAGAGGGTAATCAAGAATTGCTTACGCTTCCACCAGAGTTATGTTTTCTTCTTAATTACGTTGACAAATGTGCGTGAACTTTCTCATTCTTCTCGCACAGACGGGTAGACGAAAATATACGAAAACAAAAACATGCAAGCCGTTACATTATCTCGCTGTTAACGATGCTAATAAATAACGATCTTTACAAATCTGCCGACAGCTGTGTTGACAATCTGGAGCGGGATAGCTTTACGAATATTGGTGGCTGTTTGTGAATTCAGCAGACCGTCCTACATTGTATGTTTTTTATGACATGGTATAGGGTGCTGGCCGTTCAGAAAGCAATGACAAACTACTGAACGAAAACTTGTCCGGGAATAACAAATAGCCAAATAATGCCGGGGTTGGCTGTTACGTCCTGTAAAGGATATGCATCTAACTAACTTGTGAATTTAGTTGTCGTGGTATATGCTACAATTAAATTAGTGGGTGGGTATCAAAGGAAAATAGCTAGGTTGTGCATTGGATACTGTATGTCTTATGAATTGCATTAGTATATACGCAGCCCATTCACTTCATAACATGTTCGCCGTATGTGTCGGAGGTTATTCGCTTTATTAAATAGAATAGATGGGTAACCTTTTGAGGCCTTTGGAATATCATGAGAACTACATTTACGTGTATAACTGGCACTCGTAGAAGTAAATAAACGATGCAGAGATCAAAGGACACACTAGACTATAAAAACATATTAAAGCTATGGGTAGGTCAGAACATGCCGCCTCCAAATGACGAAAGAGTCTCGCTGAGTCTCGTGTACTTCAATGCATGGTCAAGCATATGCAATTTACAACAGTGGTCATCATAAGTCCGGTGTATCATCCATCTGGACAGACAATTATGAAATATGGACAGAATTCCCCCTCCTCCAATTTATAGCAAATAAAGTTATCAGCAAAAGACCTTTAGCATAGCACTGAGTTGAATTGAGCTAAGAAACAAAATCACTGCACTCAGGACATTCCCACACGTGCTCCGTCCTCTCGTTCAACAGCCAGCAAAGAGTAATTCTGCTATGTTTACAACTGACACATAGCATTGTCCAAATAGCAAACACGAAAGCACTCGGATTGTTAAGCTGGGTTTAATATACTGAACAGTCAGTTGAATGTCCTTTATATGACGTCGAAATCAACCCCAGACATTTTTGGCTGTTTGTAATTTGCTATGCAATTTTACGTTCACTAGTTGCCACTGCTTTCTAGACGACCGTCGCTCCTACTATTGTGAAAATCACCATAAAGCAGTCTCTTTCCAAATGGCTTGCAGCTGGTTTCGAACCTGGCATGGGGATTGTGGAATTGCGTTCACTGTCCTCAATCTATAGAAGTTGATCTGGGTCTAGTATATTATCAACGTTTAAGGGAGAAGCATGATTGCTTGTCTCCAATGTGTTCCAATTATCAATTCCATTTTACCAAAAAACATTCCAAATTCGGTCTCGTTTAAACCTCCCTCCTCAGCTTTGGTTTATTGCAGAGATCCGTGGGTTGTGTGGACTGTTAGTCCTAATTCATACTGGTGTTTTTTTTTCGCCTCTGTTTTTGGATAATATTATTTTGTGCTGTCTGGTATTTTCTTTCTATCTTATGTTGGTCCTGATAGAGACCGGTCCTTGGTCGGGCCTACTGGTGTCCGCAGTCTTTTGTTATTGGTTTCTTTTCTCTATTAGCACTTCTACGTGTTGTTGTTTTCTTGTGTTGTCCCTCGCGGGGCTGGTCCCGGTCATGTCCAGTCTCATAAGGACTCGATGTAGGCCAAAGGCAGAGAATTCAAGTGCAAGTCTCAAGTGTTCCCCCGGTCAGCGGCCCCGAACTCCTTTTACGTTTGCTTTCTCGTTTTTCATCATCGGTGTCCAATATATTAAATGTAATTAAGTATAAGTAAGACAGGGATACTCCTCCACGCCTTGTTGAGTATTGGTAACATGGTGCTGTAGTTCCATATTATAAATACCATTCGGTGGTTTATGTGGTGAAGTTCATCAGGGCTGCCTATACTTCTAAGAAATTTCATGTTACACATTTTAGGCTGCGTCAACCTCGAACCTGGCTCAATTTAAAGCGAAAGTAACCTGAAGCGAAATCGAATTCCTGACCACCAGGCAGGCAGGCGAGCGTCACTGCGCTACCCGGACACATACATCTCCTGTTTAGTTATCCCACTGTACGTGAAACTAGAACAGTATATACAACAATAAGAAAGAGACAAACAGCTTTCTTTGGTCATGTGATGAGAAGAGAGGCAATGGAGAACATCGTGACAACTAGAAAGATCGACGGGAACAGAGACAGAGGTCGACCAAGAGAAATGGTGCTGGTTGGCTTGAGACGGTGACATGGAGGAATATCAGCACTAGAGTTGATCCAGAACACCAAAGACCAAGATATGTGGAGAGATATGAACGCCTCACCAGCTGTCATGACACTTGATGATGATGATGATGATGATGATGATGATGATGATGATGATGATGATGTGATGATGATGATGATGATGATGATGATGATGATGATGATCATCATGTTTGTTTGATCATGATCATGATCATGATGATCATGATGATGGCTGCGCACAATGAAAACGATACTATAGAAACCAAACAATATCTAATAAAACCAAACAGTTTATTTATAATTGTCATCTAATTCTAAGGTAAGTGAGAATCTAAGAAGTAAGGTAATTGAGAATATAAGCAGTAATGTAATTGAGAATGTAAGCAGTAAGGTAATTGAAAGTGCAAACAGTAAGATAATGGGGAATGTAACCTTTATTCTTGACCAAAACTTCCTTTATCAGCTATGCTGTATGAATTAATGGTGAGTCTACAGCTTTCTTTCTATCTTTCTATTGTTTGTGTTTATTTTGTCTCAGTGTCTTCCCCAACATATAAGCATGCAGTAAACGACTATTATTTATTCCATTATGTGTTTGTTTATTAATATTACTATGCATTTCTTTCGTGATTTTAAAAGAAAATTAAAGTTCTTTAAAACTGTCTGTAAAATTATTGCATCATAATTGGAAAAACAATCTAATTGTCTCAATAATTCATTCCATAAATGAGAAAGCCAGAGACAATATTGACAGTATGGCACCTTGCCTTCTTGAAAGATGATAGTTTGTAAAATGGAAGTACATCTCTCCTTTGCACATGGCCTAGGCTGAATTTAGAGAGCATGTGTTGCCCACACAGCATGATCCTCCTCTCGGCCTGTGTAGTTTACTCCAGAGGAAAGGTAACGCCAATACGTCTAGACCAAGACAAGCTACAGAAGCTGCCCGGTCAGCATTGCAATGCAATATATGTCCGCCTGTCGGAACTTCGATCCTAGAACAGTTGCCGACCAAGATTTAGTGCCTGGCCTGCGGTGCCATTAACATTTAGTCTTTAGGTTGCATTTCACACGATAGTAAGGCTTATAATACACTCCCGAATGAGCTCAATGTGGGGTGTCAGGTTTGGTGAGCGCTATCCAACATTCGGCGCTAACAAAAAGCAGGTAATCATTATTGAATGGCGGTTATAATAACTTTTAATCGGTAGCGAATTTGACTGATAAGGCCAATTCTCTGTAAATGTTCGTTTACATTCAATAATGTGAACCTGCTTTTACCATCATGACCATATTACTTACAGTGGTGTTATTATATAACAATTTCTCTTTGTTTTATTATTTTTATGTTTGGGCCCTCCATGCAACAGTTAGGTGTGCTTAAAAAGCATAATAACTTTACCCATGCGGTAGCGAATGTGACTGATAAGGCCAATTCGCTCTGTAATTGTTCGTTCACAGTGGGTGCATGTAAACACTTGGTCATTTCCACCATCATGCACCATCTTACGTCTCACACGCTCGGTGTGTGACTTATCTGCAATAATTATCTCCTTTGTCTTTATTCCATTTTTGATGTTTGCTCTCCATGCAACACGTTCAGCGGCGACTTACTCCCTGTATTAAATCATGTCCCGCTTACACAGATCCTTGTATCGTAGTAGAGGCCGACCCTGAGATCTCTTACCCATCTGTAATTCACCAAAAGATGTCCTTTGGTATTCTACCTCATCCATCCTCCTAAGATGTCCTACCATCTAAGTCTACGAAGACTGACGCATGGAATAAACCGTCACACAACCTGATCTTTCCAATACTTCAGTATTTGTGATTTTGCTTGCACCACTTAATACCAGGAATTCTTCGCAGACACCGCATATGAAAGTTGTTTAAACTTTATATATATAATATATATATTATTATATATTATATATATATATATATATTATATATATATATATATATATATATATAGTGTCTGTGTGGGATACATTATATAAACCCACTGCCTGTCTGTTAACATCATTTCTTACCTTATTTGGATGGTTAAATTGGCAGCTCTTCTCAGTGGTTGTTAATACATAATCAAAATCCTCAAAAGTGATTGCCTCAAATCTGTCTTTTAAATCCTAACGACCTATCTATTTTAGCACACATTTCAAACCCAGTCTTGCATTCGTATGTATTAACATCATAGAATTGTCAAATTTCTAGTAAGCAACATGGGGTTTCTGGTTGATTTAAAATGGATTTGATCAGAAAAATGTTGTAGCATTTGGATAAATGAAAGTTTATATTCATTTTAATAATTACGTTTTCTAAGTTTATATTTCAGAGTTACCCATACCTGAAAGTCAAAATAACCGAACCAAATTGGCTTTCATTTAGCACCTAAGAATATTGAGATAAACTTTAAATGGCTTTAAATTAACATCCATAATTTCATTAGCCTAATTTCAGTATTTCTATGTCATGTATGAATTGCACGGTCTTCTGTAGATCCTGCAGGCTTCTGTAGAGTTTAAACATCAGTAGAATAGTCTTCAATGAGATGTACTTGGTGCAGTGTTGTAACACACTCTGCAGTTTGAAGAGACGTGCTTCAGAAAGCATATGATGATACAGCGGTGAAGAACTCGCAACATTTTTTGAGTCGCCTAAGACTTGTGGTGAAGGTCGTGTTGGTGTCGGTGGTGATCCTCACAGCAGATTATCCTTTACCTTTATACACAACAAACGTGTTGAGGTGTTTCAAACACTGTTCATCTTCACAGACGATTTAGTGGAGGAAAAAAAAACAGCCGCAGAAGTTAGAACAACAGTTAGCATATTTTGTCCTATCGTCTCAAATCTGTAATTAACGGGCAATTGTGCTAGGATGCTGAGAATGTTGTCATCAATGCGATAATGCAGCTGAGAAATTTTCAAAAATGTGTCCAGGAATGTTCTCAACATCTGAATTAACGTTGATAACATGATGTTGATGTGTGTTGTTGTTAAAGGGATATACTTTGAAGGACATGTGTAATGTGTTGCATTGTTTACCTATAGTCTATTCAGTAAACAAGTTCTTATAGTCCATGCATGTCCTCAACCTCCTGTCTCGTGTGCTGCGAAACATTTATGAAACTGATGCTCTTTCTTATCATGATAGAAAATTGTCCAGCATCTTCTCTCTTTGTCTTTCCTTGTCTCTCCTCCCTTCCAACTTTCCTGTTGTGGCGACATACTCCAACTTTCCCCTTCTGTGGAAAACGTAGACTGCCCTTTTCTGATGCAAAGTACTCAGTTCTCTTTGTGTGTTAACTTCTCTCAAGATATCTTCCTTATTGTTTATATCCATCCACGATGTTTTCATCATTCTTCTCTAATAACACATCTCCACCTCGATTTACAAAACTAAATTGTAGAGAATGCTCTTCATCTTGTGGAATGCTACCTTTGCTACACTTAACGTCCTAATTAAATCTTCCATCTGTTGTTCTTAAATTACCCAAATAATTAATAAGATTATCTTTACCTTAAATAGATTAACTTCACCATTACTTCTGTTTTCCTGTTATTCGTACACGTTTTCACTTTCTGTTGCAATAAACATGTACCGGAACTTTTTAGCATTTAACGGAAACCGAAGAGAGCAAAAAAGACAAAGAGAGAGAGAGAGAGAGAGAGAGAGAGAGAGAGAGAGGAAGAGAGAGGAGAGAGAGAGAGAGAGAGAGAGAGAGAGAGAGAGAGAGAGATGCTTAAATTTGAGGAGGTGGTACGACTTATGCCCGTTAAAAGTTAATGATGTTCGATGTTCTTGTCTGCCAACGTGTTCCAGGGTTAATTTCCCGTTGAGGAAAAGGGCACGATGATTGTAAGACAATATTCACCAGGAAAGGAAAACTCATCGGGTGAATCAGACAGTGAATAATCACGAATGCATCTTATAATATTGAAAGAATGCACCCCCACCCAAGAAGGCAAATATTTCTGCAAATAAAAAAGATATTCTAAGCAAATAAAAAAAATAAGCAGATGTTAGTTGTATTAGTGGATTCTGGGCTCATTCATAATCATTGAATGATATTACTCAGAATTTATGCAAGAATTTTTCACGTAGTATTAATACAAACAACAACAACGGTTTACAGCTGTCAGCAGCTGCAATAATTCTACAAAATACCAGAAGCGGAAAAGAAATTTAACGCCCCCCAGGTCTTAATGGTCATTAGACGTGAAGGCAAAAGGAGGACAATGAAATATAAGATAGTAGGGTCCCACGAATAGCGACCTAAATGACAAAGGAGACAGACAGATACGTGAAGAGAACCATCTATTATCAATAAATCATTTGTCCATCACGAATCTAGAAAATTGTATACATGAAAAAGAAAAGTGGATAGACAGAGAACCAAATTGATTAGAAACAGAATTTTTAAAATTAAACAGTGCCAAAACATACCCAGACGCAGAAATCAACTCAGATTACAATCATGTGGTTATTAAAATAAACATCAAAGCATAAAACACAGACACAGAGGCATTAATATCGTCCCCCTCTGTATGTCAGCATTGGGGAAAACCCAGACTAAGTCGAAGTAAAACATGGATACGAGAGCCTAATAGTGGAAGCATAAAACAAGATAGACATCGAAATTAGTAGGATAAAATTAAAACAAAATCGGAGTGTTTAGAAACTAGTATACAAGGAGCAGATATCAACTTACCAGCGAAAGAAAACAAGAAAAGCATTATGGATAAATGATGAAATCATTAACAAAGAATGCCGAGAACACTCCTAATTGAGAATTTAGAAATGCGAGATGCATTACAAGATGAGCATGAAAAAGTAAGAACATTTACAAACAAGAAAAAATCATATAATAGAAAACGGTTTTATCAGAGGTAGGGATGGGAGGCTAGAGCTGATAAAAAATTACATAAAAAGACGAACTGAATGTGCATAAACGTTATTCTGGACCACAAAGGTAACAAACCCAAACAGTATAATATCTTGAATGCCCAGACATGTAGAGATCTTGTGGGTAAATATTGCCCCTTATATGTCTAAAGTTATAGGATGGGGTCTTTAGCTAATTGCTGCCCGTTCTCTGTCTAATGTTAAGACTGAATCTTGTG
Organism: Cepaea nemoralis; assembly: GCA_014155875.1. Taxonomy (NCBI): domain Eukaryota; kingdom Metazoa; phylum Mollusca; class Gastropoda; order Stylommatophora; family Helicidae; genus Cepaea; species Cepaea nemoralis. The sequence goes on from JACEFZ010008667.1 coordinate 401,535, forward strand.
GGGAAAAAGTTGAATATAACTTACATTAGAACCTTGTTTTTAAAAGATATGTAATGCTTGCATATTAACATTAATTTACTTAAAGAGTAAAATACTCCAGGTCTACGCATCGGCAAATGATTTGGGGAAATGATCAGTATCACGCCATCTGCCTGTAACTTTTTCCCAATTTTGTTTTTTTGTTATTTTTTGAGACTTCGATCTGGAGTCCTGGGATCATGTAAAAGAATCGCCTTCAATAAAACATCCTCTCTCATTTTCACATTGGTCAGGTCTCACCCCATTTTCACTGCAAAAAAACATTCCTTCTTTTCACTGTCCTGGTAGGTTTTTTCTGTCTCTGGAACTGTTGACTGCCAGTTACGAAGTTTAAGCTCTATTTTTGTTTAAACCTATCTGGTAAACAGCGCAGTTTTTCAGCGCAATAAAGATATTTTCCCGCATTGCTTCCATTATAAATCAGACAAAAAATCAATAACGTTATGGAAGTTAATCTTTACGCAGACATTCATGTGCACCTTTACACAACAAATGTCAGACGCGGCAATTATTTTGTGTTGGATCTAAAATATGGAGTTGAAGAATTGACGTCTAATAGTTTGTTTACATAGAGGACGGTATTTTATAGATGTTTAAATGTCTGGAAAATCCACCTCAGTCGCTTAACATCTCTTGCCAGTGTTTGAGTATATTTCGTATACAGTACATAAGCTAGATACACTTGTGCCTGCTCAGAATATAACTTAAGGGGTATAACAGAATCACTCATGCGAAGCTTATGGAGAGAAACAGGCAGTTGAATTCCTATATTATGAAGTCATTAACAGATTTAGTGGCTATCAAAAAGTAGGTTTCAACCAAATAAAAACGGATGGCGAAAAATGGGATGTAGAGTTGCGTCACAGTTATGCGTTAAACGTTAATATGGTAGCAGCCATGTTGTATTATATATCAAATTAAAGAGTGTTATATAAGAAAATACGTTGTATATAAATCCTCGACAATTACGGGAAGGTTCTTAAGACTATTAATAATCCATGACATTTAAACAGTTAATTTATTTCGAGAGTATGTAGCTATCAGCTGTATTCACATCGCTAAGGTTGTATCTCCCATGGGATTACCTTTAACAAATGTTAGTTGCATCTCATGTACAGGACATTGCAACAAACCTCAGCATTTATTGGCTGTTTGTGATTTACTAAACAGTTTTACATTCAGTAGTTTACTATTCATGCTCCGTGGCAAAGGGGGTTGCGGATGCAGTTCGTAATCCTACATACCGCGTTCGAAACACAACTACGAGCGATTTGGTAGCACACCGCCCTGCGTTGATTTATTTATGAAATGGTATGAGTGCCGGTTGTTTAGAAAGCAATGGCAAACTACTGAACGTAAACTTACTAAGAGATCACAACAGCCAAATAATGTTGGAGTTGACTGCTACCTCCTGTAAAGGTTATGCAATTAACTAACTAAGTTTGCTATTGCTTTCTTCACGACCGACGCCTCATATCGGCTGCTGATTCTGAACCCTCGTCCCGGTATGTCGGGGTATTGTCAAACTATGTTTCACTAGCCCCTAAGCCACTGACACCGACGGGATTGCCTTTATATCAGACAATAATACTACGCTTTGTCGTGTAACACGTTTTTGGACACGTTATGTAAAGAAATAAACTAGAGAACTTGGTGACAATTGGCAAGATCAAGGGAACAAGAACAATGGGAAGGCAGAGAAGTAAATATCCAGGTGGCTTTGTCAGCACATGCAGCTGATACACGAATCTGGTGATCGAGTGAGACAGCGGAACATAACCGCCCATTCGTATCGACATGGTACATGATTATGATGATGACATGTTTTACAGGATCTGAACAACGAAGAGTATTGACCTATAAACAGCATCATAGTTCGGAAACAGAAATAATTTGGCCATAGCAAATGTTACAGTCGTGGGTCGGAAATAGAAACAATTTAGCCATAGTAAACGCTACAGTGGTGTGTCGGAAATAGCAGTGATGGAAGGCGTGGATCATGTCGGAATTGACAGGGGTCGACGAGGACGAAGATTGACACAGGACACTGAAAACAGCATGGACATGAAGCAGGGCAAGTAACAAAGGATCGAGTATCTTTTAGGCGAGCCACTAGGAGAAGGTGAAATGCAAACAGTTAGGTATCTGCAGCTCCTGCGGAAAGATGAGACATACTAAACACGGACACTGTGTAAATATCTTACAACGGACTCCATAAAGGTGAACATAAATTTCAGAGTGAACATCCCCAAAACAAGAGATAACAAAACATATATAATAATAAAATAATCAAACTAAAATACGTATTCACAGGTCTGCCACACAATGATGAGAAAATAATAAGAAACTCAGAACGACAAAACTTTTTGGTTTATTATAATTTATAACAATATGTATTACAGCAGATAGCATCCGTATGTATTATCGGTCAATTTGGTCCAACCTTTCAAACAGAAGAGGTCGTCAGGCGAGATTATATTCTCTCATTAGATATCTCTGTGTTGTTGTTGTTGTTTTTTTTTTTTTACAGTGGGAATATGAGATCTATAAGAGGTTCACTAGTAAAGGTTAGTGGACAAAATATGTTGATGCCAAAGAGCTTATATTTAAAAATGTAAGTGCATTGTAATAACTGAGAGTGAAAATAAAGGACAAAACTAAATAAGACAAATAAACAAAATTATGGTTACAACCCAAAATAAAAGAAGACAACCAGAGCATACAGTAACAGAAAATAGGGAAATAATAAAAGATGTAGAGATGTTGAAATGAAGTAAATGGAAATAATAAAAACAGAAAAACTACAAAGAAATAGCACGTAAAACAATACAAGAAAAGTCAGTATGTCATTAGATAAAGAACGTCTTGTCCATCAGATCCCGGTTCTTGAAATCATGAAACGAGTTTCGGCATTTTGTATACTACTTTACTTTTGCATACCTTTTCATCATAAACACTAATTAATTTGATTTGAAAGAGACAGGCGGGGCAAGCAAAGGGATTTTCTTTCGTAGAATGTCTAGAAACTCTCGAATAACATGGGGATATGAGTTCAAGACAGAGAGTCGAAGATATGCTAATCCACATGAGAGCAAGGCAATCGTTATTTTTTGGTCACGGTATGAGAACATATGCATGAATAAAAGTGTGACAACCCAGAAGACTGAGGTTATCTGAGTATGAAGAGTATAAGTCACAGAGGGATACAATGCCGGATGGATTAGCAGAGCGGTAGAAAAATGATCAGCTGTCGAAATTATAAAACAAACAGCTAAAGGCACACGTTTGTAAAGAAGCAAGATTGCCTGCGTGCGATTAACATGACACACAATGATGATGATGATTACAATAATAACTGTGGGTTCCTGAAGCGGAGCGTACTATTCTTGTTAATTGTTTCTCCGTGAACTAGGTCCCGCAAATTAAGTTGTGTCTGTGAGTCAGTGTGTGTGTGTGTGTGTGTGTGTGTGTGTGTGTGTGTGTGATTATCCCTGTCTGTGTGTGCCAAGTGCGAGTATATATATATATATATATATATATATATATATATATATATATATATATATATATATATATATATATACATATAGTTCTCTTTGAACTCTGGGGTAGTCCGTAAGCGTGCTGCTACTTCTAGTGCAGTGATTTCTGCTTGTCGATTAGCTTTCCCTATTTTCAGTGTCCTCTCGATCAGACGAAGCCACCCTTTTCAG
>JACEFZ010008668.1:0-10000 GCA_014155875.1 Cepaea nemoralis
TACCATCTTCTAGCACACATGAAATAATTCATAGACAATGTTACTCCAGCCAGCTCTTACTGCCCCTGTGTGTTACCAGGGTCCCAAAGTGGAAGTACGTCTCCTGTCCAATGCATGTCATTAGAGGCCATTAAAGACAATTGGTCTGAGAATGACTATGTCACACTATAGAAAATAGCTACCAACATCCAGCCAATCATGAACTGGCCTACAGCAGCCTTGGTATGTATGGCTGTTGGTCTTTACTCCACCAGGAATCTCAAGGGCAAAAGAAGAAGCTCTGGCTGTCATAGAGAGACCAAATGCATCATCTCTAGCTATTGTACATTGCAGTAGAAGAAAGATAATTTACGCAGACAATATATTTGACCCAATGCATCAACCCTGTCCATGTGGTACCAGGGCACAAATGTGAAGCAAATAATAGTAACACTATAACTTAGCATCCATGTTGTAATGAGCAACTAAGGGTTGGCAGTGATGCTCTGTAAAGGACCTTTACTTCCAAGAACATCTCTTGGTACCCATTTTAGGCTGGAGCCTAGGCAAATAACAAACAAACAAAACTCCACTATAATGAGGATTTGAATACATGACCACTGGCCTGGAAGGCAAGCATGATAGCCACTGTGCTACTGTTGTTTCCTCATTGTGTCTTAGTGACTTTGAAACATTCACATCACTCTATTTGGCTGCCTTCAGTTATTTTCACATTTCTTACGAAAAACCACATTTTTGTGGCTGCAAGAAATGTTTCCATTTCTTTACTAATTTTCCAGAATTCACAATAACATAGTGGTTTCTGTGCAGCAAACAAGAATTCTTTCCCTAACGTCCAATGACTAAGGACACATTGCATGAGATGATGTTTTTTTTTAAATGCACAAGATCTTTAACACTATTAGTCTCACGATAAACTATAGCACATCCATACTTACTAACTGGAATCTGAAGTCTTATGTCTGGGGTCTTGTCATAACCTTCTTCTCTCATCTGACATTCATCTGAAGCGTTTACAAAAATGTGTTTTATAACCACTGTCACGGTCATTTGTTCCGACTGCATTCGTCCATTAGCATTTCTTATTCATATTTTTCTGTATTGATATTCCGGTGTGTTTTTGTATACAACTATATTGTTTTCTGTGAACCTGTTTGTGTTGTTTACTAGGCGTCTTCTTCTTTCGTTCGCTTGAAATTTGTCTATAACTGCAATGTTGTCTCTTGTATGAATCTCACCATCATTTTTAGTTCACTCAGTGGTTCATAGCGTTTATCTTCCACTGTTGTTTCTCTACGCCAGAAGGTTTAGCCTAGATATATTTCAGCTTATTTAATACATGTTTGCTATTTTGTTATTACGAGGGGAAGTCAATAAGTAAGTCACAAATGGCTGTAGAAAAATAACTAAATATGATAACAACTTGGAAACTAATTTATTTTCATACATACATTGTCCCTTTATTTCTCAACATAATTTCCACAATATTGATACACTTATTCCATCACTTTATAGTCCTCCCAAACCGGCTGCATAGAACTGCGTGCTCTGTTTTCTAAACCTGTTTTCACTTCACTTTTCATTCGCGAAATGTCTACCACCAAGGCGGTTTTCAGTGGCGCTAGCGGCTAAGTCGGAGCTGTAAGGTGGATGTTCCAGAACTTCCCACCTTAGTTGGTTAATTTTCTCCTGAGTTAATCAAGCCGTATGTTGTCTAGCATTATCATAAAGAAGCAACACTCCTCTAGTTAGCAGGCCGGGATATTTTCTTTGAATTGCATCATGAGGCACTGATAGAACTTCACAGTACAATTCAGAATTCACCTTGTCACCTCTCTTCTTGAAATTGGTTAAAATCACTCCTTGACAATCCCAGAACACTGTCAGCATTACCTTCCCTGCTGATGGTGTAACCTTGAATTTTTGGACACATGGCGAAGAAGGATATTTTCTATTGCATTCAAGCACGCTTTGATTCGGGCTGGTAGTGATGCACCCATGAATCGTCCTCAGTAACAATCCTGTTGAGCATGTCTTCTCCTTCATCTTCGTATCGACAGAGATGATGCAAGGACAGACCAAATCGGTTCATTTTGTGTTCCTCCTTCAATTGTCTGGGTACCCACCCTGAGCACACTTTCTTAAATTTCAATCGATCTTGCATTATGCTATATGCTGAACCATGTGAGCACCCTATTGCTGATGCTACGGAGTCTATCGTTACTCACCTGTTACCTCTAATCATTTCCTCCACCCGCTGCATGGATGCTTCTGTTGCAATTTCAACAGGATGACCAGATTGGATTTCATCAACAAATTTAGAGCGTCCTTGAGAAAATTTGTCTACCCAGCTATGCACCGCTTTACGGGACAAACATTTGTCAGCATAAACAGGAAGCATTTCTTTACGAATGTCATTTGCAAACAGTCCTTTCGCCCACAAAAAAAAAAAAAACACAACAGCACATTGCTCTTTGGTTGTACATTCCGTAAGTACAGAGGCCACTTTCTTTATGCATGTGCTTCAAACACCTAGCGCTACCTGACGAAGGGAAATATAAACTTCGATGTTGCTGTCACCTAATGACAGCTGTAGAAAACACCAACTACATTTACCTGCCATCCGACAGAACTGTGTGGCTTACTTATTGACTTGTCCTCGTATTATTAATTTGTTCCTACTAATTTCCCCACTAAGAATCTGTTCACCTGGACAGTGCCTATGCTTGTTATTCCTCTATCTCTTCCGCTCTCTCCATTATGAGCCACCCATACCAATCTATTTCATTTCATTTGTTCTAGAATTTGAGAACAGACTGTCTTCACAATTATGTCATAAAAAACTGTCAGATACTGCCTATAGTACCTTGCGGTGTAGGACACAGGGGTCTTGAGCCTGAGTTAAGACTGCCTGGCTCGTGCAGTCGCTATGAACTGTGCAGATTACGGTTTTCTTTTTTCCCAAAGCAGAAAAAATCAACACGTCATCGAGGATTCGAACTCAGGTCTCCCGAAGGTGAACCCAGCATCCTAACCACTCGGCCAGCTGCTCCTCCACCATTATGTCTCATCTCATCTCATCATGTTCCTCTTGTACCTTGCGGTATCGAGGTGAAGTATAAACATCGTGAGAGTGCCCGATTATGGGCTTCATATATCGGTATTCCCATGGACTCTGCTATTCCCTCCGTCCAACGTTTACGTGGTCGGCCTCTTCCTCTGTTTCCATCTGGTCTGTACATCATTGCTTGTTATGGTATGCTGTTGACTGGTAACCTACTTGCATGGCCAAACCATTTGACTTGCTGCTTTCTAATAAAATCTAGTGCTGCTTTAACCCCCACTTTAGTCCTGATTTCTTCATTTCTGCTCTTATCGCTTCTTGATACGTTGAGTATTCTTCTCAGGAACCTCATTTCTGTTGTGATTTTTCTTTTCTCTTTTTCTGTCATTGTCATTGGTAGCATAGAGTTGGTAAAATCCACAATTATGTATTAAACTAAAATACACATTTGTCTCCAAGCAATTTCCTTCTATGGGTCTGGATGTGATAGAGCCATCTCATTTTGTAGGCCCGAATGCATGGAGAAATATTTCCTCACTTAGCAGGTGATGAGCCCAGGCATTGAACACTCGCCTGACTGTGCTCATGGCATTATCAGTGCGGCTCCTTATCAACTTCTCTAACGCGCCCACTTATGTTAAGTATTGCATAGCATTAACTCTACAAGTTGACCAGTGTTTCACATCCAATAACCTCTACACCAGCCCCTCCCAGGCATGTCCACGGGTGGCAGATAGTGGAACAAATTCCAAATATGTTCCTATTTCACATTACATAGGTTACAGATTGTAGCTATATCTGTGTGTATATATACAATGTTCCATTCAGTGACTGAAAATAATATGTATTTTACGTTACAATAATGATCTCTTACACATGACCCCCCCCCCCCTATATATTGCGTGAAATGTTTCTTTGCAGTTCTCTATAGCTGTCTACATGTAACCTGTTTTCCACTGCCACAGCCACACTGCACTGGTTAATACATCCAATCCTTTGTTGTTCACATCTAACAGATTGAGAACCCATATGTGGAAAGAATGAGATTGCGGGGGATCGGCAGGGGTTCAGGAAGAATCTCAAAGCTGAGAGTGAAAATCAGGAGAACTTTTAATTAGATAGCGGTGGGAATGATTAGAAGTATGACTCTATGCTGGCTGTTGAACGAGGGGGCGGAGCACGTATGGGAAGTGATGTCGGGTCTTAACTCAACTGTTCACATCTCTTGTACTCTACTAAACAATGTTCTGTGGTATGCAATGACACATTCTGATATCAAATAACAGACATATTTCCAATATATTATTCATGTACTAGTATTAGCGATGTTTTGCTGCAATGAGAAGAGAATGTCAGCTTTCAACTTTCAATATGGGAGAGAACGACTGACCACCTATTTTTCAATACACTCAGGCCTACAAAATGTGATGGCTCTAACACTTCACATACCCACAGCAGCTTCATGCTATGGAAGTTTTTTTTAAAACTAGCAATATCTTGTGTGTATATTTTATTATTATTGCTTTCCTAAGCCCTTGGCCTATAAGGCTGTTTGCTGTAATCACAATCTAATTTCATTTGTCTCGATACCTGTCTGGGTTAGAGACTTCTAGATGTCAAGGTAGTACCATGGCAGATACAGCATAATGAGGTGCGGTGTCCAGTTCCCTTACATGCCATTTTCCTTTCCTAGGCATATCTCAGACATTTCTAACAATGATCCAGTACCTATTTTACCAGCTTTGTGGCGAAGGTGTTACGAATGCAATTTTTGCAATCCCGCATACCACGCTTGACACACAGCTGCGGGTGATTTGGAAGCAGACCGCTTTGCGCTGGTTTCCATACAAAGGTATGAGTGTTGGTTATTCAGAAAGTAATGGCAAACTACTGAACGTAGGAATCAGAAACAGCAAAAAATGCTGGGATTGACTGCTACGTCCTATAAAGGATTCACAACTAACTTTTTGAAACCTATTTTATGAGACTGAGTCAACTCAAAAGGTGTGCTGGTTGGAAACAAATAATCCTGTCAATGCAGGGGATTGAACCTGGAACACTGTCTTGATAAATAAATGCACTGACCAATATGTCTCCTTTATACCTGTCTTTCACAAAATCCTCCTGGAAAACGACAGTAATATAGTAAAACCTATTAACGATAGTTAAACTAGTCGTTTGTTGGATCATATATCTTCTACAATTGTGTTTTACTCTTTTCTCTATACTTTGTCTGGAAAAAGAATATGGGTTACTTTCTGCCTGTTTAAAATAAAACTGCAACATTGGCACTTTTCAGCCAACAGATTTGACATGTTCATGGCATTCGCTATTTAAATTTGTCCTTGAAGCACTCACTCATATTTTCCCCATCTGTCCATGGTATTCATGGTTGGCATGGGCCAACTAACATGATGGTGGACACAGGATGTTGAAGACACCTAGAACATAAACAATGTATTAGGCAAAGAAGCTAGTGAAAGATCAAGAGTCTTTCCAGTGGATTATAATGAGAGTAACTTTCTGCAAAGGACCTGCCATATGACAGTAAAGTACCCGCAGGGCAGCATGGCCGAATGGATAAGAACGCTTGTCCTTAAACATCCGATGTGCTGATGACGAGGTATGAGGTAAGGGATTCAACTCCTACACCAGACAGTTGGACTAAAAATTTTGACCTATTGACCTTGACTTGGGGGCATAAATTAAAAGTACCTCTGAAGTCGGGATGGGTTCACCTGATGGCGAGGGACACGGGAAAGCTAATACACATGCAAAATTCAGTCCAGCACTACTGGAAGTAGTGTTTATGGACTATGCTTGAGTTCAAAGCGAACCAGCGCAACAACAAAAAACAAAAACAGACAAAGTAAAGTATCTCTTCTTGCCTTAAGCCACACTGCGTATACAGGGTGTTTGTAGTCTCACTACACTTTGTATGTAGAACTGCTGTTTGGTGGACCGTATGTTTTTCATTTACAAATGGAAAACATACTCTCCAACAAACAACTGTTCTACATACAAAGTGTAGTGAGACTTTACAAACACCCTGTATACTGCCAGCCCCATTATTTTTAAACCAATCGGTGGGTGATGTGCTCAATATCATGCTGGTCGCCGTTACCTCCCACATGATTTCCTGGCACCTATTTTAGTGGGGTTGACCTGGGTGCTGCCAGGCTTCTCCTGCTACAGGATGATCAAGGTTAATTCATTCAACAAAGCTCAAGCATCTCAGTCTGTTGTATCTGTGTAGATAATTGCATGGTTTGTTTTACTGGAATATGTCAATAATATCAGGGCCCCTGAGGGAATAGTTCCCCAAACAGAAACATAAAACACAACACCAATGAAAAAAAATCACTGAAAGAAAAATGGATAATTCATCACAGATTTAATGTAAGCATTTAAACACAGCAAAAGAATCAACAGTTACAAGCTTTAAATGGCAATACAGTAAGACCTCACTTAAAATATGGTGGATATGAAAGATATGAAACCAGACATCGACAGCTCCCCCCACCAAAAAAATAAAAAAATAAAAAGGAACTCTCTTTTCCTGCTTGTCTCTGCATATAAGTGCACTACAATGAGTTAAAACTACCGTTTAATTATCTAGCACAGAACATAAAAAATATTAAAAAAATAAAATGAACCAACAATGCTGTAGAAATTGTAGGTTAGACACCTCCCACCCTACTCCCAAAATTGCATTAAAAACAAAGAACATCTGTTTTTGCTTGTCAGTGCATATAAATGTCCAAAAACATGTTAAAAGCGTCATTTATGCAACCTACAGAGTGATAAAAGAGTAAAATAACCTATCGATACTGTAGAAACATGCACGCTTAGAATATTCTCACTCTATGCTTCTGGTGACTGATGAGTGCCGACTCATATAGTCAGAATTTGTCACCCAACATTGATGCCACCATACTCCGGACATGCCCATGTGTGCACCGTTTCCCTCATAAGACGAGGAGTGTGGATGCTTAAAGTTCCAGAAACCAGTTGGTCACACACACCTTTGTCCTCTGCCATGATCCTCCCCACCAGTGTCAAGTTGGATTCCTGATTCCACCAGTCAAAGTCACATGTTGTCAGTGATGTGTGTTTCCTTGCGTAATGGGCGGCAGTTATACACAATATCTTGTTTCCCTTGCTCAACCTCAGCGTTGCCCCTGGAGGCCAGCCAATTAGCCCTTTCATTTCCACTTAAACTGGCATGGCCAAGGCAGTAGATCTACTTTAGCTCTAGGTGTCATATCTATTTATGTTTCAGCCACCAATGGCAGAAATATCCATATTGAGTCTTCGGGAGTCTTCGTGGTGAAGTGGTCAGGCCGTTTGACTCGGGCTCCGAAGGTTGTGGGTTCGATTCCGGACCGCATCCTTCGGTTCACGGGTGAAATTTTTCGGATACTCCTGTGGGTCGTCGCCAGAGCTACGGAGTTCGTGCTTTGTGCGACGCTTTCCGCGCTGTGGAAAGAGACTGAGCCATATTGGATTAAACCCGGTGCAATGAAGTCGACCCTGTCGACTTTTAAGCGACTTTTTTTTTTAAATATCCACATTGAACCTCCTGGAGAGTATGTAGTCTGAAAAATGACACATCTATTGGAAGACGGCCTGAGTAGTGTAAAGCAAAGTGCCACAAAGATAAATGTTTAAATGTAGAAAGAACACTGTTGTATATAGGGAGCAGAGTGACTTACAGGCACCGTAATATGCCTCTAGCTTGCGAACTACTGGTCATGAGTTGAATTTTGAACAATCACTATTTCAAAATAAGAAAACTGAGCAAATCATACACACCCCCATGCTTCCTGGACAGCAGATGAAATACCTTCTGGGTCAAAGAAACAAAATAGGAAACTCTTCAGAAGGATGTAAATTGTAAAGAGCAGGCCAAAGAGATTGCCACCCAGGCTCAGTTTCAAAACTATAAAACCAACCCTCAGCAGAATATTTACAACATGTGCTGTTATGGTATACACCTATTGGACTACTTAATTGATGATGCAGAATTTATTTAATACACTAAGATTCTCTTTGTGTCATCAATGGAAGGAGACTAAGGCACTTTCGGTGGTATCAATGTGCAATGATGGTGCTTCTTCACAAATGAGAAACCTACTATATATGAGTTTAAAAAAAACTAAGTAAAGGACCTTATTACATGCTATGAGGGTATTAGGGACCTTATTAAATGCTATGAGTTTATTAGAGACCTTATTACATGTTATAAGGGTGTTAAGGACCTTATTACATGCTATGAGTGTATTAAGGACCTTATTACATGCTATGAGGGTATTAAGGACCTTATTACATGCTATGAGGATATTGGGCATATGGTGGTAGTCCCTTATTTTTCTAGATCAATTGGCACTCGCCGGTCTCCGCGGAAAAGGCGTTACGGACGCGGTTCGTAATTCTGTTTAAGTGCATTCGAAACGATTTGGCAGCAGACCGCACTGAACTAGGTTTTAACAAATTGGTATGGCAGCCGGTCGTTCATAAAGCAATGGCAAATTACTGAACGTACACTTGACAAAAGATCACAACGGCAGTAAAACGCTGGTGTTGACAGCGATGTCCTGTAAAGGATATGCACCAACAAAAAAAAATGGGCACTCGATGGGTGATGTTAACATCACACCGACCATCTTAACTTCCGAGGACATTACCTGGTGCCCATTTTAACCTAGGCTGACCTGGGAGCCCAGGTCAATAAAAAAAACAAATTTGTCTCAATAAGGATCTGAACACATGACCACCGGGCTGTCAGGCAAGTGTGCTAGATACTGCGCTACCAATGGATCCCACTTTATATCAGTAATTACTATAAAATGTTGACACAATGAAGAAACATAATGACTACTGTTGATAACAGGACACAAAGGGGCTGACATGCAAGCAATCACACCAACTTAGGCCACTCATACTCCTCACAGAACATCATAAGAAATGGATACTAGTCTGACTAACGAAGGGAGGACAGTCTCTGCCCTGAAGAATTCTGCTAAAGATAACAAACTGTTCACACTGAGAGATTGCAAGAGAAAAACAGCAAATTCCCATATTAATGGAAGACAATCAGCAACCATATCTTGCATCCCCTCAGCACCCACATCTTGTATTACACCCAGCACCATATCTTGCACAAACAGCGTGGAGAGCTGAGCTCATAATGGATGTGTTGCAGAGCTGTGGCTTTACAAAAGAGAAATAAACATGCCATAGACAGCCAAAATGAGTCACAAAGGAAACTCATCATAGACAGAAGGAATCAGACTTCAGTCATGTCATAAAGAAAAAGTAAAATTTCATATTCCACGCAAGGCATGTTGGGTACATGGTACTAGCCCCATATTTTAATAGACTGTCACGCAATGGGTAAGTGGTCAATACCTCACCGGCCACTTTTACTTCTCAGGACATTTCCCCGATATCCATTGTAGGCTGCGTCAAAATATGAGTCCAGGTCAATTTAAAATAAAAACCTGCCTCGATGGGGATGCAACACATGACCACTGAGGCCAACTGGCAAACATTGTAGCCACCGTGCAATGGAGCAGCCCAGTCATGTCATGTGACAAATACAAATGGAATATATTGTTAAGAACTGGGAATGATGTTATGAAGAGGTATAATCACTGGTGCCATTTGGCCATGCACTTAATGATAATAACACTTTCTGAGCATACAGCTTTTGTTGCATGTCCTTTACAGGACATTGCAGCCAACCCCATCATTTTTTACTGTTTGTGATTTACTAGGCAAGTGTATGTCCCGCAGTTGCTTTCTGAACAACTGACGCTCATACCATTGTATGAAAACCAGTGCAAGGCAGTCTGCTTCCAAATGACCTGCAGTTGTGTTTCAAACACAGTATGCAGGATTGTGAAGCACATTCATGCCCCCTTTCCCACAGCA
>JACEFZ010008668.1:15000-295000 GCA_014155875.1 Cepaea nemoralis
ACATTCATAAAATAACGTTTCATCATTTAATTAATAACGATCTGATAATTGACATCCAATCTGGATTTCAACCTAAATATTCTTAAATATTCTTGCCATAGTGCTCTAACAAAAATGACCGATAACTGGCATGCTAACATCAACAATGGCAATATTTGTGGAGCGGTGTTTGTAGACTTTAAAAAGCTTTTGATATGGTAGATCACAATATTTTAATTAGCAAATTGAAAGAAATGAAGACTAATGCCAATGTGGTGAACTTAATGACGTCATTTTTATCTGACAGACAACAAGTCGTGTCCTTTAACAACCGTCTATCAATTGGTACACAGCTTAATATTGGTGTGCCCCAGGGCCCAATACTAGGTCCGCTGCTTTTCGCAGTTTATATTGATATGGAATAGAAGAACAAGCAGCGACTGCAGCAGGATATAATATGAATTGGAAACAAATAGGTATATTTAGCTCCTGCGAGAAGACACGTACTAAACACAAACACGTTGCACATACCTTACAAGGAGATCCATCGTATCCCGAAATACAAGTGAAAATCCAAAATCAGAAGCAATCAATGAATAATAAAATAAAATACACACAAATTCGTACAATACGATACCCAGGACGGCCCACGTTTCGATTCTCAGAATCTTTGTCAAGGACAGGACAACACAGATAGAAAACAACGAAAAAAACACTGAAAGCACAACTACTCGGTCCTCATGTGGGAGCAGAAAGGCGGCTTTGCCAGTTGCGAAGGCACTCTTTGGCTGCAGAGTTTAAGTATAGCAGTTTATATTAACGACCTTCCGCTATATATCAATACTACATGTGATATATTTGCAGACAATTGTACTGTATATGCTAGTCAGGAGAACCGTAGTGAACTAGAAAGTTATTTACAAAAAGAACTTGATAATGTTTCTAGATAGAGCAATGAAAACTGCATGCAAGTTAACAATGACAAAACAAAATCCATGCTAATAACGACCAGACAAAAACTTCAGACACTAGCCATAACTGGGGCAGCGCTCGAACTCCGCATAGACACGTTACCTATAGTTAATGTAAATGAACATAAGTCATTAGGTCTTTTAATTGATAGACATTTAAATTGGAGCTCCCATGTCCACGTCCTTACCAAGAAAATAGCACAGAAAGTTTACCAACTTGCTAAGATTCAGCACTTCCTGGACGAAAGCATGCGAAATTTATTCTATACATCCTATATTCAATCTCATCTCGATTATTGTTCCACAGTCTGGGATGGTTGCCCTAAATCCAATATGAAACGACTTTGTTCTCTTCAAAAGCGGGCTATACGTCTAGTTTCTGACACAAAACACGCTGAAAGTGATAAATTATATAGTCATCTAAGGCTTCTACCACTTCGAAAGCGTTTCCTTTTTAACAAAGCCAAATTAGTGAATAACGTAATATCTAAAAATTCCCCAGAGTATCTTCAACCGTTGATTCAATCTCATGCAATGAACAGCAAGCGCTTAAATTTATTATATGTCCCAAAACCTAGATTGGACTTATACAAAACTTGCTTTGCGTATTCTGGTGCCCACTTATGGAATGACCTTCCGACAGATCTTAAAACTCCAATGAGTCCCTGCACATTCAACCGAAAACTCTTTCATTACTTACTCCATACCGACTATATGCCTCCATAAGTCACCTAGTGGTATCCTTTTTCACTATATGTGTGTGTGTGTGTGTGTGTGTGTGTGTGTGTGAGAGAGAGAGAGAGAGAGAGAGAGAGAGAGTGCGTGAGTGAGTAAGAGAGGATGTAAAAGAGTAAGTGAGTGAGAGAAAAAGTATGAGACAAACAGAGCGAGAGAGTCTGTGTATGTGTGTGTGAGAGTAGGAGAGAGAGAGAGAGAGAGAGAGAGAGAGAGAAACAATAAGAGAGAGAGAGAGGGAGAGAGAAACAATAAGAGAGAGAGAGAGAGAGAGAGAGAGAGAGAGAGAGAGAGGAGAGAGAGAGAGAGAGAGTCTGTGTGTGAGACAATGAGAAAGTTAGTTTAGTGTGCGTGAAAGAAAAATAAAGAGATATATGCTATTCGATACTTCTTCTGTATTATCATCTTTCATATTATCATTTTTACTGCCACTTGAATTTAATATGTACTATATGCACTTTGTATTTCATCATGTTTATGTCAAGTCAGAAATTATATTCTTTATTGAATTGCATAATACTTTTATTCGCTACACAATGTATAACATATTGTCTTAATGTAATCAATTATCCATTGGGGGATGTGTGTGTGGGTGGGAGATATGAGTGTGTGGGGGGGTGTGCGCGTGTGTGGGGTGGGGGGGTGTGTGTTTTGGGTGGGGCCCTGTGGTGGGGGTATGTTTTTTTGGGTGGGGTGGTGGTGTTGGTGGTGTTATGAATTGTGTGGGTGTGAGTGGGTGGTAATGTGTGAGTGGGGGATGTGTGTTGTAGGTGGCATGGGGGATAGGTGTGGGGGTGTGTGTATGGGTGAGGGTGTGGGTGGGGTGGGGTTGTGGATGGTGGAGAAGTGAGTGTGGTGGGGATGTTTGTGGGGATGCATGTGGATTTGTGTGATGGAGTGATTTTGGTGTGTGGTGGGGAAGCATGTGTGGATGATGTGTGAGTGGGTGAGTTATGTGTGTGTGGGTGGGTTGGGAATATGTGTGTGGATGGGGGTGCTGTAGTTGAGGGATGCGTGGTATGGGGATCGGTGATTGAGTGTGTGGGGAAATGTGTGGGTGTGTGAGTGTGTGTGGGTTGGGGGATGGGTGGGGATGTATATGTGGGTAGGGAGAGATGCTTGGGTGAGGATGCGTGTGTTGGTGGGTGCGAGAGATAGTGTGGCTGGAGGATGTGTGGGTGGATTGGCGGGGGTGGATGTGTTTTTGTGTGGGTACGCATGTGTGTGAGGGTGTGTGTATGCAAGAAGGGAGAGAGATTTGAGCACACGCATGAAATGTAACATGCTATTCCATATTTTTTATGTACTCTCATCTTTCATATTAACATTTTGTATGCCACTTGATATAATCATTTATAATACGAACACATGCACATTACTGTAGAGTGATTGAGAGAATTAGTGTGAGTGAGTGTGAGAGAGAATGTGTGTGTGCTAAAGAAAAAAAGTGAGAGTTGAATTGCATCACTAATTTCTACGTTACACAATGTATATGTACAATTTTTAACCATTGTTTTACACTTTTTGCGAGAATGCTGACGACAATTGTCAGTGTATGTGTTTGTAAAGTGTGGAAGTTTGTTCATATTAGTTTCAATGAATATGTGAGGCATCATGTAAGTGTCTAGATCTGACGATGTGTGTGTGAGTGTGTATGTGGTGGGTGTATGTCTGGAGGGGTTGTGAGTGGGAGATGTGTGGTGGTAAAGGATGTGTGTGTGGGTGGAGGATTTTGGGGTGAAAGTGTGTGGGTGTTGGTGGGTGGGGGATTGTGTTGCGGGGGAATGTATATGTGGGTGGGTGAGGGATGTGTGGGTGAATGTGTCTGTGGTGGTGGGAAGTTGTGTGTAGGTTGAGGGATGGGCGTGTGATGGGTGTGGGGATGTGTTTGTGGGTGGGGGATCAGTGTAGGTATGTGTAAAGTGTGGGAGTTTGTTCACATTAGCTTCAGTGATTATTTGAGGCATTATGTGTGTGTGTCTAGATGTGAGGATTGTGTTTGTGTTGGGGGATGAGTTTGTGGGTGGGGATTTGTGTGTAGGGGTATGTGTATGTGGGTGAGGGAATTGTGTGTGGCTGGGTGGGTGGATGGAGAGATGTGTTGGTGGGTGGGGGAATATGTGTGTGCATGAGGGATGTTTCTGGGTGGAAATGTGAGTGGGTCGGTGAGGGTGCCAGTGTGGACGACGGATGTGTGTGAGTGGGTGGGTATTGGTGGATGAGGCGTGTATGTGTGGGTCGGGGTTTGTGGATGGGTGTGTGAGGATGTGTGTAAGGAGTGTGGGGGATGTGTGTACGGGTTGGGGGATGGGTGTGGCTGATGTGTATATGGATGGAAGAGGTATGTGGGTTGGGGATGTTTGAATGAATTGGTCGGTGTTTGTGTGTGGGTGAGGGAATGTGTGGATAGGGAGTGCATGTGTGGATTGTGGAGGTGTGTAGGTTGGTGGGAGAGGTGTGTTGGAGTATGGGAGAAGTGTGTGGGTGGAGAGATGTGTGTGGGTGGGGATGTGAGTAGGTGGGTGGGGAGGTGTGGAATGTGGGTTTGTGGGGGATGTGTAGGTGGGTGCGAAGATGAGTGGGTTGGTGGGTGAAGGGGTGTGAGTATAGATGGGGCGTTTGGGTGGGTGAGGAATGTGCGGGAGGACGTGTGTTTGGGTTGGTGTGTTTGCTTGGGTGTTGGTGGGTAGTGGGATGTGTGGGTGTTTGGCGGGTGGGGGATATGTGGATGTTGGTAGGTGGGGATGTGTGTGTGGGTGATGTGTGTTTGCATGTGAGATATGTGTGTTGGTGGGGGATTGTGTATCGGTGGGGGATGTGTGTGTGGTTGTTGGGGTTTGTGGGTGGTTGTGAAATGTCTGGGTGGGCGGGGAAATGTGTGTGGGTGGAAAGATGTGTGGGTATTGGTGATTGATGTGTGTGTGTTTTGAGGGTGTTTGAGTGGGTGGAGCATGTGTGTGGAGTGAGCTTAAGTGGATTGGAGTATGTTTGAGTGGGTGGAAAGATGCATGTGGGTGGGTAAGGGATGTGTGTGGGTGGGTGCTAGATGTCTGTGTTGGTGGCGGGATCTGTGAATGCATGGAGGTATGAGTGGGGGATGTGTGGTGAGTGGGGGATGTGTGATGGGTGGAGGATGTGTGGGTATGGGTGGGTGATGTGTGAGTAGGTGAGGGATGTGTGAGTGGGTTGGTGCGGGATGTGTGTGTGGGAGGGGGGATGTGTCACATAACATGAGAATATGCATGGTTTATGCTTACAACATTCATTTGACAATATTTTTTTCCCCTATGTGAATGCATCATGCACAGTTGATGAACGAAAGATTAGTGATTGGAAGGGCCGAATGTAAGACGGGCCTACACGCCCAAATTGTTACCCTTTGAAAATAAAAGATCAATTCAATACATTTCTGTACCGTTACTTGTATTACGTTTCTTTACGCCTTACTTGTGTTACTTGTCATGAAGGGTATAATCAAGTTTGATGGTGCAACTTCTGAAGAATTTGAAATCAAGAGTGGAGTTAAGCAAGGTTGTGTACTAGCTCCCACCCTCTTTGGAATATACTTTTCACTTATACTGAAATATGCATTTCATGATCAGGATGGTGGTATATACATTCACTCACGCTCAGATGGCGGCCTCTACAATGCTCAGAGATTGAAGGCTAAGACCAAAATTAGGAGGGTACTGATCAGAGAGTTGCTTTTTGCAGATGATGCTGCAGTTACGACCCACTCTGAGGAAGAATTGCAATGTCTACTATCTGCATTCTCCAATGCTTGTTCTGAATTTGGTTTAACAATTAGCAAAAAGAAGACACAGATTATGTCACAAGGTGCACATGGGGTACCATCAATCTTTATTGACGACGCCGAACTAGAGATAGTAGACCATTTTACATATCTAGGAACAGTGGTAAATAGCAAATTATCCCTAGATCAGGAAATCAACATCCGGATTGGTAAGGCAGCAACAACAATGAACAGGTTAAGAAAAAGAGTCTGGGAGAACAGGAAGCTTACTGCCAAAACAAAAGTCCTTGTCTATCAAGCCTGTGTCCTTAGTACTCTTCTCTATGGCAGTGAAACCTGGACAACTTACTCACACCAAGAGAACAACTTAAACAGCTTTCATATGCGGTGTCTGCGAAGAATTCTTGGTATTAAGTGGCAAGACAAAATCACAAATACTGAAGTATTGGAAAGATCAGGTTGTGTGACAGTTTATTCCATGTTCAGTTTTCGTAGACTTAGATGGATAGGACATCTTAGGAGGATGGATGATGGTAGAATACCAAAGGATATCTTTTTTGGTGAATTACAGATGGGTAAGAGATCTCAGGGTCGGCCTCTACTACGATACAAAGATGTGTGTAAGCGGGACATGATTGATACAGGCATTGATAATGCACATTGGGAGCAAGTCGCCGCTGAACGTGTTGCATGGAGGGCAAATATCAGAAATGGAATAAAGTCAAAGGAGAAAATTATTGCAGAAAAGTCACACACCAAGCGTTTGAGACGTAAGATGGTGCATGATGGTGGAAATGACCACGTGTTCACATGCACCCACTGTGAACGGACATTTACAGCGCAAATTGGCCTTATCAGTCACACTCGCTACCGCCATAGTTAAAAGTTATTATGCCTTTTTAAAGCACAAACTATCGTCTGTCAAGACGGCAAGGTGCCAATGAATGACTTGTGTTACATTCCTTTACCCTTACTTGAATCACGGTTCTGTACCCTAACTTGTATTGTGTTTCCTTACCCTTACGTGTATTATGTTTCTTTACCCTTACTTGTACTATATTTCTGTACCCTTACTTGTGTGTGCACCTGGTCAAATGCAGCCACTTCTGCCTTTGATGTTTATGAGGGGTTCCAGAGTAGACAGAAAACGATGGCGGTAGCGCTTGATCTCGAGGATACGTACAATATGCGTACAATATCGATATGATATTTTGATGACCGCACTGATGGAGAAGGGGGTCAATCCCTGGTTGGTGAACTGGATAGCAGCCGTCCTGCACTCTCGTCGGGTTGCTCTCCGTCTGGGCGCATGGATCTCAGAGCCACATATGTTAACCCCGGGTCTGCCACAGGGATCTGCAGTCTCACCGGTGTTCTTTAATGTGTATACGAGTAAGATTGCAAACCTAGAAGCACCAGGGGTTGGAAGAATACTAACATTTGCAGATGATACTCTTGCATATAGGCAGGGGAGAGATAGGGAGCAAAAAGCCCAGGAGTTACAGGAGACAGTAGATAAAGTGATTGACTGGTGCACAGAAATGAGTGCTGTGTCGTGAAATCCTGAAGGACATCGACCTTATGAGTGAGGACAGAGTGATGGTCATTGACCGAATGGTAAAGAACACAGAGACAGTGTTGTAAGAGTCATTTACTGAGGGGTTCACAGGACATACAACTTTGCGCGAGATTGACCCATCGTTTGGTTGTACAAGCGGAGTCCTCGATCAAGGAGTCGGAAATGTTTGATGTACGGTGATCGAGGAAAACGGGAACTAGCGGAGAAAACGGGAACTAGCGGACAAGAGCGATACAGCAATTTCACAAACCTTTGATGTGGGAAAACGGGAGACGATCAGAAAACGTTTGAAGTAACGATAATTTCGGTTGTTGATGTATGAAAAATCAAAAGAACGGAGAATGGGAGCCAAGGTATAAATAGTTGGAAAACATGATTTTTTTTGTTGAATTTGCTACCAACTATTCTATTCAGCAGGAGGGTTTATCTATTCGTCCGGATTAAGAAGAGAAATACACTGTCTCGAGTTGCTATGAGGCAATGGGGCAATTGTGCTTATGTGTTTCTGTATTTCAATTCCTGGACTACAATAGATAGTATAAGGTAATAAAGTTTTAGCTTAGTAATCTAGCATAGTGAACTGGGTGTCTGGGCTTTGCCGTTACCATTTCCTTCTTTTATCTAATCGTCTAGAATTTAATGAACTCATATGTCTTATGTCAGAGTATCGTTCGGTACAGTCTGAGTACGGTTGGAGGCATGCTCTCACATAAGAATTAGTCTGAGTCAGGCTGATATCACCTGGTTATCTATCTCTAACAGGTTCCACGAAAAGTCTCCTGACATACCCTGAGAAGATAACAAGGCACTTCACTTGTGCAGAGATAAATTGCCTAACCATAGGAACTAAGAGTATAGAAAAGTATTACTCGTGTGCCGAGATAACTAATCACAACAAGATGAACTCTGCAAATAAATAACATCCAGGCTAAGAAAGCAGTGGATAGAACTTTACTTCTCTTGAGGCAGAGCGAAATAACTTACAGATATTTGAACGGTGTAATAATATAAAAAGACATAATGGATAACTCACGAACAGTTTCCATGCATACAAGAATAGTTACTTGACTAACTGGCGACAGTGTGTCGAACATATATATATATACTATATATACACAGTGATAGACAGTGTTGATGTGCTTTCAACAATGGTTTTTATTAACTTCCTGAATTGTGAATGGGTAGAATTCCAGAACTTACAGTAATCCCATTATTCCGTGGTGATCAGACTGTGAAAAATTTCAAGATATTGGAATACGTCCAGAATCAGTTGGAGAGAAGCATCCCCGGGTGAGATCAATCTTAATATGTGTGTTGTGTTGTCGAATGGCCGTATACGGATGAGAGATGGGATGCGGAACATAGACATAAAGAGTCCTATCTCGCATACACAATAGACTACACCACAGATTACATACACACATTCAATACACCCACCTGACATAGTTTTCTGTATTAAACATTCTAATAATTGTTTGAGGAAAGTGTTGTCGGGTTATGTTCTGAAAGAATAAGAGATAGAGAGAGAGAGAGAGAGAGAGAGAGAGAGAGAGAGAGAGAGAGAGAGAGAGAGAGAGAGAGAGAGAGAGAGAGATAGTGATCATAGACATTAAGGGGGGTATGTAGACAAAGGTCACAAACGTATCGAAAGAAGTTTTGATCAGCAAAACGAGAGCCGGCAGAGCTATTTGCCGCCTACAGTCTACGCCTAAAATCATATCTCCAAAAATGGATGGATTTGGCAGAGTTCAAGAGGGACTATGAGAGTCTGGAAGAGCTGATGGTAGTCGACCAGATGCGCCAGCAAATGTCAGAACCACTGAAGACATTTTTAGGAGAACAAGGGGCGGAACGGCTAGATGTTGTGAATAAGCTGGCGGAAAGATTCATGGAAGTCCATGGGGAAGCTAAGGAAACCGGTATACCAACCACCAAAGGTCAGGAGAAACATGACCGAAAGAAATATAAAAACTCGGAGGCTAGGAAAGTGGAACCTTATGAAGAGCACTCAGAGAAGAGTCCAGAGAAGAAGAAGGATGGAAGACAGAACCCACTCAACTCTCAACCGACACGACAGTGGTCTGACAAGTGGTGTTCGATCTGCAAGTCGCCCTCTCACAACACAAAAGGCTGCAGATCGAAACCGAAAAGCTCTCACTTCGCGGCCTGCCGCATGGCTCCAAGGGCAGTTACCACCGAAAAGGTCGAGGTCGTTGAAGGAATTCTGGACCAAGGGAGAACACCTGTGGTCGAGTTGATTGAGGTGAATGGCCACAAAGTCAACTGTTTATACGATACGGTTTTGGACGGGGAAGCTGTGATTGATGCCAGCCTGATACGCCCAGACTAACTTACAGGGGAGACCATTGAGATACAGCCTGCAATGAGAAGTGCTGTTACCATGACGCTGCCAATCGCCAAGGTGGAGATTAAGTCCAGGTACGTCACGGGCATTATTCCTGCAGCTGTATTATCTGACTCCCTATTTCCCATGAACATTTGTGACATGTTGGGAAGTTGGAAGCAGTACCCATCTCGACGTACCCCACCATGAAGTAACGCTATGAGGATGGGACTAATTTCATTTGGAGGGGTTGGTTCCTTGGAAGCCAAAGTGTCCTATAATAGCTCTGGAAATCTAGGGGTTTCCCAGGAATGTTAATTTCTTCCCTCCAAAATCTTCCTTCCCGAAAAGAGAAACTTATTTATCTTGAGAGTCCCCCACCTATGATCATTTTCCCTTTTAGGTGAAATGGTCACAGGAAATTTATAAGATTTAAAGTTCCCTTTTCTGAGTAACCTGGAACCTGGGAGATTACAATAGAACAGAACTTAGCTGTCTATTCGTGTTTACCCAGTCACCTGAAGTTCCAGATTCTACAATTATGTGATGTAGTTTCATTAACTAAACACATAAATATAAAATGTTTGGTCACACCACAATGTACTGGACAGAAGAATGCAGGAAAAGTTAATTTTGTTTATTGACCCAAAACAGCTGTGGAAATAAGCCAGTAACGCATTTATGACATATATGAAATCCATCAAGACAATAGAGATAATGTTCATCATTCAAATATAGAATTAAGAACTCTCATTAAATTCACTGTTGATTTCAGTCATTTGGCCACTATGCCTTTCCACTAATTTTCCTACTATTGTTTCTGTAATACACAAGATGGTACTGGAAAATTTCCCAAGAATTAGTAAAACACTTTGCCTAAACAGTCTCTACACAACTATAAGAATCAGAGGAGTTCATGACTACTCTCTGTCCATTAAAGTCCTTGATTGTTCTCATATTGATAAAGTTTCACTGAGTGGAATCAAAGTATAGCAATGATGAAATGTTGCCAAGACTTCTGCCATATTTGTAAGTAATCTGCAGTGAGGTATAAAATGATCCTAGTGATCTTAGAAATGTTTCTGAAATTCAGATATTGTCAATCATCAGAATGATCATGAAGCACAGATCAGTTTTGGGCACAGTTCAGTGGGGACTCATTGATTAGATCTTAGTCCTGACCACAGATCCCTTTTGCACCTCTTTATTACAGATCTGCTCTTGGTTTACAGATCCATTGTACATTATTGGGCAATGATCTGCAACTCTGGATCATGACAATCTGCGAACACCGTCATCCTCACCTGAGGTGGATAAACATGGTGAACCTATTTATATCTAGTCAATGGATGATAATTCTCCAGTTGACAAGAATGAAAAGGGCTACAGACAGAAGTTCCAGAAGGTAGCAGATTCAGGAAGTACCTACAAGTTAGAGCTACAGTGTCTCTTATTTGTACTGGCATTAGACATCAGCAATTGTAGTTGGCAGGCCCTCTTATCCTGCCCTTGTACATGATGATCTGTTGACTGATGTTCTCACAGAGGACACAGACACAGTGAATGACAAGGCGAGGAGAGGAATGATGGAGAGTTAATGATAAAATGCACCCAGCATAACTGATCCTAAATAGTAATGGAACAGAACAGGATGATTGTTTTATTTTCATAATAACTCATGTTACCAATCAGTGCTGCCTCAATTGTTTTAGTCTGCCTGGTTACTTTCCTGTTTATACCTTCTCACCTCCTCTGTCATTGCCTTTACTTTCTTCTTCTGACACTGGGGTGATAATCCCCTTGACAGTTTAGAAGTGCTTATGCATGGAAGCATACTATATGTTTCTCCTTTACTTACTCTGTCAAACAGGGTGATGCTTTAATAAAACTACATTCCACATGTTGAATCCAAGTAATAATGTAAGGAAACATACATTAAATATTTTCACTCTAAAGTTAATATAAGTAACATATAATTGGTATGAATGTGGAGGTCTATGTGAAACATTCCTTATGAGGATTTACACTGCCTCTCATTCATTAACACATATATATACAGAGTGAAAGAAAGATGAGAGGACACAATGCACTCATTCTCTCATTCTAACACCAATCTTCTTCTTTATTCGTTCACATGAGTGCTGGGGTTGGGCTGTTAGCTTGACTGTGGTTCGGTCAGAGTGCTAGATACATGGTCACAATGCGTTCGAATAATCACAGCAGTATAAATGCTGGACCAGTCATTGATGCTAAACATTTATACACACAATCTGTCTTCACGCCACGGACATATAAGATAAGAGGAAAGGCCTTTCATTCCTCCCTCTCACATTCGCGTGTGTTGACGATTCGCTGTGGATTGCAACTAAGGCGACACATAGCACACAGATCATAGTTTATCCTGTACTAAACCTGCTCTGAACGCAGTCAGAAAGCTAGTAGCTTAGGAATAGCAGTATGGGCTTAAGTGCCTCTTTTCACAGCTTAAGACATAGTGTTTGTACAGCAACTCTTCTGGAAACGAAAGATAGATGGAGTCAGATATCTACACCAGTGCTGGCAGAGAGTAGCCATTTTGGGACCGGGAGAAAGTTGGCGGCTATCTTCGGATAGAAGAATATATATATATTCATTAGTGCCGAAACTCACACACACACACACACACACACACACACACACACACACACACACACACACACACACACACACACACACACACACACACACACACACACTCTCATACATAAAGCTTTACCTGACTCATAAGTATATAAACTCAGCCATAATTTAGTCTGAAGAATTCCCATGAATCAGGCAGAGGGACATACAGATCAAATGGAATCTTAATGAAACCACATCTGGCCTACTTGACTGTCGATCTGCATGTGCCAAATGCTAGCGTCTCTTAACCCAAAACTTTTCGCGGCGACGCGATTCTTCTATGTTACCCAGTAGATAAGGCAGGATCGATCATGTGACCTGTCTATCACTGGGTGTCATAGCTTTTCTTAGAGCTGACGCCACATTCCTGGCATTCCAAGGCTATCTAGTACGAACGCTTTGTTGAGAAGTGTAGTTTTGAAGTTGTGCTGTGCAGGTGTGAACAAGACGCAGTGCGCAATATGCGACATCATTGGTACGAAATACGTATTCTTGGGGGTGCCCAAACAGCCCGCCCACAGGGGAGCATTAGCCAGTGGATCTCAAGGGAAGAAAGAAGAGGCAGAGACACTATGCGACAACTCAGTGCTAGGGGAATTGCATACATCCCAGAGGAAGGATACTACGTTGCGTCCTTGCTACAAGAAGCTGCAAAGAAGTGCTGAGCCACCAAAACGGGGACAGTTCTTTCTGAGGAATCGACTGCTCTATCGGAGAGCTGGAAGGGGAGACAAACTGCACGAGCAGTGGGTGGTAGCAGAGACCTACCGTCCTCACATTCTTCAGAGTGGACACACCATATCCGAGAATCGACATATGGGTGTCAGAGAGACATTGCAACAGATTTCTGGCCATTATTGCTGGCCAGGAATGACCGGAGATGTACGCCGGTTAGTGAAGTCTTGCACAGAGTGCCAGAAGGCACCACCAAAAAATAGGATGAGTAAAATAGCTCTTTAGGTGGAAGACAAAGTGGAAGTGTGGGGTCCAGCAGAGACCAATATACTCCAAGTAGGATGGAAAGGACCTTATCCTGTGGTAAAGGTTGTGTCCAAGAATACCGACGCAATCCAGATCAGGGAAGAACTTAAAATTCTCCCTAGGCATCTCCTTCGGAAATATGAGGAGAGACCAGAGGGCAAATCTTCTCACCTTATGGGGATGGCAGCCATTGGGAAAAAGCTTATAGGTCCAGACGAAGACCAGAGATCCCAAGTACTACATAGGAGGACCTATGGGAACGTACGAGGTAGGTCAGATTTTCCCAACGAAGAGAGGAGGGAAATCACACGTCAGGGAAAGGACAATAGTGACACATTCGCTAGTAACCCAGGTCAGGAGGGGTGGGTAACGTCGGGAAAGACGAGAGATACCCATGACTCCAACCGAAGATTGGCTGACCAGATCCAATATCGCCCGATGGTCCTGGAAGCAAAAGTCCAGGAGTTTTGGGGAAGACGATTCTGTCCAAAGAGGACGATACTGCAAATCCCAGGATGCAAAGTTTGGGGAAACCAAGAGGATATGGAGACAGTGTTACAGTTAGGATGGGACGATTCGTCTGTATTGTGAGCCGCCGCTTACGCAAGTCAAAAGTAGGTCGACCGAACGTAGGGGGGCGATGTGCCAACACTAGTTTCTGTCATAAGGAGGATATAGGCTGTCAGTGAGATGGCCTAATTGATGGGGAGGCAATACCTTGGAGGGTACCAGCATACCATCAATACTGGGGGTGCGGAGCCATCTCCCAGGAACAGAACAGATGCGAGTGGTATCGGAATTGGAGAAGCCTTGTTACGAGAAGGGATAGAAGACGCTTCGGTTTTGAAACCAGTAGCCTATGCAAGTAAGAAACTTCTACAGGCTGAAAAGAATTATTCTACAGTCGAAAGAGAATGCTTGTCACTCGTATGGGCCGTACAAAAATTTCAACCATATTTGTATGGAATACAGTTTACGGTCCAGTCAGATCATCAACCCTTGATGTTCCTAGCTACCTCGCAGAAGCTCAACGCCCGGTTGATGCGGTGGTCGTTGCTGCTGCAGCCGTACAACTTCACAGTGGAGTATATTCCGGGAAGGGTGAATGTAGGAGCTGATTTCCTGTCTAGACACCCAGCTTCTGAGGAAGAGGAATATGTTGATATAGATCATCAGGATCGAACCTCCAGGGAACAAGAGTCGACGCGGTCTACTCTCTTAGAGAGGGCCTATGTCGTGAAATCCTGAAGGACATCGACCTGATGAGTGAGGACAGAGTGATGGTCATTGACCGAATGGTAAAGAACACAGAGACAGTGTTGTAAGAGTCATTGACTGAGGGGTTCACAGGACATACAACTTTGCGCGAGATTGCTACGATCGTTTGGTTGTAAAAGCGGAGTCCTCGATCAAGGAGTCGGAAATGTTTGATGTACGGTGAGCGGGGAAAACGGGAACTAGCGGAGAAAACGGGAATTAGCGGACAAGAGCGATACAGCAATTTCACAAACCTTTGATGTGGGAAAACGGGAGACGATCAGAAAACGTTTGAAGTAACGATAATTTCGGTTGTTGATGTATGAAAAATCAAAAGAACGGAGAATGGGAGCCAAGGTATAAATAGTTGGAAAACATGTTTTTATTGTTGAGTGTGCTACCAACTATTCCATCCAGCAGGAGGGTTTATCTATTCGTCCGGATTAAGAAGAGAAATACACTGTCTCGAGTTGCTTAGAGGCAATGGGGCAATTGTGCTTATGTGCTTCTGTGTTTCAATTCCTGGACTACAATAGATAGTATAAGGTAATAAAGTTTTAGCTTAGTAATCTAGCATAGTGAACTGGGTGTCTGGGCTTTGCCATTACCATTTCCTTCTTTTATCTAATCGTCTAGAATTTAATGAACTCATATGTCTTATGTCATAGTATCGTTCAGTACAGTCTGAGTACGGCCGGAGGCATGCTCTCACATAAGAATTAGTATGAGTCAGGCTGATATCACCTGATTATCTATCTCTAACAGGTTCCACGAAAAGTCTCCCTGAGAAGATAACAAGGCACTTCACTTGTGCAGAGATAAATTACCTAACCATAGGAACTAAGAGTATAGAAAAGTATTACTCGTGTGCTGAGATAACTAATGACAACAAGATGAACTCTGCAAATAAATAACATCTAGGCTAAGAAAGCAGTGGATAGAACTTTACTTCTCTTAAGGCAGAGCGAAATAACTTACAGATATTTGAACGGTGTAATAATATAAAAAGACACAATGGATAACTCACGAACAGTTTCCATGCATACAAGAATAGTTACTTGACTAACTGGCGACAGTGTGTCGAACACACACACTCATATATATATATATATATATATATATATATATATATATATATATATATATATATATATATATATATATATATATATATATATATAGTGATAGACAGTGTTGATGTGCTTTCAGCAATGGATTTTATTAACTTCCTGAATTGTGAATGGGTAGAATTCCAGAACTTACAGTAATCCCATTATTCCGTGGTGATCAGACTGTGAAAAATTTCAAGATATTGGAACACGGCCAGAATCAGTTGGAGAGAAGCATTACCGGGTTAGATCAATCCTAATATGTGTGGTGTGTTGTCGAATGGCCGTATACGGATGAGAGATGGGATGCGGAACAAGACATAAAGAGTCCTATCTCGCATACACAATAGACTACACCACAGATTACATACACACATTCAATACACCCTACCTGATATAGTTTTCTCGATTAAACATTCTAATAATTGTTTGAGGAAAAAGTTGTCGGGTTATGTTATGGAAGAATAAGAGAGAGAGAGAGAGAGAGAGAGAGAGAGAGAGAGAGAGAGAGAGAGAGAGAGAGAGAGAGAGAGAGAGAGAGAGAGAGAGAGAGAGAGAGAGAGATCATAGACATTAAGGGGGGTATGTAGACAAAGGTCCACCAGCAGAGAGGAACCTGATAAAAGGATTTATAGGTGTGCTTGTTGACTCCACTTTCCCCCCAGGGACGACAAGTGACATGCTGTCATCCACCCGGAAAAGGCGGCTGTTTTGTGGTGCTCTCTGGACAACAGGATTGTAAGAGCTGACGTCCCAAGCCTCGCGATAGATGGTAGAAATTTCAGCAGAGAGAATAAACTGAAGTATCTGGGGATCAATTTGACATGAGCCTATACTTCAAGGACCATGTGGAGACTCAATGCACTTAAAACTATGGCTGCAATGGACATAGAGCAGAGAATGCTTTTCACACTATACCAACACTTGATCCTCTCAGTAATTGATTATGTATTAGGTCTGCTCACTGTCTCAGAGAGTCAGCTGATGAAGTTAGAGCGCATAGAGAACGAAGCTATGCAGGTCATTCTGGGATGCACTAGAGACACCCCAGTAGTGTGTATGCGTTACATCCTAGGTCTGCCGACTGTTGCTGGTAGGCTCAAGGTGATGCAGGCGAAGGCATACCTCAGAGTAGCTGCAGACACAGACCACCCACTGCATGAGGCGCTGGACGCAGTTAAGGGTCAGCGACTGATAAGAGGGAAATCATTGATGGCTCAGGCGGAGGATACGATCAGACAGGTGTGCCCCTTGGAGAACATTAGGCGTGGAGAGGAGTGGGTCAGAGTGCCAGTGGAGCAGTCAGACTTGTGCAGAGTTATAATCACATTAACCCGGGAGTGCAGGGAGTGGCCAGCAGGGGCCACGGAAGTGGAAATCCAGCAACTAATTCAGGACAATGCTCACTCGAGTGATGTGATTATCTACACAGATGGTTCGGTGTCAAGAGGTGAGAGAAGTGGCTGGGGGTTCATAGCCAAAGCTAATGGTCGATGTTTGGGGCAGGAGAGCCTGGCATATGATACCACAACATCCAGCTTAAGAATGGAAGTGGAGGCAGTCACTGCGGCTCTCCGCTGGATGGAGAATACGACACACACACACATCGTGATTGTAACTGACTCAGAAAGCATGCTGACGAGGTTGAGGACGGGTAGACTTCGTGCTGAGTGGCTTGCTTCGCTTCGGAGGTCACGGGTGACAAGCATCGCCTGGATCTTTTATCCGGGGCATGCCGGTGTGCTAGGAAATGAACAGGCGGACAGATTGGCTGGCTCTGCAGAACTTGGTGGAGTATTGATACATGACAAGGCAGACGTGGTTGCGGCCTTGTGGGAGCACGTGCACACCTCGGAGGAGCAAATGGATTACCATGGTCTGGCAAGAATGAGACAACGAGGAGTGACGAAGGGATCTGGCCGACGCTCAACGCTCAGAGGAAAGGCGAGACGGACTTATAATCAGATTGCTACTGGTACTATTAGTGTTGGAACTCTTCGCTGGCTGCTGAGGATGGGGACGGAGCACTTATGGGAATACCCCGAATGCTGTGATGTCGATTCCTAAATCAATCAATCAATCAAACCCTTACTTGTATTATGTTTCCCTACCCGTTCTTGTATTATATTTCTTTACCCTTACTTGTATTTTATCTTTAAACAAAACATGCCTGTAGTAGGAACTTGGTACATATATGTAAAGTGTTAAAACCATCATATCTTGTAGGCCTGAGTGCATAGACGACTTGGTGGTCAGTATTTCCCTCCCACAGCGAATGTTGAGAGCTGACACTGAATCTCTACCCAGCCTTGTCCATGACTTTGTCAGCACAACACCCTAACCATTATACCAACATGCTTATTTACCCTTACTGATATTATGGTGGTTCTTTATTCTTTTCCCTGATATTATATGTAGTTTTCAATAATACAAAACAAGGATCGTTCTACGTATTTAATATCTCAAACTCACGATACATTCACCTGTAGCACAAGAACTATTTATACAGAAAATTATATTTCACGCATCATTTATTCCCATTCAATAATAAATGTCAACAACAACAAAAATTTAGAAATAGCAGGTGCGTTTATGTAGCTGATAGGAGACTACGCTGATTTTATAGGCATGGTTGAATGAGGATTAGCCACCTGCGCTCATCGCCCACTAACAGAGTAAAACACCGGCGACCTATCCTCCATGCATTCAGGCCTATATCATGTGATGGTTCTATCACATCACAGACCTACACCATGTGATGGTCTTCTATCACATCACAGACCTACATCATGTGATGGTTCTATCACATCACAGACCTACATCATGTGATGGTTCTATCACATCACAGACCAACATCAAGTGATGGTTCTATCATATCACAGATCCATAGCCAGTTCCTGCTCCGGGACATGTATTCAGGTGTAGAATGTGGAGCTCCCCGATGTGTCTCCACCTTGCCGTGGTAGGGGGGGGGGGGGTGGGGAGCGTGCATGTCCCATTGACCCGATGTGCTTGCCGATGGATGAAAACTACATATAGGACAGCTTATGGGGTAGGGGCCAGACTAAGAGAGACACAACCTGCTGCTCTGCAGGTAGACTGAGGATAGCAGTCAAAAGTTTAAATCAGGCGCACGAAGGCAGAAGTTGTTGGTCCGGACAATACTGTAAGGCTCTCTGTCGAGGGCTGAGGCTGAACGCCTCTAAGCCACAAACCCTCGGATGTGAGAGCCGGGCCGATACCCACCTACCGAAAAATAGAGGTGAGATACTGAGCACGCTACATGCCCAGTTCTGATACTTGTTCGAAGGCTCTCAGCTGGGGGATATGAGGGATTCCCGGATTAGAGGGCCTGGCCGTTTCTCGTTCACAGCTGCACGGAGGTAAGGTGCTGAGCCGGCAGCACATGTAGCCTACCTCATGAGCGAGTACTAAAAGGCAGAAAAGTGCCCCAGTCGAATGAAGTGGCTACGAAAACTGTTTGTATCTAACTCATAGAGAGTGTAGACAAAAGTGGAAAAACGTCTCAATAACACGAAATGGTACGCACGGCTAGCGAATCCATTGCGTTGTCCGAAGTCAAAAGCAAAAGCTTACCGAGTGGATGTCGCCAGCAGTCTGACGGTTCCTGGTGTGTGCTTGAGCGACCAGTGGCAAGCGAGAAGCCCAATACATGGAAGTGAGGAACTAAAGCAGCCATGAGCAGGATGTGGCAACTCCTCGGGTCAGCCCAGTCTCAGAGCAATATGTGCCGGCTCTGCAAATATGGAAGCCTCCTTGGATAATGAGGAAATGCCCATGGTCTGCCCCTGCCTTCCCTTGAGGGTTGACCGTGATGTCGTTGACCGTTCTATCTTGACCAGCTGAGATGTGGGCGACATCACAACAATGAGTCTAACGTGCCTCGAAACCCGAGGAAGGCTAACCTCATTAAAAAATGCCCGCCGAAGCCGGAAGTGCCGTCATACGGGTGGCAAAATAAAAATTGGCACTACGCATTTACATCCGAGTGAAATGTCTCGTCCGAATGTCTCTCGTGCTAAGAACAGCTCTGACGACCTAGTTTCCGAATGCCGCTCTTGTTAGGAACAGCTCTAACTAGGTAGTTTCCGAAAGTCCGTCGTGCCTCGAACAGCTCTAACGGGCACAACGACAAGCACATGTCCGAACCGAAAACTCGCTGAGTGGGTACCGTTTGCAGACCTGTCTGGTTTGTGCGGGAACGGCCCGGGGAAACGAAATGCCCAATATATTGAAGTGAGGAATTAAAGCAACCATGAGCAGGACGTGACGATTCCCTCGGTGAGCCCATCACCAGAGCGCTATGTGTCGGCTCTGCAATCATGGAAGCCACCCAGGATGGCGGAAAATGCTATGGACTGTCCCTGCCTTCCTTTGAGAGATGACCGCGAAGTCTTCGACTGTTCCAACTTGACCAGAGGTGGACGGTACCACAAAAAGTGAGAGTCTCCCAGGAATGCTAACCTGGTCAAAAATGCACGCAAAAGCCGGATGTGTTGACCTAAGGGTTTCGACCCAAGGGTGCCTAACGCACACCGCAATCACATCTGAAAAAAAACACTCCGGATGAATGCAAAGAAGAAGAAGAAGAAGAAGAAGAAGAAGAAGAAGAAGAAGAAGAAGAAGAAGAAGAAGAAGAAGAAGAAGAAGAAGAAGAATGTGGAGGTGTTTTAATTTACAACAAAAGTTAGTTATATATCCTTTACAGGATGTCGCAGCCAACCCCAGCATTGTTTTGGCTGTTTGTGATTTCTTGTCAAGTTTACATTTAGTAGTTTGCCACTGCTTTCTGAATGACCAGCACTCATACCAGTGCATGAAAATATCAACGTGAGACGATTTGCTTCCAAATCGCCTGCAGATGTGTTTCGAACCCAATATGTAGACTTACGAATTGTGTCTGTAATCCCTTCATCACAGAGCATTATTTTACAAGGGAACTCTTTAATAATGGGGTTTCTGTGTAACAGTTGTCTTCATTCGTAATTTTGCCTGTTAGTAAATATTTCCTTTAGTGTCAAACCCATAACAATAAATGTTGCATGTCCATTGCAGGATGCTGCATTCAACCCCAGGTTGATTTTATAAGCAATTTTACATTCTGTAGTTTGCCACTGCTTTCTGAACGAGAAGTCAACATTTCAGACCAACTTAAATGCTAGTGTAGGGATTGAATGCCCTGCCTCACCATCAGTGCACTAGAAATGTAAGGGCGATCACTTTTATCCTGTCAACCATGTAGAATTCAGTGTCAAACCTGGGGCAACCTGTACTTGTAAGTAATTATTTTATCATTCAAGCATGACATTATGTATTGAAGCTCTTCTGCCAACATCATCGTGTGCCATGCTGTTAGGTGGTATTGTTTTGAAACATGCGCCATGCTGACAGACAATGATGGTTCGCAAACTCACATTATCACCAGAGGCTTGGATTACATCAAGTTTGCCAGTTGTTACTAAGTTTTCAAGTTATGTACAAAAGATTAATAATTAATTTATAATATTCACTGCCAGTGAACTTATTATTACTTGATTTCTTTCTTACACAAATAAAAATTGTATTACTAACTGAATAGTACCATATGTATGTATACACATAAGTAAAAAATTTGTTTATATGTTCAATTACTTTAGCTGTCTTGTCTTGTATACAGAATGCCTGAATTTATTGAAAATTCATCAGTAACATATATCAGTTTATGAGCTACTGCAAATTTATAACAAATGCGGAATTAACTTGCTCCTAATTTAATTGTATATGGTATGTAAATTTAATCCTGTTTGTCAAAAGCCATAATTAAGATAACAATATTTTTCTGAACTAATATAAAGAAAAATACCCACACACAAAACTACACGCCAACCAAAAACCACAACCACCCACGGAGAAATTGAAAACTTCACAAACTGTGAACATCTTGGCTCCACAATCAACAACCATGGGGACTGTTCACAAGAAGTCATAAACTGGCCATAGCCATACAGGGATAAACAATAATAAGAGTCTATGGCACAACACCAGCAAACACATGCAAGTAAACTGTGTTAGAACAAGCACAGAGCTTGACATCTGACAATTGTTACATGGTTTGTCAAGGTTTTCTTTTCTCAAAGTGATTTTGATTTTTTCAAAATTGCGTAGGGCATATACCACAATTTATATATGGACATACACAAACACACAATTTTAAATATGTGCAGACAGTAGTAATAGATAGTAGTTGCCATAGTGGTAACTGTAGTAGTAGCAGTTGTAAAGGTAAAAAGTGAAGTACCCTGCTTTTCCATTTCTTTAGGCACTGAGTATATGGTGAAAGAAAATACAACATCATTTTTGTAAAACAATTGGCACTCAATGGGTGATGTGGTCAATAGCGCACACTTCGCCAGAACATTTCATGGTGCTTAGTTTCGGCTGAGTCAACCTGGGAGCAATAGTGAGGATTCAATTACATGATCTACGGGCTAACCATTCGTTATCGCACTCTCGAATGCCTGTGCACTTGGTAAGCGAAATTTAAGGGGAAACACATACCTCTTTTTCACGGAAACATAATATTTTTGTTCGCAAGGGACATAACTCGCCAACGTTTTTCTACAGAAGCAATTAGTTACATTAATTGTTAAATGTTTAAAATAGTGACACCACCTATTCACAGTTAACACAATAATTTAACATTCTAAAGATAGAAATACGTCGACTCTAAAAATGAATAAAGTTTACTTGTTAATGCAATATATACAATGTTTCAATACTGCAAGCTCCTTGCACGATATTAACGACTGTCCACCCCAATGGACGCCCTGGCATTGTTACTCGGGTTTCTCTTCACAACGTATAAATTTCGCCTTATCGCTTGACCTCACAGATCCATGGAAATGATTTCGATAGTTTTCCACTACGTGTAGATTTGGATTTAATATTTTCTCTTTCACGGATTATTCAAACATATCATGATTTCACCACGTGTAGGTCTGGATTGAAATCTCCTCTGTCCCGGATTATTCAAACATATCAGTGATTTCAATTTTGTGGAAGTGTTTTCGATTGTTTTCACCACGTGTATCTGTATCTGTGCATCCGTATTGAAGATTTCCTCTGTCACGGATTATCGAAGATGGAAAACCAAATTGTTAAACGTGTCAAAGTCAACACAAGTGAAGGTTTCGAGGGAGGAGCGTTCCATCAAGCGAACACACTTGTGTTTTCTATATCAGGACCTCATGTATTCCGGTTCAACTACTCGCTGATGGCGAGCGTCTTGAGGGGACTTTGCGGGACCGGTAGGGAAGGGATAAAATCCATCTACCGTTTTGAGGACCCTAAAAGATGGTACGCTACGCTGACACCGGAAGCACAGGCGGCACATTATGAACGGCTTCACGGGACGAAGCATGAACTGCAGGATCCTAAATTAACCATTGTAATTTAAAACATAGAGAAGGAAAAGACCAAGGCTATGATTCGCTGCATGCCTACAACCGCAAAGGTTGAGACAGTGAAGCAAATAGCTGCGGGTATTTCGGGAGATATAAACGCGGAAGTGCATAAACTGAAAAACAGCACGGACAAGTGGTTACTTCTGTGCAACCCGAAAGAACCTCTGCCACATTACGTGGACATGGAGTTGGACGGGGTAGAAGTCAAGCTACACCGTCTCTTCATCACTGTTCCGGGGCGCCGTACGGCGTGTACAGTCTGTGGGGAGGACTCCCACTGGAGTAATAAATGTCCGGCCAAAGTACAAATCAACGAGGGACCTAGACTGACACAAAAATTCACTTCGAACTCCCAAACAGATCAGCATAGTAAGGAGGATGAAGACGGTTTCCAGCTGGTCAGTCGGAAAAGGGGACGCTCAACCAAGAGCCTGTCTGACGGTGAGAGCTCGACACCTCCAGCCTGCCAAACACCTGTTACCACGCTGCCGCCCCTCAACAACCACGACTACCCTACACCGCCTGAAGCGCACAAGTCAAACAAAAAGAAATGTGTAAGTAATTATACTGAACAGATAACGACCAGCGCCATGACCGGAATAGACAGTGATAATATTAACACACCACCACGACAAAGAAACCTGTCAGATTCGTCTCCATGCCTCGTTATTGACTTAGATATTTCAAGCCCGGCGAAGGAATCTACTATCTCCAGAAATGATAAAATGAATACAGACAGTTTGAAACAAGAAACATAATTATGCTCAACCATTTCTTATTTTACAACAAAAATGGCAGCGGAAATTAAAATAATGAGTATTAACATTCGTGGTATAAGATCCAAAATTAATCATCTTATACCACTCATACACAAATATAAACCTGATTTTATACTCATTCAGGAAACTAACGTTAAAACCGACGAACACGCATCATAATCACAACATGCTTAGGTCTAAGACACTCATGTTTTAGTCTTAGTACTCAACATATCGGATTGCGTACAGCAATAATACAGACATCGGACAGGTGGCAGATTATAGAGAAGGACAGGCACTGCCAGGGTAGGATGGCTATAGTACAGGTGAGAAATAACATAAATAAATACACAATTGTCAACATACACGCACCACCTGACTACAGAAATCAGCCGCTCTTCTACCAAACACTGGAAAATTTATTATCACGCTCATATCGGGGTCACAACATCATTCTAAGGGGTGATTTTAATAGCGTACTTTTGGCGCACGACATTATAAATGGAGATGTAAGAATGCAAATTAGAAACAGAACGGGGGAGGAGGAACATCAATTAGACACATTGCTAACAATTTTAGATATCCATGGGCTAACAGACGCATACAGGCAGATGCATCCCCATGGAATAGATATAACACACACACAAACAATGCGCATAATAGAGCAGCGCGATTAGATAGAATTTATGCGCCCATAACACATCATATAACACAAGTCAAGCATTTACAGGAGACACTGAACTTCACAGACCATAAGGCTGTAGTTGCAACAATAAACAAAGTACAATCAACACCACATCTTAGAAGATCTCCCCATTGGAAAATTAACAGCACACTTTTAAAAAATCAGAACTATGTAGATTGCATAACAAAACTGATCCTCACATACACAAGCGATATACCAGAAGGTAATACGCGAGAACTCTGGAAAACACTTAAACAAACCATACGAGAGAGAACACAAACACTAGCAGCAGTAATACACAAGCAAAAACTACAACAAGAAAAACTATTGGAAAATGCAATTAAGCTCTTACTACAGACAGACAAAAATTCACCACACATCATAGCATTACAGGAAGAATTAGATCTCCACAGACATCATCGATTTCAGTGGGCTTTACTGCGAACAAAGTTACAAACTATAACACAAGAGACACCGAGTCAACAATACCTAGCTTTAGAACAAAACATACAGCGCAGCAGACAGATAGGCCAGATAATTGACAGGGAAGGAAATATACAAGTCGAGTCACAACCAATAGCCTTAGCCTTTGAAGATTATTACAAGAACCTTTATAAGAGGAAAACACACAGGCGCACGTGCAAGAACACTTTATGAAATTCACAAAACAACTCACAGAGGGACAGAAACTAACACTAGATACTGAATTAACACCAACAGATATAACACAAGCGGTTCATGGAATGCAGAAGTGCAAATCACCTGGTCCTGACGGCATTACCGCTGAATTCTATCAGTTTTTCTTTCCTCTTCTAGGTCCCCTTTTACTAGGAGTATTCTCTGAAACTTTCCACAAACATGAACTCCCATCCAGTTTAAACACGTCTTACATCACTCTTATTCCGAAGGAGAACACCGACAAGACACTTTTAAAGAGTTACAGACCGATCTCGCTTTTAAATGTAGACTACAAGATGTTAACAAAGACTTTGACGAATAAATTGAAACCAGTTATGGCATCTCTCATTCATGAAGACCAGCAATGTAGTGTACAACACCGGAATATCCAGCAACACACACACTTCATAAGGGACATCATCAACTACACACATCTGAAAAACTGTCAGTCCTCAATTCTCTCTTCAGATCAAGAAAAAGCATTCGACAGAATATCTCATTCATACCTCCACAAAACTCTCACACTGCAACGTGGGAAATTATTGTCGGACATGGGTCAAAATTTTATATTTGAAACCGGAAAGTCGGATTCTATTAAACCATACCCTAACCAATTCTTTCAGGTTGACTAGGTCAGTGAGACAGGGATGTCCCTTGTCCCCATTACTGAACGTTGTCGCTCTAGAGCCACTTCTAGAAAAGATACGACAGGACGACAATGTCAGGGGTACGTTCATACCAGGGAAGGGTGAACAAAAGCTGCGTGCTTATGCGGACGATACCATTTTCTTTCCGACAACTGAAAAATCTGTACGGATCATTTTGGAGACGTTCTCGTTTTTCGGCAAAGGGGGTGGGGCAAAATTAAACGCCCAAAAATCGACTATAATGGGCTTAGGCAAATGGAAAAATAAGGCGGATTTTCCATTTGACTTAACATCAATCTTATAAAATTGTACGGAATAGTCTTCTCATGTCAACCAAATCAAACACACAAAGACACTTGACAAAATCTAGAGAAGAAAATAACAGATATGTTACAGAGGTACAAATACAAAACAACTACCATATTTGGTAGAAGTACCATTGTTAATACATATATAATTCCAAAAATATATATCTGTGCACAGTCCTAGATCCTACACGTCAGACTGTCACAAACATAAACAAAGAGATTAGACGCTTTGTGTTTGGCAGCACCATCTACAGTATCAAACATACTACACTCATGCAAGACAAAAAAGATGGAGGTATCGCCCTCCAAGACATAACAACCAAAATACAAGCACTTAGGATAAAACACGTAGGTGAAATCCTACAACACCCAGAAAAACACCCTTTAGCACACTATTACATTGGAATTAGGCTATCTTATTTAAAACCTATTAGAAATACATCTCACATTACTTTGGCACTCTCCCAACGTTCTACAAAACATGTATTTCAGCCATTAAAGGACACAAAAAATTACTACACAAGAAAACACATACAATCTACAGGCATTTAGTTAAATTACAAGCAACTCCGGTACATCTCAGAATTAAAAGAGGACATAGATATTTCATAAAAGATTATACCAAAATTTTCTCTAATATTCACAACAAGCAGATTACTCCAAAAGCAAAGGAAATTACATATAGGCTTGTTTACAGCATGACCCCAGCAACAGAGAGAACAGCAAAATAACTTAACAAATACTACAGTGTCAGCTTTGTAGACGGAACGTCCAAGAATCAGAAGATCACATCTATTACGAATGCAACACAATCATGCCAACAAGAAATCTCCTACAAAACATCCTAGACACTCATACGAAACAAAGAACAGATGTATACAAAGCAATCATGATAAATTCCATTCCTTACTCCACACAAGACATCCACACAAAGCTACTTGTTTTATTGGCAGAGTACAGAAATCTTATATGGACATTAAGAAACAAAGCACTATACAATTACGCAACAATCAACAAAGAAATTGTCCAACAACTTTATCAACAAAAAGTCGCAAACATTCTAATCTTAGCCCCACAAGCGCAAATCTCGTAAAAGATTTGGCTGAATACAGCACATATTACAGAAGAAGCAAATAACTTGTTTTAAACAAAGGACACTACAACTGTAAATGTGTTTATCGATGGTATTAATAATCTTACAATTATATTATTATTATTAATACTATTATTATTACTGCTATTATTATTATTAATTTTCCCATTATTATATTTAAATGTGCAACATGAAATATATTGTGGATGGGTGTCTATGCCGTTAGCAGTAACATATGTATGCGTCCGTGTGTGGATGCAGGTGTGTGTGTGTGTGTGTGTGTGGTGCATGAATGTGCACGCGCATGTGTATGAGTGTGTGTATGTGTTTGTGTGTGCGTGTGAGCGCGTGCGTGCGTGCGTGCGTGTAACAGCCTTTAAACCAAGGCGGTATCTCAAGTATTAGAATGATGTTATATGTATATGTCATATGAATATAAATGATATGTTTCAAAAAAAAAATATGCACCACCATGTATAAAGAAACTGAATGAGCCCTTTAAGTACCCAGTAAGCTAAGGTAGCTTTTAGTTGCCAGGTTTTAAGTCCTTCCCATTGTATATGAAACCCAGACACTATCACAACTTTGGACCAATTATCTCCCTGGGGACAGGCCATGGATTCTAATTGCTAGTAGTAAATCCATGATTCTTGTCCCCCACACAAAAGGTATCATGGACTAGAGCGTCACCTTGTAATTTGTCATCAGGCAACAACACCAACGACCTTCACCTTGGTAGCAAAGTGACCCAGAAATTACAAAGTAGCCACATTTTAATGGACATGATAGTTTAAAGTTTATTGTCCAAGCGCGGGGCATTTAACGTACTGCGGTCTCCAGAAAGCACGAGATTGTGTGGGTGTGTGTGTGTTTCTGTGTGTGTGTGTGAGAGAGAGTGAGAGAGAGAGAGAGAGAGAGAGAGAGAGAGAGAGAGAGAGAGAGAGAGAGAGAGAGAGAGAGAGAGAGATGGACAGGTGTTTCATGCATTCCGCTTGCGGAAGTGGAAGTGAAGCATATGCAAGGAATGTGTATCTACATGCACTATGCCATAAATGTCATATTATCATAACTGTATATATGTATGTATTTGTTTTATTCACAATGTTACACTTAACACTAACAAACGGCAACGCTCTGTAATATACACAAACAAAAGAAACACACACTACAACTTGTAAATATACATTGCTTTGTATGAAATAAAAGTTTTAAAAAAATAAAAAATAACAAAAAAAAAAATAACAAAAAATTATCGCTTGACTGACCATTCCAGAAAGAGCGGGTCATATTAAAATTCTAAAACATACCAGAGAGGCTTTTGATGCCCCCCCCCCCCCCCCACCAAAAAAAAATAAATTTCCTTCACTTCTGATCTATGCAAATCTCTGTATATACACGCACACAAATACTGAGCACACAGAAGGCATGTAAGAACACAAACATTATAAATGCAATCACTACCCTTTCTGCATTGTAAGCTAATATATTGTCACATCCTACTTTCCCACCATTTTGATACTGTCGTTGTTTGACTCTGCTGCCGCTCTCAACGGTTGGCTCTAACAAGTTATACTGCCATGCTCATCATTACCGAGTGGTGGTGATGGTATTGGTGGTGTTGGCGCGGACAGGTGAGGGATGTGGCAGGGGAAAAAATAACGGTGTAATATCATCCTGCTGTTTTTTAAAATATTTCCTTACAACAATTTCAATGAAGAAAAGTTTCCAATGTATAAAATGTTTGTACTTTTGCGCATATGTCACCCGCACGTCCACATGCACCGCTCTGTAAAAACACGAACAATACACTTTGCAACGATTTTAACACTCAATAAAAGTTTTTTAAAAATATATATATTTTCAGACATGGGTCAAAATTTTATATTTGAAACCGGAAAGTCGGATTCTATTAAACCATACCCTAACCAATTCTTTCAGGTTGACTAGGTCAGTGAGACAGGGATGTCCCTTGTCCCCATTACTGTACGTTGTCGCTTTAGAGCCACTTCTAGAAAAGATACGACAGGACGACAATGTCAGGGGTACGTTCATACCAGGGAAGGGTGGACAAAAGCTGCGTGCTTATGCGGAGGATACC
The DNA here is from genome assembly GCA_014155875.1 of Cepaea nemoralis. Taxonomy (NCBI): domain Eukaryota; kingdom Metazoa; phylum Mollusca; class Gastropoda; order Stylommatophora; family Helicidae; genus Cepaea; species Cepaea nemoralis. Next base: position 44,101 of record JACEFZ010008668.1, read on the forward strand.
ATTTTCTTTCCGACAACTGAAAAATCTGTACGGATCATTTTGGAAACATTCTCGTTTTTCGGTAAAGGGAGTGGGGCAAAATTAAACGTCCAAAAATCTACTATAATGGGTTTAGGCAAATGGAAAAATAAAGTGGATTTTCCATTTGACTTAACATCAAACAATCTTGTAAAATTGTACGGAATAGTCTTCCCATGTCAACCAAATCAGACACACAAAGACACATGGCAAAATCTGGAGATGAAAATAACGGATATGTTACAGAGGTACAAATACAAAACAACTACCATATTTGGTAGAAGTACCATTGTTAATACATATATAATTCCAAAAATATATATCTGTGCACAGTCCTAGACCCTCCACGTCAGACTGTCACAAACATAAACAAAGAGATTAGACGCTTTGTGTTTGGCAGCAACATATACAGTATCAAACATACTACACTCATGCAAGACAAAAAAGATGCAGGTATCGCCCTCCAAGACATAACAACCAAAATACAAGCACTTAGGATGAAACACGTAGGCAAAATCCTACATCACCCAGAAAAACACCTTTTAGCACACTACTACATTGGAATTAGGCTATCTTATTTAAAACCTATTAGGAATACATCTCACATTACTTTGGCACTCTCCCAACACTTTACAAAACATGTATTTTAGCCATCAAAGGACACGAAAAATTACTGCACAAGAAAACACATACAATCTACAAGCATTTAGTTAAATTACAAGCAACGCCAGTACACCTCAGAATTAATAGAGGACATAGATATTTCATAAAAGATTATACCGAACCTTTCTCTAATAGTCACAACAAGCAGATTATCCTAAAAAGCAAAGGAAATTGCTTGTTTACAGCATGACCCCAACAACAGAGAGAACAGCAAAAATAACTAAACAAATTTTACAGTGTCAGCTTTGTAGACGGAACGTCCAAGAATCAGAAGAGCACATCTATTACGAATGCAACACAATCATGCCAACAAGAAATCTCCTACAAAACATCCTAAATACTCATAAGAGACAAAGAGCAGACGTTTACAAAGCAATCATGATAAATTCCATTCCTTACTCTAGACAAGACATCCACACAAAGCTACTTGTTCTATTGGCAGAGTACAGAAATCTTATATGGACATTAAGAAACAAAGCACTATACAATTACAGAACAATCAACAAAGAAATTGTCCAACAACTTTATCAACAAAAAGTCGCAAATATTCTAATCTTAGCCCCACAAGCGCAAATCTCGTAAAAGATTTGGCTGAATACAGCACATATTACAGAAGAAGCAAATAACTTGTTTTAAACAAAGGATACAACAACTGTAATTCAGTTATCAGTTATCAGTTGGGGTATCTTCGTTGCACTCCGGACATGTCCATAGGTGCTCAGATCCTCCCCCAGCATATGCATCAGCGTCCGGTGGCTAATAGTTCCAGTTCTGTGTTGGTTGACGAGGCACTTTGTTTTCCCGATGTACCTCTCGCGTCTGGCTATGCCGATTCTTACTCCCAGGTCTTTCATCCTGGACAGCGATGTGGATTCACTGACGTCAAAGTCCTCTGTTCTCGCCAAATCTTTAAGGACGTTAATAACATCGGCACGATCCATGGGCTGGCCATCTACAGGGGGTGCAGAGCCAGCCAGTTTGTCAGCTCGTTCATTTCCCTCGACTCCCGCATGTCCCGGGACGAAGATGAAGGTGACTTTACGGACAACAGACTTCCGCAGCGATTCAGTCCACTGTCTACGTACAGATCCAGCTTCGACCTTCTGAATCATGCTCATTGAATCACTTAGTACACACACGTTGGTATAATGCTGTGATTCCAGCCATATGAAAGCCTGTGTAACTGCCATCACCTCCATCGTCATGCTGCTCGTGGTCATAGAGTGGGCACCACTGGATTCTTGAACGGTTCGGCCCGCTGAACGGGCTGTAAATGCCCACGCACTTCTCTGCTGCTTTACAACAGATCCATCTGTATAGATGAGCACTTCGGGGCTATCTGAGTGTTCATAGATGAGCGCGTTAACCTCTGCATTGACAGCGGCAGGGTTCTGCTCTCTGCACCGTCTGTCGAGTGTGATAATGCAGGAGAAAGTGCACTTAAAAGCTGGAGGCACCGGCACCCATTCCTTGCCGGGGTTGATACTGGTAAGACTGCAGACCTGTCTGACGACATCTTCCGCCCGACCCATCCATGATTTGCCCCTCTTTAGCCTGTCACCCTTTTCTCTGAATATAGCGTCATGCAGAGGGTGCTGCTCATCTGCACTTATTTTTAAGTATGCACGAGCTCTCCAGATCTTGATCCTGTGTTCCATTGTCGGGAAGTCAAGGAGGTATCTCATTGCTACACAACTGGTGTCTCTCGTGCAGCCCAAAATGATGCGCATGGCTTCGTTTTGTACCTTTTCAAGTCTTCCAATCTGTGTAGGGCTGACAGTGAGGATGGCCAGGGCATACTCGATGCGTGAAAGCACAAGTCCTTGGAACAGAAGTATTAGCAGTCTTTGCTCGATATTGGCAGTCGCCATGACTCTCATTGCTGACAAACCTTTTCGAGCCTTCGTTATGACATAATCGACATGATCTCTGAAGGACAGGCTACGATCAAGCCTCACGCCAAGATATGTCATTGACTGGGTTCTACTCAAACTGCTCCCATCCATTCTTACTGCCGGCAGGTCTGTTTTCACAATATGGTTGTTTAGTGAGAACCATGTAACCGTTGCCTTTGCAGGGTTGACAAGGGCATCGGCATCAGCACACCATGAGGAAATTCGATCTAGTTCGCCCTGCATATCATTGGCAACCGCCTGTCTATCTCGACCCTGTCGATACACGAGGATGTCGTCAACGAATGACAGAGTCCTACCCCTCCCGTCCAACTGTTGTTCAGTGATCGGCACCGTATACACGTTGAATAGTACTGGTGACAGTGGTGAACCCTGCGGCAATCCTGGACATATCGTTATCGGCTCAGAAGACCAACTCCCGCATCTTAGCACCACCTTCCTTTGGAGCAGAACTGCAGCTATCCATCGTACAAGGTGAGGGTGCACTTTCAGTCTGAGGAGGGTTTGCATCAAGTGCTCGAAAGATACTCTGTTATATGCGTCCTATAAGTCTATGGCGGCCGCACATGTCTCTTCTCTGACCTGAAATCCTTCGTAAACATCTTGAGCAAAGACCGCCGCATTCAGCCATGACTCTTTGTTGCGTCTGTATCCTCCAAGTGTGGGCGGGAAGCAGCCGAGCTGTTCCAAGTCCCAAGCAAGTCTGTGTGCTACAATTTTCTCCAGTAGCTTGCCAACAGTATTCTGCATCGTAATGATTCTGTAGCCGCTTATCTTGGAATGGTCTTTGTTCGGTTTTGGCAGCGGCAGCAAGTAGCTGTGTAGCCATTCTTCTTTGACCTGACCCCTCTGGATACTGGTGTTGAATTCTCTGGCCAGTTCTTCCATGTCATCATCTGATATCACCAGTAGGTCACCATATCGGATGCCGTCTGGGCCTGGGGCGGTGTTAGGTGATTTCTTGAGCATCGCACGCAATATCTCAGCTGTGATTGTCCATTCTTCGTCTGTCCCGACCCCCTCGCACAACTGAGAGAGTGTCGTTCGTGATCCTCTGTCTGGCGGGCTCGTCTTTCTGGTCAGTCTGTTCTATGTAGCGTGCAAGAAGGGCCTTACCTTTATCCGCATCCGACTTTTTCCATGCGAGGTCTGTGCCTTTGAAAGTCTGGAATACCCCTACGTTGTGCAGCACCGTTCATGCTCTTGTGGAGGCGCCAGAATGTCGTAAGAGATCGCTCGGAGCACACCTTCCTGCAGAACTCGTCCCATTTCTCGGCCTTGGCCTGTTTGGCGCAGGATTTGAAAAAAAGTCGTCGTCCTATCGACCTCAGTCTTCAGGTTCGCCAATTCAACCTGTGGCATGTTAGCCTTTCTGGCCTTTTGCCAGTCTTTGACAGCCTGCCTCTTTCCCAGCCATGCCTTCTCGACCTCTCCATTCCACCATGGTGGCTGCAACCATCTTTCTTGTCTCCTGCGGGAGGGAAGTTAGTTTTCTTCTTCTGATCTTGCTTATGGCGTCTTGACCAGTGTTTGTACGGGAAGGCATTTGTCTTGTTTCTTTGACTCATGGCCCCGTCTTTCTTGATCAGGATGACACAAGGGTAGTGGTCACTATTGTGGTATCCCAGTGTGCCCCACCGGCACCTTGGTGCGATGGTGGGCGACACCAGAGCCAAGTCAATGACGCTGGCAGAGTCACCTGGTCGAGTGGCTATTCTAGTGACCTTCCCATCATTCAGACAGATTAGGGCAGCAGATGCCAGGTCGTCCTCCAGATCTATTCCCTGTCTATTGGTGATGCAATTCCCCCATTGACTGCCTCTGGCATTGAAGTCTCCACAGTAGATGATATGCCTTTCATCCATATCGAACAAACTCTGCCATTGTCGCACGTCGACCTTCCCATTTCGCGCATACACGTTCACGATTACAAGCTGCACTTGCAGGGCAACACTGTTCCAAGAAGACATATCGAACTCAGACACTAGTATGTTGTCGCGGACCAGAATGGCCTGTCCGAGGTGCCGCCTGTTAAAGAATCCCTGAAATCCCGCGACATTGACTGTTCCGTCGCCGAGCTGTGTTTCTTGTAAGACTACAATATCGTAACTGTAATTGTGTTTATTGATGGTATTAATAATCTTACAATTATATTATTATTATTATTAATACTATTATTATTACTGCTACTATTATTATTAATTTTCCCATTATTATATTTGAATGTGCAACATGAAATATATTGTGGATGGGTGTCTGTGCCGTTAGCAGTAACATATATATGCCTCTGTGTGTGGATGCAGGTGTGTGTGTGTGTGTGTGTGTGTGTGTGTGTGTGTTTGGTGCATTTATTTGCACGCGCATGTGTATGAGTGTGTGATTGTGTGTGTTTGTGTGGGTGTGCGCGCATGTAGTAGCCTTTCAACAAAGGCGATATCTCAAGTATTAAAATGTTATATGGTAACGATATGGTTGAAAAGGAAAAAATATGCATCACCATGTATAAACAAATTAAATGAGCCCTTTAAGTACCCAATAAGCTAAAGTGGCCGGTAGTGGTCAGATTTTAAGTCCTTCCCAGACACTATCACAGCTTTGAACCATTTATCTCCCTGGGGACAGGCCATGGACTCTAATTGCTAGTTTCAAATCCCTGATTCTTGTTCCCCAAACAAAAGGGGTCATGGACATTTACAGGGCACTAGAGCGTCATCCTGTAATTTGACATCAGGCCAACAACACCAACAATGTGAACCTTCACCTCGGTAGCTAAGTGACCCAGAAATTACAAAGAAGCCACATTTTAATGGGAATGATAATTTAAAGTTTATTGCCCAAGCTCACGGCATTCAATGTACTGCTGTCTCCAAAAAGCATGAGATAGATCAAGATAAAATGTGTGTGTGTGTGTGTGTGAGAGAGAGAGAGAGAGAGAGAGAGAGAGAGAGAGAGAGAGAGAGAGAGAGAGAGAGAGAGAGAGAGAGAGAGAGAGAGAGATGGACAGGTGTTACATACATTCCGCTTGTGAAAGTGGAAATGAAGCATATGCAAGGCATGTGTGTTTATATGCACTATGCCATAAATGTCATATTATCATAACTGTATATATGTATTTGTTTTATTCACACATGTGACACCTAACACTAACAAACGGCAACGCTCTGTAATATACACAAACTAAAGAAACACACATTACACCTTGTAAATATACATTGCTTTGTATGAAATAAACGTTTAAGAAAATGGGGGAAGAACATTTTTTTACTGGCCTCATAAGGCCACGAACAGGAAACAAAAGTGGCTCAGCAATATTGTCGACACATAAGCATGGGAACGAATGATTACTTAACCACCATCGTCAACAGGTAATATTATGTAGTTACGCCATGCAAAGAATATAATGTCACACGTGTATGAATGTATATGCTGTATTTGCTAATGTAAAAAGACACTGTTTATGTACATAATAAACTTTTTACCACAAAAAAAAAATTATCTAACCTATTTGATTGTTTGTTTGTTTGTTTGTTTTTTATTTAACATTTCATTTTATTTTTGCCTCTGCCTTATTAACTTTAATAGCGCATATCTTGCTATTGATGCTAGGTGTGGTTCTTCTGTTGTCAACTCATCAATACTTCGCCCTCTTTGCTTTTGGTTGTGTACGTCCGGCCGGATGTTGGCTTTCATCACTCATCTTCCTCTTCCCGGTTCTTTTGGTACTTTCAGTTGTAGGAGGTCGTGGCCGTTGAAGTATTCTCCGTATATTAATGAAGCCATCCTCGTCCTCAAACTCAAAGCTCATGAAATATCGATACCCCTTCTTGATCACTGTTCCTTCTTTCAAAGATATCGCTATGGCCTGTTTCGTCTGCGTGCTATCTTCTCTTCTTGAGACATGGAGCGGTAAAATACTCAAGAAATGACGAACAAGTGTCATAAAAGTCGTCCCCACGGGCTCCAGGAGGAATGTTACAGCTCTGACAACCTCCTCTATTGTTATAATAGATTCAACAGTTGCAGATACTGCCAGAGCCATATTGATGGTTTTAAAAAATTCACAATTGCAAATATAGTTGCGTTGCCGTTACCCCTTTTGGCTAAGATCAAAGTTCTTGATCTTGCCATGGGGCCGGGATAATCATCTAACACAACTGACACACAGAAATGCGGGACCTAGTGTGGGGGATCTTGACCCTCTGAGAACCGAGAGCCCTTTACAAAATTAAATATTATTCATTTAGTGAGCTGTCAGATGGTGTAAGCCAGCCAAACATCTGTTGCCACGCTGCCGCACCTCAACAACCAAGAGCTCGACACCTCCAGCCCGCCAAACACCTGTTACCACGCTACCACCCATGTAACAGATACAACACACACAAACAATGCACATACCAGAGCAGCGCGATTAGATAGACTTTATGCGCATCATATAACACAAGTCAAGCATTTACAGGAGACACTCAACTTCACGAACCATAAGGCTGCAGTTGCAACAATAAACACAGTACATGCAACACCACATTTCATAAGATCTCTCCGTTGGAAATTTAATAGCACACTTTTACCAAATCAGGACTATGTAGATTGCATAACAAAACTGATGCTCACATACACAAGCGATATACCAGAGGGTAATGCGAGAGAACTCTAGGAAACACTTAAACAAACTATATGAGAGAGAACTCAAACACTAGCAGCAGTAATACACAAGCAAAAACTACAACAAGAAAATGTATTGGAAAATGCAATTAAGCTCTTACTACAGACAGACAAAAATTCACCACACATCATAGCATTACAGGAAGAATTAGATCTCCACAGAAATCACCGATTTCAGGGGGCTTTACTGCGAACAAAGTTACAAACTATAACACAAGAGATACCGAGTAAACAATACCTAGATAGAGAACAAAACATACGGCGCAGCAGACAGATAGGCCAGATAATTGACAGGGAAGGAAATATACAAGTCGAGCCACAACAAATAGCCTTAGTCTTTGAAGATTATTATAAGAACCATTACACAGAGGAAAACACACAGGCGCACGTACAAGAACACTTTATGAAATTCACAAAACAACTCACAGAGGAACAGAAACTAACACTAGATACTGAATCAACACTAACAGATATAACACAAGCGGTTCACAGAATGCAGAGGGGCAAATCGCCTGGCCCTGATGGTATTACCTATCTGAATTCTATCAGTTTTTCTGTCCTCTTCTAGATCCCCTTTTACTAACAGTATTCTCTGAATGTTTCCACAATCAAGAACTCCCATCCAGTTTAAACACGTCTTACATCACTCTTATTCTGAAGGAGAACACCGACAAGACACTTTTAAAGAATCACAGACCGATCTCATTTCTAAACGTAGACTACAAGATATTAACAAAGGCTTTGACGAATAAATTGAAACCAGTAATGGCAACTCTCATTCATGAAGACCAGCAATGTAGTGTACAACACCGGAATATCCAGCAACACACACACTTTCATAAGGGACATCATCAATCACACACATCTGAAAAACTGTCAGTCCTTAATTCTCTCTTTAGATCAAGAAAAATCATTCGACAGAATATCTCACTCATATCTATACAAAACTCTCTCACAACATGGGAAATTATTTTCGGACATGAATCAAAATTTTATATTTAAAACCAGAAAGTCGGATTCTATTAAACCATACCCTAACCAATTCCTTCAGTTGACTAGGTCAGTGAGACAGGGATGTCCCTTGTCCCCATTACTGTACGTTGTCGCTCTAGAGCCACTTCTAGAAAAGATACGACAGGACGACAATGTCAGGAGTACATGTCATTCCAGGGAAGGGTGAACAAAAGCTGTGTGCTTATGCCGACGATACCATTTTCTTTCCGACAACTGAAAAATCTTTACGGATCATTTTGGAAACAGTTTTCGTTTTTCGGCAAAGGGAGTGGGGCAAAATTAAACGTCTAAAAATCTACTATAATGGGCTTAGGCAAATGGAACAATAATGGCGAATTTTCCATTGACTTAACATCAAACAATCTTATAAAATTGTACGGAATAGTCTTCTCATGTCAACCAAATCAGACACACAAAGACACATTGCAACATCTAGAGAAGAAAATAACAGATATGTTACAAAGGTACACATACAAAACAACCACCATATTTGGTGGAAGTACCATTAGGCAGTCGTTGCCACAATAAGAACCATCAAAAGAAGAAAACAAAGGACCAGGAAAATACATGCTATGCGAATCAGTAAACTTAAAAAAAACCTTACAGACAAGGCAGTAAGGGAAAATTATGAGAAAGAACTAACCAAGCTCTTTGTAAAATTACCTACAGAAAGAAAAACAGTGGAAGAAGAATGGGAGGTGTTCAAATCAAGCATTTTAGATACTGCAGAAATAACATGTGGAACCACGAAAAAACGCAAAACACAGGATACAGAAAATAACAAGTTGGTGGAACGCAGAAGTAAAGAAAGCGGTAAAGGACAAAAAGGAAATGTATAAAAAGTGGTTGAAGAGCAAACAGGAATGTGATTACATAGAATATAGAATAGCGAGAAGACATGTGAGTAGAATAGTAAAGAGGGAAAAACAAAAATATTGGGAAGAGTATTGAGAAACAGTAAATAAAAACTACAAGGAGGCAACTAGAACTTCTACAAAAAGATAAGTGCAATGCGAACCAGAGGAGAGCCCTTTGACCCAACTGAAATAGTTAACAGCGAAAATTGAGAACCAATAAGTGAACAAAAACAAATCCTAATAAGATGGAAGCAGTATTTCGAGCAACTTCTCAACATCCCATCAGGTGTTACAGGAATTCAAGAGACCTACACAGATGTCACCTGAAGAACTAGAACCATGCATACTAAAGAAAGAAATTATAGAAGCCATCAGATTAGCCCCATTGAACAAATAACCGGGACATGATGAAATACCAAATGAACTAATTAAAGCAGTAAGAGAAGTAGTAACAGCTTGGCTACATAGACTATTCAACCATGTATGGGTAGAACAACAGACACCACGAGACTGGGGAAACGCCATAATTATCCCAATTTGGAAAAACACAGGCAGCAAATGAGACTACACACAATACAGAGGCATTTCACTGTTGAGTCATACTGGGAAAATATTTTGTAAAATTCTTGAAAAAAGATTACGAACTACTTTAGAACCCCAGCTAAGCGAAACACAACTTGGATTTAGGAAAAACAAAGGATGTACAGATGCCATTTTTGCTCTTAGACAACTTATACAAAAATCAATCGAATTCAATGAAACACTCTATTTAGCCTTTGTCGACCAAGAAATGGCATTCGACAGAGTAGATGGAAACAAGCAGTGGGAAATCTTTAAACAATATGGAGTGAGTACACATCTAACAAACCTATGTAGAAGTTTATACATCAACAGTGAATGCATAGTGAGAGCAACTGGAGGACACTCAGAACCCTTCACCATAAGATCTGGTGTACGACAAGGTTGTGTCCTGTCCCCTCTCTTGCTCATAACATATATAGACAACATATGTAAAGAAATTAGTCAAACAGAGACAGCAAGAATACCGCATGACGAGACCACAGAAGAAGAACCATCTGCAAATCTAACCATTAGAGAACTCCTGTTTGCGCACGACCAAGCACTAATAGCAAAATCAGAAGCTGAATTACAAGACCACATAAATAGTCTAAACGAAATGTGTAGGGAACATAACATGAAAATTAGCACATGCAAAACAGCGGTAATGACTATAACTAAAGAAGAACAAACAACAACAAATCACCTAAACGAACATCCCTTGAAACAAGTAAAGAGTTTCAAGTACCTAGGAAGTATAATATCATCAAATGGCAGATCAGAAGACGAGATCGAAAATAGGTGCAATAAGGCAAATCAACTCATTGGACAAATGATACCAATACTAAAGAACAAACATGTATCAATAACTACCAAGAAAGCACTTTACAACACAATCTTCCTACCAACTCGATGCTACCAATGCCAAACTTGGACAATGACAGAAAAAGAGAAAAGAAAAATCACAACAGCAGAGATGAGGTTTCTGAGAAGAGTATTCAACATATCAAGAAGAGATAAGATCAGAAATGAAGAAATGAGGCCTACAGTGGGGGTTAAAGTAGCACAAGATTTTATTAGAAAGCAGCAAGTCAAATGGTTTGGCCATGCAAGTAGGTTACCAGTCAACAGCATACCACAACAAGCAATGATGTACAGACCAGATGGAAACAGAAGAAGAGGCCGACCACGTAAACGTTGGACGGAGGGAATAGCAGAGTCCATGGGAATATCGATATATGAAGCCCATAATCAGGCACTCTCATGATGTTTATACTTCACATCGACACCGCAAGGTACAAGAGGAACATGATGAGATGGGATGATAAGACCGTTGTTAATACATATATAATTCCAAAAATACTATATCTGTGCACAGTTCTAGACCCCCCCCCCCCCCACGTCAGACTGTCACAAACATAAACAAAGAGATCAGACGCTTTGTGTTTGGCAGCACCATCTACAGTATCAAACATACTACACTCATGCAAGACAAAAAAGATGCAGGTATCGCCCTCCAAGACATAACAACCAAAATACAAGCAGTTAGGATCAAACATGTAGGTGAAATCCTACAACACCCAGGAAAACACCCTTTAGCACACTATTATATTGGAATTATTATTATTATTATTATTATTATTATTATTATTATTATTATTATTATTATTATTATTATTATTATTATTATTATTATTCCTCCTCCTCCTCCTCCTCCTCCTTCTTCTTCAGCATTCCAAGCCATTGAGGTTCTTTGCTTCAGGTACAAGCCATCTCCATTCGTCTCTCTGGTTGACCTTCTCTTGCCAGTCGCTGATTCCAAGTGCCTTTAGGTCTGTATGTATATTATCTCTCCACCATCTTCTTGGTCTACCTCGGGGTCTGCGGTCATTTATTTCCTGAGGGTAAGCGAGTTTTGTTTCCCTATTATCTTCCATTCTTTCTATATGCCCCAGCCATTGCAGTCTATTAACCTTCATGATACCAATGATTAGCGGGGACTTAAACAGATCATAAATGTCTTTGTTGCTTTTTCTTTTCCACTCTCCACTTTGAGTGTCCCTAATGGGCCCAAATATGCTTCTTAAGATTTTGTTCTCAATGGTTTTAACAAAGCTTCGTCTCCTTTAGTTGTACTCCAGGTTTCAGAGCCATACAGCACAATTGGTCTAATCAGTGATTTGTATATTGTGATCTTAGTGTTACGAGATAGCCTGAACGGTGCTGCACAACGTAGGGGTATTCCAGACTTTCAAGGCACAGACCTCACATGGAAAAAGTCGGAAGCGGATAAAGGTAAGGCCCTTCTTGCACGCTATATAGAGCAGACTGACCAGAAAGACGAGCCCGCCAGACAGAGGACCACAACGACACTCTCTCAGTTGTGCGAGGGGGTCGGGACAGACGAAGAATGCATAATCACAGCTGAGACAATACGTGCGATGCTCAAGAAATCACCTAACTTCGTCCCAGGCCCAGACGGCATCCGATATGGTGACCTACTGGTGATGTCAGATAATGACATGGAAGAACTGGCCAGAGAATTCAACACCAGTATCCAGAGGGGTCAGATCAAAGAGGAATGGCTACACAGCTACTTGCTGCCGCTGCCGAAACCGAACAAAGACCATGCCAAGATAACGGCTACAGAATCATTACGATGCAGAACACTGCTGGCAAGCTACTGGAGAAAATTGTAGCACACAGACTTGCTTGTGACTTGGTACAACTCGGCTGCTTCCTGCCCACACTTGGAGGATACAGACGTAACAAAGAGTCATGGCTGAATGCGGCGGTCTTAGCTCAAGATGTTTTACGAAGGATTTCAGGTCAGAGAAGAGACATATACGGCCGCCATAGACTTAGAGGACGCATACAATAGAGTATCCTTCGAGCACTTAATGCAAACCCTCCTCAGACTGAAAGTGCACCCTTACCTTGTACGATGGATAGATAGCTGCAGTTCTGCAGCAGAGGTAGGTGGTGCTAAGATGCGGGAGTTGGTCTTCTGGGCCGATAACGATATGTCCAGGATTGCCGCAGGGTTCACCACTGTCACCAGAACTATTCAACGCGTATATGGTGCCGATCACTGAACAACAGTTGGACGGGAGGGGTAGGACTCTGTCATTTGCTGACGACATTCTCGTGTATCGGCAGGGCCGAGATAGACAGGAGGTTGCCAATGATATGCTAGGGCGAACTAGATCGAATTTCCTCATGGTCTGCTGTGCCGGTGCCCTTGCCAACCCTGCAAAGGCACCGGTTACATGGTTCTCCCTAAACAACCACATTGTGTAACACAGGCCTGCCGGCAGTAAGAATGGATGGGAGCATTTTGAGTAGAACCCAGTCAATGGCATATCTTTTGATCGTAGACTGTCTTTCAGAGATCATGTCGATTATGTCATAACGAAAGCTCGAAACGGTTTGTCAGCAATGAGAGTCATGGCGACTGCCAATATCGAGCAAAGACTGCTAATACTTCTGTTCCAAGGACTGGTGCTTTCACCCATCGGGTATGCCCTGGTCATCGTCACTGTCAGCCCTACACAGATTGGAAGGTACAAACGAAGCCATGCGCATCATTTTGGGCTGCACGAGAGACACCATCTGTGTAGCAATGAGATACCTAATCGACTTCCCGACAATGAAACACAGGATCAAGATCTGAGTCGATGCGGAAGTATGTTGTCCGTAAAGTCACCTTCATCTTCGTCCCGGGACATGCGGGAGTCGAGGGAAATGAACGAGCTGATAAACTGGCTGGCTCTGCACCAGCCTGTAGTTGGCCAGCCCATGGATCGTGCCGATGTTATTAACGTCCTTAAAGATAAGTCGAGAACAGAGGACTTTGACGTCAGTGAATCAACATCACTGTCCAGGATGAAAGACTTGGGAGTAAGAAATGGCACGGCCAGACGCGATAGGTACATCGGGAAAACAAGGTGCCTCGTCAACCAACACATAGCTGGCACTATTAGCCACCGGACGCTGATGCATATGCTGGGGGGGGGGGGGAGGATCTGAACACCTTTGGACCTGTCCGGAGTGCAATGAAGATACCCCAACTGATAACCGATAACAGACCAGATAGTAAACGCTGTGTGTCATCAAAACTGAAATACTTTGGCCCCACTTAACACCAGTGATTTGAATGGCATGGTCCCTAAAAGACAAGGCAGGGGTTAAGCAATGAATATTTATATGACATTGCAGGTACCATTTGGGCATGGAGATGATTTATAGGACATTGCAGACACCACTTGGGCATTGAGATGATTTATAGAACATTGAAGGCAACACTTGGGCATGGAGATGATTTATAGGACATTGCAGACAACATTTGGGCATGGAATTGATTTATAGGACATTGCAAACAACACTTGGGCATGGAGATGATTTACAGGACATTGCACACAACATTTGGGCATGGAGATGATCTATAGAACATTGCAGACAGCACTTGGGCATGGAGATGATTTATAGGACATTGCAGACAACAACTGGGCATGGAGATTATTTACAGGACATTGCAGACAACACTTGGGCATGGAGATGATATATAGGACACTGCAGACATTTGGGCATGGAGATTATTTATAGGACATTGCAGACACCACTTGGGCATGGAGATGATTGATAGAACATTGCAGACAACACTTGGGCATGGAGATGATTGATAGGACATTGCAGACAACACTTGGGAATGGAGATGATTTATAGGACATTGCAGACAACACATGGGCATGGAGATGATTTATAGGACACTGGAGACACCACTTGGGCATGGAAATGATTTATAGGACAGTGCAGACACCACTTGGGCATGGAGATGATTTATAGGACATTGCAGACAACACTTGGGCATGGAGATGATTTATAGGTCACTGCAGACAACACTTGGGCATGGAGATGATTTATAGGACATTGCAGACACCACTTGGGCATGGAGATGATTTATAGGACATTGCAGAAACTAATTGGGCATGGAGATGATTTATAGGACATTGCAGACAACACTTGTTCATGGAGATGATTTACAGGACATTGCACACAACACTTGGGCATGGATATTATTTATAGGACATTGCAGACACCACTTGGGCACGGAGATGATTTATAGGACATTGCAGACAACACTTGGGCATGGAGATGATTTACAGGACATTGCACACAACACTTGGGTATGGAGATGATTTATAGAACATTGCAGACAGCACTTGGGCATGGAGATGATTTATAGGACATTGTAGACAACACGCACGCATGTAGATGATTTATAGGACATTGCAGACACCACTTGGGCATTGAGATGATTTATAGAACATTGAAGGCAACACTTGGGCATGGAGATGATTTATAGGACATTGCAGACAACATTTGAGCATGGAATTGATTTATAGAACATTGCAAACAACACTTGGGCATGGAGATGATTTACAGGACATTGCACACAACATTTGGGCATGGAGATGATCTATAGAACATTGCAGACAGCACTTGGGCATGGAGATGATTTATAGGACATTGCAGACAACAACTGGGCATGGAGATTATTTACAGGACATTGCAGACAACACTTGGGCATGGCGATGATTTATAGGACATTGCAGACAACACTTGGGCATGGAGATGATATATAGGACACTGCAGACATTTGGGCATGGAGATTATTTATAGGACATTGCACACACCACTTGGGCATGGAGATGATTGATAGAACATTGCAGACAACACTTGGGCATGGAGATGATTGATAGGACATTGCAGACAACACTTGGGAATGGAGATGATTTATAGGACATTGCAGACAACACTTGGGCATGGAGATGATTTATAGGACACTGGAGACACCACTTGGGCATGGAAATGATTTATAGGACAGTGCAGACACCACTTGGGCATGGAGATGATTTATAGGACATTGCAGACAACACTTGGGCATGGAGATGATTTATAGGACACTGCAGACACACTTGGGCATGGAGATGATTTATAGGACATTGCAGACACCACTTGGGCATGGAGATGATTTATAGGACATTGCAGAAACTAATTGGGCATGGAGATGATTTATAGGACATTGCAGACAACACTTGGGCATGGAGATGATTTACAGGACATTGCACACAACACTTGGGCATGGATATTATTTATAGGACATTGCAGACACCACTTGGGCACGGAGATGATTTATAGGACATTGCAGACAACACTTGGGCATGGAGATGATTTACAGGACATTGCACACAACACTTGGGTATGGAGATGATTTATAGAACATTGCAGACAGCACTTGGGCATGGAGATGATTTATAGGACATTGTAGACAACACGCACGCATGTAGATGATTTATAGGACATTGCAGACAACAATTGGGCATGGAGATTATTTACAGGACATTGCAGACAACACTTGGGCATGGAGATGATTTATAGGACACTGCAGACACCACTTGGGCATGGCGATGATTTATAGGACATTGCAGACACCACTTGGTCATGGAGATTATTTATAGGACATTGCAGACACCACTTGGGCATGGAGATGATATATAGGACACTGCAGACATTTGGGCATGGAGATGATTTATAGGACATTGCAGACACCACTTGGGCATGGAGATGATTTATAGGCCATTGCAGACACCACTTTGGCATGGAGATGATTTATAGGACACTGGAGACACCACTTGGGCATGGAAATGATTTATAGGACAGTGCAGACACCACTTGGGCATGTAGATGATTTATAGGACATTGCAGCAACACTTGGGCATGGAGATGATTTATAGGCCATTGCAGACACCACTTTGGCATGGAGATGATTTATAGGACACTGGAGACACCACTTGGGCATGGAAATGATTTATAGGACAGTGCAGACACCACTTGGGCATGGAGATGATATATAGGACATTGCAGACACCACTGTGGCATGGAGATGATTTATATGACATTGCAGACACCACTTGGGCATGGAGATGATTTATAGGACATTGCAGCAACACTTGGGCATGGAGATGATTTATAGGACATTGCAGACACCACTTGGGCATGAAAAGGCATAAGGCAGGGGAACTGGCAAAAGAAGGAGAATCTTTCCAGCAGGCCATGCTATGAGCAACATTTTGCAAAGGAGCTGTTACATGTTGGTGATACAGTGATTTGTTCACAGTAATACTAACCGTAGAGTATAACAGGTCAACAGACCCACATGGTATGTGAACAATCAGCATTCATGCACAGCAATACACAAGGGGCTTCTCATAAGTCTTTAGTCTGACCATTAAGGAGTAGGCGGAGAAAACTGAAATTGTGTACATGTATAGCGCATTCAATTTGTAATGGACATCTGAATTATGAATTTCCCTCCTCAATTGATTTTCCCGATGTGGTGCATGGCACAACACACCCTATTGACCAGATCTGCACATCCAAAAGTTTGTCAGAACAATGGAGAAATCAGACGCCAGGAATGTGATAAAAATTCTTAATGTTACAGTGAAAAACACCTACAAAAATACACAGGGAAATGGAGCCAGTGTTTGAGGAAGTCTGTCCTCTGTATGCTTCCGTAAAAATTTGGTGTTTGCAGTTTAAATGTGGCCGTTCTAAAGATGCTGTTCTGCCAAGATCAGAACGACCGCCCTCAGAGTGCAATGATGCAAATGCTGCAAAAGTGAAGACAATCATAGACCAGGACAGGAAAATGACAGTTGCAGAGATATTGGCTTCAGCAAAACTGAGTAAGACCACAGTTTTTAGAATTTTACACAACAGAAGACTGAACATGAGAAAAGTATGTGCCCGCTGGCTCCCGCGCCTGCTGTCATGTGAACAGAAACAAACACGAGTTGATTGCTGTGTCCAGTAGCTCAACATGTTGACGACCATGGTGACAGTAGATGAGACTTGGATTCACCATTATGACCCAGACAAAATTGCCAGCATGCAGTGGAAAACCCCGGGCTCGCAAACACATGTCAAGCTAAGCGCACAAACATCTGCAAGAAAAGTGATGCTGACTGTTTTTTTGGGACGTCAAAGGTGTCATATTGAAAGATTGCATGCTTCATGGTAACACGGTTAATGGGCAGTACTATGCAGATCTCCTTATCAAACTAAGAAAGCCTGTGACCAGAAAAGATAGCGCGTACGCAAATTCTGCCTTTGCTTCAAGACAACGCGCCCTCCCATAAAGCACTGCTTGTGATGCAAACTGCCAACGATTTGAATATTGAAATTCTTCCACACCCACCATATTCTCCAGATTTGGCTCCACCAGACTTTTTTTCTTTTTCCAAATCTTAACAAACAGCTGAAAGGAAATCGTTTTGACAGTGACGAAGATGCCATGCTGGCTTGTGATAACTGGTTTAGTTCGAAAAATAGGTTGTTTTATTCTGAAGGTCTTTTCACGGTCAAGCAGAGATGGCAGAAAAGCATAAATTCAGATGGTGGCTCTATCGAGAAGGAGTAAGCACTGTGCCAAATTTTAATTTTCTCCGCCTACTCCTTCATGGTCAGGCTAAAGACTTATG
This sequence comes from Cepaea nemoralis, assembly GCA_014155875.1. Classification (NCBI taxonomy): domain Eukaryota; kingdom Metazoa; phylum Mollusca; class Gastropoda; order Stylommatophora; family Helicidae; genus Cepaea; species Cepaea nemoralis. The sequence goes on from JACEFZ010008668.1 coordinate 62,332, forward strand.
AGAAGCCCCTTGTATTGTGGGTGGGAAAGACGGCACAATCAGGTATGACGCACGATCAGCGACACTTTGGTTCAGTGGCGTCATTGGGGTTGGTGTCACCCAGTGCGGTAAACTCTTGGTGTCACCCCTCTAGACTTTCACCATGGTCTTCTTCCGAGTGTTCCTGTACCATATATAATCGCATATAGTAATGTTTGTAAAATAAGTCAAAAAGTTAATAAGGACATAAGAAAGAAAACAAATTGAACAATATAACTTCAATACTTCAGGTAAAACATAAATAAAGAACTTCGACAAACTCGGACAAAGTTAAATTTTTGTTATTTAACATTAAAATGTCTGTTATTTAAAATTAAAAGTTTCCCATCCTGGTCTTCAAAGCTGCAAACCTGTCAATCACATCATCAAAATCAATATCTTTCACCATATCACTTTCAATTGATAATATAGCCAGATCAGAAAGTCTTGACTGTCCCATGGTTGATCGCAAATAGTTCTTTATAAGTTTCAGTTTTGAAAAGCTCCTCTCACATGAAGCCACAGACACACAGATCGTAAGAAATAGTTGTAGGCTTAGTGAGAGTATTGGGAGAGATTCAAGGAAATCCCAGTCAACTATGAATTTTAAAATATCAAATATTGACCAGTCTTTGGCTTTGTGGATATCAATATCTGCTGCCTTCAGGTGTCTTCTCAGCCTTGGTATTTCTTTTAAAAGCTCTACTTCGGATAGCTCATCATAGAAAGTGGTCAATTTTGGAACTGACACCAGCAACTCTTCTTCAGTTGCTGATAGAAGACTCTTGGCTTGAACAGCCTCAAACATATTTGCTACTTCCTTGATCGCTGTTGATCTGGTCTGGAGTTCAGAATGAAAACGATCAATACACTCCAGCATCGCCCTATTGTTTTCTTCTTGCATAGTGAGTCCAGCATCTGAAGCATCTCTGAGTTGTTCCCCTGCCATTCTCTTCTTGAACCTTAATCCTTCTCTCTACTGTTATTCCAAATTGGTCTGCTTTTAAAAGTGCCTGTTCAATTGCATGCTCCACTAAGTGACTGCGCTTCTCCTGCAGAAAAAGTCTTAATGCCTCTAACTTGGTCCCTACTTTGTCAAGAGTCAAGCCTTTAGTCTGCAGATACTGCTGTGTCAAATTAACTTCCTCAAGTACAGCAGCCCAAAAGTAAAGGTAGCACAGAAACGTGAAATCACAGACAGCAGGTAAAAGACCTTGTGCTGCACCTCTTGTTTCCACATTTTCACGAGGATCACAAAGAGCTTCAATCGCCGCCACACATTCATCAATTTTATCTTTCACCGGTTTAACAGCAGCATGATGTGCACTCCAGCGTGTTCTTGATAGCCTTTTAATCGACATTGCAGTGTGTTCAATTAAAACATCCCATCGATGGGTGGAAGCAGCAAAGAAGGAATACATTCTCTCAAGAGTTCCCAAAAATGTTACAAATAAATCATTTTCAGCAAAAGAGTGTTGACCACACAAGTTAAGCGAATGGTCCACGCATCCGTTAAAAATAGCTTTCTTATTCTTTCTTTTCAGAATGGCTTGAACACCTCCATGAATTCCAGACATTGTGGCAGCATTATCATAACCTTGAGCTCTGCACATCATTATGTCAAGTCCATCACTTTCTAGATTTTTTAAAATGTCTGAACTGAGGTCATCAGCTTTTTTCCCCTTTAAAGGGAAAAATCCTAGAAACACTTCTCTCACTTCAACTTCCCCATTGTGGATTTTCACATATCTGATCACCTCAGACATCTGGTCAGTGTGTGATATGTCAGGTGTGCTGTCGAACATAATTCCAAAATACCTTGCAGCCTTTATATCATTTACAAGAATTTCCTTCACATGATTTGCCAGAACAGTTATAAATTCATTCTGAGTTTCTGGTGAAAGATAAGATACGGATGCTTTTACTGTTACAGATGTAGTTCGCTTTAATCTCATTAGGTGCTCTTTCAACACAGGGTCATATTTAGAAAGCATCTCAACCATCTCAAGAAAGTTTCCTTTATTCAACGAAGATGCATCTTCCTTATGGCCACGAAATGCCAGATTTTGCTTAGCAAGAAACAATGTGATATCAAGCAACCTGTGCAAGATATCCCTCCATTTTTTTTATCCCTATCCATTACAGCAACACTGTCGGCATCAATTGTTTTGTGCAGCTTAAGGCCTGCTGCCAATGTTTTCCATTTTTCAAGGCAACCTAGATGGTCATCCGATATCTCATGATTATGTAATTTTGGGCTCAGCTTCCACCACTGCTGAAACCCAGTGACAAATTTTGATGTTTGTTCTGTTACATTAACAGCAAAGAGTCTGCAGCAAAAGCAGTATAATTTCTCACTGACGAGCGAGTAAACCATCCATGACCGCAGTATTTTCTCACCATTTGGCATCGTCTTGTAGAACCATTCTTTTGACAGCTGGCGCACATCTCCTTTAGTCTTTGCACCTTGTCCTTGTCACAGTACTGAAAGGCCATCCTTGTTCTGAAAAGAACAACTTCCTCTTTTGATAATTTCAACTCGAAAATGATCTGGAACTGGTGCATTCCAGAAAGAAGCATCAGATAAAATATTCCAATTTTTCTCATCCACTTGACTCATCACATTTACAGTGTCATGACCAGAATCATTTTCAGCATGCATTTCTGTTTCAACTTCATCCACTGCTATTTCATTATGTATTTCTGCATCAATCTCGTGATTCTTTTCCATTTCTGGCTCTAGTTGCTCTTTTGAAGAATGCATGTTGTCAGCATGGGAGGAATCCTTATCAATTGTAGATTGAGGAAGAACGTCTTTTGATGAACCTTGTCCATCACTTGGTCTCTTGACATATTGAAGCATGAATCCAGGTAGTGATTTTAGTGATTCACATCTTTTCTTCTTTGCTTTTCGCTGCTCGCATCCACTAGGCCTCTTTGATTTGTGCACTCCATGTGGCATGATGGAATATTCTAAAATAATAAATCTATAATAAATTAGGGACTTAAAAATATACAACTAAACAAAAAGATATAATATAAATATATAAAATCTGTATAAATAATTATAATCCAAACATTTATGATTTATTCATAATTTAAATATAGTTATTTAGGTTAAATTGCGTTGTTTACCGTAGAAATAAAATGTAATTAAAAAATGATTATGTACACTAAAAAGAACCGTCTAATAAAGAAAACTTGTCATACAAAATATTAAATTTTTTAAAATATTGTCCATGGAAGTTACAACTTTTTTATTTCATTGTAACAAGTTTGAGTGGATTGTAACCTTTTTACTGGCTAATGGAGTATTGAACATACCAACCTGCATACGATGCGGATGGCAAATGCTGCAAGGCACAATTAATGGATTCATATACAAATGTAACCGGCGGTCAACAATATTCGTTGCAACACTTATTCTTAACTTTTATCAGGAAGTTTTGTCGCCAATGCACGACTGTCATTTCATGACATATATTTTATTATTGTATATTGCGAATTGCTGGCGAATGTCAGTAACCGCATCAATTATTGGGGGGATCTGCGTGTGGCAGTCTCAACAGTGACTCGTTGGTTCGAAAAATTACACAACAGTTATTTATTTTTCTATTTCCATCTATTTAATTAAAAAATTAAATTAAAAAATTAAAATATATATTTTTCAGACAGATAGAAAAACGTGTGCATGCCGTAATTATTAATTTATTGTAGTAGTAAACTACTAGTATACTATGGTATAGTAATACTAACTTTTTTAAATGGAAGCCTGCCGCTGTTTTTCTCCTTTAAAATTTATGCCCTGTCCTAATTAATTTACTTTAAAATATTTATATTTTAGTGATATTGATAAAATTATAAAATTTCGAAAAAATAATTATTTACATAAAAAACGAACCTGTAAACAACGTCTGTCATTTTCTGCAACCACGTGACTCTACACTTCATTAATTGGCGCGTTTGCAAATGACCCACAATTCTACTCCGACTCCGAGGCTCCGAGCAGCTCTGAGCTCTGAGTCTTATTCATTTAAGCACCAGACGCTCTGCATGGTGGCACCCTGTGCCTGCTCATGTATTTAACAATGAACGGTTATGAAACCCGACTAGACAAAGCTATGTCTGCTTTGTCAAATTTGCAATTTTTTTATTTTGGTGTCACCCCTTGATGGTGTCACCCGGTGCGGCCCGCACCCCCCGCACCCCCCTAGTGACGCCCCTGCTTTGGTTTGAAGTAACACTAACAGTAAGGATTAACTGTTCAACAAATATGATTTGAAGTAACACTAACAGTAAGGATTACCTGGTCAATAAATGGTGAATTGCTTGGTACAGAATGAGCTACGAAAGAGATATGCAACAGTGTTATTATCAAATAAGAAGATGATAAAGTACCTGTTTTTATATGACAGATACTGATCAATCATGTACTGCTGATGGTTGATAGGGTCCCCAAAAGAGGCCTTGCTCTCAATCCAGTTGACAACTCTCTTGTTAATCACTGGAATTACAGAACAATTAATATTTTAGCACAAGGATTGGTTGCAATGGTTTAGGCAGTTTAGTCATGCTTGCCTAACAAATAAACATATAAACAATGAGATATGTTTGGTTAATGTTGTTGTTAGCATTGTTTGTTAGAAATGAAATTATTACATCTATACAGCACTGGAAACCAAAAAAAAAAAAAAAAAGGTCAACTGTATCATCTTCTAGCACACATGAAATAATTCATAGAAAATGTTGCTCCTGCCGGCTCTTACTGCCCCTGTGTGTTACCAGAGTCCCAAAGTGGAAGTACGTCTCCTGTCCAATGCATGTCATTAAAGGCCATTAAAGACAATTGGTCTTCTTCTTCTTCTGCGTTCATCCGGATTATTTTTTTCGGACGTGACTGCGTTGTGCCTGTTTACAGCAGAGCTGTTTTACAGCGTTCTTGCGCCGTTAGGCCGACATATCCGACTTCTGCGGGCATTTGTTGACCAGGTTAACCTTCCCGGGAGACAATTGGTCTGAGAATGACTATTTCACACTATAGAAAATAGCTACCAACATTCAGCCAATCATGAACTGGCCTACAGCAGCCTTGGTATTGTATGGCTGTAGGTCTTTACTCCACCAGGAATCTCAAGGGAAAAAGAAGAAGCTCTGACTGTCATAGAGAGACCAAAAGCATCATCTGTAGCTATTGCACATTCTGTAGAAGAAAGATAATTTACACAGACAATATATTTGACCCAGTGCATCAACTCTGTCCATGTGTTACCAGGACACAAATGTGAAGCAAATAACAGTAACACTATAACTTAGCATCCATGTTGTAATGAGCAACTAAGGGTTGGCAGCGATGTTCTGTACAGGACCTTTACTTCCAAGAACATCTCTTCGTAACCATTTTAGGCTGGAGCCTAGGTCAATAACAAAAACAAAACAGAAATTCCAATATAATGAGGATTTGAATACATGACCACTGGCCTGGTAGGCAAGCGTGCTAGCCACTGTGCTACTGTTGTTTCCTCATTGTGTCTTAGTGACTTTGAAACATTCACATCACTCAATCTGGCTGTCTTCCGTTATTTTCACATATCTTACGAGAAACCACATGTTCCCGTTTGTTTACTAATTTTCCAGAATTCACAATAACATAGTGGTTTCTATGCAGCAAGCAAGAATTTCCCTAACGTCCAATGACAAGGACACATTGCATAAAATGTTTTTTTAAAAAATGCACAAGATATTTAACACTATTTGTATCATGACAAACTATAGCACATCCATACTTACTAACTGGAATCTTAAGTCTTATGGCCGGGTCTTGTTATAACCTTCTTCTCTCATCTAACTTTCATCTGAAGAGTTAAAAAAATGTTTTATTACCACTGTCATGGTCATTTGTTCCGACTGCATTCGTCAGTTAGCATTTCTTATTCATATTTTTCTGTATTGATATTCCTGTGTGTTTTTGTATACAACTATATTGTTTTCTGTGAACCTGTTTGTGTTGTTTACTAGGAGTCTTCTTCTTTCGTAAGCTTGAAATGTCTATAACTGCAATGTTGTCTCTTGTATGAATTTCACAAACATTTTTAGTTCACTCAGTGGTCCATAGAGTTTATCTTCCACTGTTGTTTCTCTACGCAAGAAGGTTTGCTTAGATATATTTCAGCTTATTTAATACATGTTTGCCAATTTGTAATTACGAGAAAAAGTCAATAAGTAAGTCACAAATGGCTGTAGAAAAATAACTAAATATGATAATAACTTGAAACCAGTTTATTTTATACATACATTGTCCCTTTATTTCTCAACATAATTTCCACCAACATTGATGCACTTATCCCATCGTTTTATCAGTCCTCCCAAACCGGCTGCATAGAACTGCGTGCTCTGTTTTCTAAACCACGTTTTCACTTCACATTCAACTTCGGCGTCATTCGCGAAATGTCTCCCACCAAGGTGGGTTTTCAGTGGACCAAAAAGGTGGAAATCGCTAGGGGCTAAGTCGGGGCTGTAAGGTGGATGTTCCAGAACTTCCCACCTTAGTTGGTTAATTTTCTCCTGAGTTAATCGAGCCGTATGTGGTCTGGCATTGTCATGAAGAAGCAACACTCCTCTAGTCAGCAGTCCTGGACGTTTTCTTCGAATTGCATCATGAAGCATCGATAGAACTTCACAGTACGATTCAGAATTCACATTGTCACCTTTCTTCTTGAAATTGGTTAAAAGCACTCCTTGACAATCCCAGAACACTGTCAGCATAACCTTCCCTGCTGATGGCGTAACCTTGAATTTTTGGACACAAGGCGAAGAAGGATGTTTCCATTGCATTGAAGCACGCTTTGATTCGGGCTGGTAGTGATGCACCCATGATTCGTCCCCAGTAACAATCCTGTTCAGCATGTCTTCTCCTTCATCTTCGTATCGACAGAGATGATGCAAGGACAGGCTAAATCGGTTCATTTTGTGTTCCTCCTTCAATTGTCTGGGTACCCACCTTGAGCACACTTTCTTAAATTTCAATCGATCATGCATTATGCTGTATGCTGAACCATGTGAGCACCCTATTGCAGATGCTACAGAGTCTATCGTTACTCGCCTGTCACCTCTAATCATCTCCTCCACCCGCTACACGGATGCTTCTGTTGCAATCTCAACAGGACGACCAGATTGGATTTCATCAACAATTTAGAGTGTCTTGAGAAAATTTTTCTACCCAGCTACGCACACCTTTACGGGACAAACATTTGTCAGCATAAACAGGAAGCATTTCCGTATGAATGTCCTTTGCAGGCAGTCCTATTGCCCACAAAAAACGCAAAACAGCACGTTGCTCTTTGTACACACCTTAAGTGCAGTCGCCATTTTGTTTATGCGCTGCACCTGACGAACGGGAATATAAAGTTCGATTTTGCTGTCACCTAATGACACCTGTAGAAAATACCAACTACCATCCCACAGAACTGTGTGACTTACTTATTGACTCGCCCTCGTATTATGTTCCTACTAATTTCCCAACTATGAATCTGTTCACCTGGCCAGTGCCTATCTTTGTTATTTTTCTATCTCTTCCGCTCTCTCCAGCAGGAGCTACACATACCAATCTATTTAATTTCATTTGTTCCAGAATTTGATAACAGACTGTCTTCACAATTATGTCATAAAAAACTGTCAGATACTGCTTATAGTACCTTGCGCTAAAGGACACAGGGTCATGAACCTGAGGAATTAAAGCTGCCTGGCTCGTGCAGTCGCTGTGAACTGTGCAGGTTAGGGTTTTCTTTTTTCCTCCAACAGAAAAAATCCACACCTCACCGAGGATTCGAACCCGGGTCTCCCGAAGGTGAACCCAGTATTCTACCCACACGGCCAGCTGCTTCTCCACAGTTATGTATTAAACTAAAATACACATTTGTCTCCAAACAATTTCCTGCTATGGATCTTGATATGATAGAGCCATCCCAGATTGTAGGCCCGAATGTATGGAGAAATATTTCCTTACTTAGCAGGTGATGAGCCCAGGCATTGAATACTCACCCGCCTGTGCTCATGGCATTATCAGTGCGGCTCCTTATCAACTTCGCTAACGCGCCCACTTATGTTAAGTATTGCATAGCATTAACTCTACAAGTTGACCAGTGTTTCACATCCAATAACCTCAACACCAGCTCCTCCCAGGCATGTCCACGGGTGACAGATAGTGGAACAAATTCCAAATATGTTCCCATTTCACATTACATAGGTTACAGATTGTAGCTATATCTGTTTGTATATTTACAATGTTCCATTCAGTGACTGAAAATAATATGTATGTTACTTTACAATAGTGACCTCTTACACATTACACCCCCTACATATTGCGTAATGTTTCTTTGCAGTTCTCTCTAGCTGTCTACATGTAACCTGTTATCCACTGCCACAGCCACACTGCACTGGTTAATACACCCTATCCTTTGTTGTTCAATTTCGCAATTCGAATTCTCGCAATTGCAAGAAATGGAGAAAAAATTGTACATATACATTATGTAGCGTAAAAATTAGTGATGCAATTCAACTCTCTCTTTTTTCTCTCTCTCCCTCTCTCTCTCTTGCTCTCTCTCTCTCTCTCTCTCTCTCTCTCTCTCTCTCTCTCTCTCTCTCTCTCTCTCTCCCACTCACTCTCACACACACATCACAGTAATGGTATATTATACATGATAAAATTAAGTGGCATACAAAATGATAAGATGAGAAAAAACAAAAACAAACAAACAAATAAATATGGAATGGCATGTTAAGGACAATCAAGTGGCATACAAAATGATACCTTGCAATATGAAAGATGAGAATACATAACAAATATGGAATAGCATGTTACATGACATGCGTGGGCTCAATTCTCTCTCTCTCTCTCTCTCTCTCTCTCTCTCTCTCTCTCTCTCTCTCCATACACACACTCTCACACTCATTCTCTCTCTCTCTCTCTCTCTCTCTCTCTCTCTCTCTCTCTCTCTCTCTCTCTCTTACTCACTCACTCACACATTTTATGCATGTTAAAATCAAAATGATAATATGAAAATGAGAATACACAAAACATATGGAACAGCATGTTAGATGACATGCGTGCGCTCAACTCTCTCTCTCTCTCTCTCTCTCTCTCTCTCTCTCTCTCTCTCTCTCTCTCTCTCTCTCACACACACACACATGTACACACACACACACCCACACACAACATACACACGCAAATACACACATATACTCACGCACATACACACACCTACACACATCCACATACTTACGCACACGTACTCACATAACACCCGAATATACACTCCCTCGCATACACTGCATTCATGCACACTTACACACACAAAGATATACAATACATACACGGGCACACACACACACACATCCATACACACATATACACACGCACATGCATATAAACGCGTATAAACACATGAACGCACACCTTAACACACGTACAGACATACACACAGAGGCACACACAGATACACACGTGTACACACACATATACACCCTTACACACATACAGACATGCACACACATACATCCACACTTTCTCATGCACTCTCTCATTCACCCACGCTCTCTCTTTTACACAATCACTCGCTCTCACACTCACTCATTCGCGCACATACACGCATACCCACAAATTCTCTCTCACTCACTCACGCTCCCTTACTCACTCACTTACTCGCCGACCCTCTAACTCACACTCACTCACTTTCACACTCTATCACACAGACAGACAGACACACAACACACCCACTCTCTCAGATTCACTCATTCTTGAACTAAATCTCTCACACATATGTCCACACACACTCACTCACTTTTACACTCACTCAGGCACGCTCGCATGCATACTCTCTCACTCTCACTCATACTAATTCTTCCACTCACACTCTTTCTCACTCACTCTCTCACCCACTGTCTCACTCACACACATACAGTGAAGAATGATAGTGGAAAAATGATAGTGGAAAAATGATACCAGTAGGTGACTTATGGAGGCATATAGTCGGTAATAAGTAAGTATTGAAAGAGTTTTCGGTTGAATGTGTAGGGACTCATTGGAGTTTTCAGATCTAGTGGAAGGCTATTCCGCAAGTGAGCACCAGAATATGCGAAACAAGTTTTGTATAAGTCCAATCTAGGCTTAGGAAGCTGTAATAAATTTAAGCGCTTACTGTTCATTGCATTAGATTGAATTAACGGTAGAAGATACTCTGGGGTATTTTCAGATATAATTTTATTCACTAATTTGGCTTTGTTAAAAAGGAAGCGCTTTCGAAGTGGTAGAAGTCTTAGATGGCTGTATAATATATTACTTTCAACGTGCTTTATGCTAGAAACTAGACGTATAGCGCGGTTTTGAAGCGAACACAATCGTTTCATATTAGAATTAGGGCAACCATCCCAGACTGTGGAACAATAATCGAGAGGTGATTGGATATAGGATGCATAGAATATTTTTCGTGTGCCTTCATCCAAAAAGTGCTGAAGTTTAGCAAGTTGGTAAAATGTTTGTGCTATTCTCTTGGTAAGGACTTGAACATGAGAGCTCCAGTTTAAATGTCTGTCAATTAAAAGACCTAATGTTTTATGTTCATTTACATTAATTATAGGTAACGTGTCCACGTGGAGCTCGAGCGGTGTCCCAGTTATGGCTAGGGTCTGTAGTTTTTGTCTGGTCGTTATTCATGGATTTGGTTTTGTCGATGTTAATTAACATGCGATTTTCATTGCTCGATCTACTAACGTTTTTGGACAGGCACTGCTTATATATGAACGTTAAGGACTCACTAATAATTGGTGCAGCACACCGAAGAATTCTATTACTGATACCATCTAGGCCTTCTGAATTGTTGCTTTGAGATTCGAGAGATATTTATGTACTTCTGCAACAGACATCAAGGGAATCTCAGGGCGAATATTTCTAGAGCACTTCCCTTCACAGAATGATGACAGTGAATTTAAATTACATACTGAGTCTGGTATTGAGGTCTTAAGATTCTCTATATCTGATTGAAAGAAGTAACTGAAATCCTCGCATGTTACAGTGTTTGGTATTGCTGACTCTGAAGCGTGTTTCTTGTTGGTTAGCAAGTTAATAGCCTTCCATATATTTGTGTTATTTGATTTATCTACAATCAAATTTTTGAAATGATCTTTCTTTATCCTACGAATTTCATATTTAACTTTATTTCTTAGTCTGCGGTAATTGATAAAATCTTTATTTGTGTGTGCTGTATCTCGCTATAGATAGATAGATAGATAGATAGATAGATAGATAGATAGATAGATAGATAGATAGATAGATAGATAGATAGATAGATAGATAGATAGATAGATAGATAGATAGATAGATAGACAGATAGATAGATAGATAGATAGATAGATAGATAGATAGATAGATAGATAGATAGATAGATAGATAGATAGATAGATAGATAGATAGATAGATAGATGGATGGATGGATGGATGGATGGATGGATGGATGGACAGACAGTTAGAGATAGAAAGATAGGAACAAGAATTCCTTTTTGCACACCTTTAGAAATACTGCATACATGGTGCTATCACCCATAGATAGATAGACAGATAGAGATAGAAAGATAGTAACAAGGACTTTTGAGGAATACTGCATACATGGTGCTTTCACCAATAGATACTTAGATAGAGATATAAAGATAGGAGCAAGGACTTTGAGGAATACTGCATACATGGTGCTATCACCCATAGATAGACAAATGGAGATAGAAAGATAGGAACCAGGTCTCCTGTTTTCACACCTTGAGGAATACTGTGTACATGGTGCTATCACCCAGAGATAGCTAGACAGATAGAGATAGAAAGATAAGAACAAGGCCTCCAGTTTCCACACCTGGGAGCCCAGGTCAATTATAGAATATCCACCTGAATGGAGATTCAAACACAGACCAGCGGACAAGTATATATACAAAAGTAAACTCCTCATAATGCAATATTGTATTGGTTAGTGCACTCGCATATTAACCCAGTAGTTCTAGGTTCAGTAACCCTGGCGGTGAGATTTTATTCATAACTACATAGTTACAATACCCAGCCTGATTAAAAGCACGCCAGAAGATGTTCTGGGGGTAAAATGACTGGTGTGATACTGGCTACATCGCCTGTCAGATGGAAATAACAAAAACAGTGACCTAGCATCACATCACTTACACTTGCTGTTCTGTTTCTGTTGTTGTCTAATATTAGCTTCTTAAGTGAGGTATAATGAAATCATGTATGAGAGCAGAAAGATGAGAAGGACAGAATGTCAGACAGGCCTGCATGCAGAATTCTTAATCCTTTGAAAATAAAGTCTGTTCGTTCACAAACAACCCATGGAAATCATGTTTCTTTACCCTTACTTGTATTATGCTTCTGTACCCATACTTGTATTATGATTCCTAACCCTTACTTATATTACATTTCTTAACCCTTACTTGTATTACGTTTCTGTGCCCTTACCTGTACCAGTCAAGGAAGTTCATGTCAAGAATCAGCAGAACTCCCCATGGGTCACTAGTGAAGTTCTGGAAATCATGAGAGAGCGAAACGCAGCACACAAAAATAAAGACTTCACCAACTACCGGAGACTAAGAAATAAAGTTAAATATGAAATTCGTAGGATAAAGAAAGACCATATTAAAAATTTGATTGTAGATAATCAAATAGCACAAATATATGGAAGGCTATTAATTCGGTAACCGACAAGAAACACTCATCAGAGTCTGCAACCCCAAACTCTATAACATGCGAGGATTTCAGTTGTTTCTTTCAATCAGAAATAGAGAATCTAAAGTCTTTAATCCAAACTCATCATGTAATTTAAGTTCATTGTCATTGTGAAGAGAAGTGCACTAGAAATATTCCTGCTGAGATTCCCTTTATGTCGGTTGCAGAAGTATATAAATATCTCTCAAACCTCAAAGCAACAAACTCACACGGACTAGATGGGATCAGTAATAGAATACTCCGCTTTGCCGCCCCAAACATTAGTGAGTCTTTACCGTTCATATATAATCAATGCCTGGCCAAAAAATACTTTCCATCTGCATTAAAAATTGCTAAAATGTATCCTCTATATAAAAATGGCACAAATGGTAACATCGTCTTGGGTAATTATAGACCTATTTCCTTACTATCGTCGCTATCAAAGCCATTAGAAAAGCACATTCATAAAATAACATTACGTCATTTAATTAATAACGATCTGATAATTGACAGCCAATCTGGATTTCGACCTAAATATTCTTGTCATAGTGCTCTAACAAAAATGACCTGATAACTGGCATTCTAACATCAACAATGGCAACATTTGTGGAGCGGTGTTTGTAAACTTTAAAAAAAGCTTTTGATATGGTAGATCACAATATCTTAATTAGCAAATTGAAACAAACGAAGACTAGTGCCAATATGGTGAACCTAATTACGTCAATTTTATCTGACAGACAACAAATCGTGTCCTTTAACAACCGTCTATCAATTCCTACACAGCTTAATATTGGTGTGCCCCAGGGCTCAATACTAGGTCTGCTGCTTTTCGCAATTTATAATAACAACATTCATCTATATATCAATACTACATGTGATCTTTTTGCAGAAGATTGTACTATATATGCTGGTCAGGAGAACCGTAGTGAACTAGAAAGTTATTTACAAAAAGAACTTGATAACCTTACTAGATAGAGCAATGAAAACTGCATGCAAATTAACAATGACAAAACCAAATCCATGCTAATAACGACCAGACAAAAACTTCAGACACTAGTCATATCTGGGACAGCGTTAGAACTCCGCATAGGCACATTACCTATAGTTAATGTAAATGAACATAAGTCATTAGGTCTTTTAATTGATAGACATTTAAATTGGAGCTCCCATGTCCACGTTCTTACCAAGAAAATAGCATAGAAAGTTTACCAACTTGCTAAAATTCAGCACTTCCTGGACGAAAGCACGCGAAAGTTATTCTATACATCCTATATTCAATCTCATCTCGATTATTGTTCCACAGTCTGGGATGGTTGCCCTAAATCCAATATGAAATGACTTTGTTCTCTTCAAAAGCAGGCTATACGTCTAGTTTCTGACACAATACACGCTGAAAGTGATAAATTATATAGTCATCTAAGGCTTCTACCACTTCGAAAGCGTTTCCTTTTTAACAAAGCCAAATTAGTGAATAACGTAATATCTAAAAATTCCCCAGAGTATCTTCAACCGTTGATTCAATCTCTTGCAATGAACAGCAAGCACTTAAATTCATTATATGGACTTATACAAAACTTGCTTTGTGTATTCTGGTGCCCACTTATGGAATGACCTTCCGAACAGATCTTAAAACTCCAATGAGTCCCTACACATTCAACCGAAAACTCTTTCATTACTTACTCCATACCGACTATATGCCTCCATAAGTCACCTAGTGGTATCATTTTTCACTATATGTTTGTGTGTGTGTGTGTGTGAGAGAGAGAGAGAGAGAGAGAGAGAGAGAGAGAGAGAGAGAGAGAGAGAGAGAGTGCGTGCGTAAGAGAGGATGTAAAAGAGTAAGTAAGTGAGAGAGTAAGTATGAGACAAAAAAAGCGAGAGAGTGTATGTATGTATGTGAGAGAGTAGGAGAGATAGAGAAAGAGAGAGAGAGAGAGAGAGAGAGAGAGAGAGAGAGAGAGAGAGCGAGAGAGAGAGAGAGAGAGAGAGAGAGAGAATGAGAAAGTTAGTGTAGTCTGCGTGAAAGAAAAATAAAGAGATATATGCTATTTGATGCTTCTTCTGTATTCTCATCTTTCATATTATCATTTTTACTGCCACTTGAATTTAATATGTACTATATGCACTTTGTATTTCATCATGTTTATGTCAAGTCCAGAAATTATATTCTTTATTGAATTGCATAACCTTTCATTCACTACACAATGTATAACATATTGTTTTAATTTTAACAATTATTCCATCTGGGGATGTGTGTGTGAGTGGGTGGGAGATATGAGTGTGTCAGGGTTGCGCGTGTGTGGAGGGATGTGTTTTCTGTGGGGCCCTGTGGGTGGGGATATGTTTTTTTTTTTTTTGGGTGGGTGGTGTCGTGTCCTCCTTTAAAGTGTCGTCCCTGGAGTGAGGAGAGTCAACACCCACATTATAATATTTTTTCCCTTATCAATATCTTGGAGAATCCACCAGCTTCCGTCCAACACACTCCATCAGCCTATGGACACCTTTCCCTATCACTCTCTCACTGTCGTACTATGCCCCCATCTCATACTTCCCCAACGCAACATATTCAACAACTCTTGCTTCTAAAAATTAATAAAGATTAATTTATTAAAAGAAAAATGTGTAATGTACGTAAGGCGTGTATGCAAAGAAAATGTGTGATGTGTTCTATAATGTGTGTATGATCGGACTTTCAGATAATAGCATAGTCAGTTCTTCATTGCAAGGGCACACCACAGCACATTAAATCATAACCAGTGCACCTCACCCAGTGTCGAAACCCTCTTGCCGGATACTGACTGTCATCGGTAGCCACCTGGTAATCCATCTTCATGATCATCCGAAATAGATACTGTTTGTAAGTACAGATTGATTACGGACTGGTTGCAAACTAACTTTGTAAGTTCCTATCGGTCCTAAAGAATGCACAAATCCTTTGTAGTGTATTTAGGTTTTACTGTTAATGTTTCTACACTTGATCCTAACTAGTGTTCATATAGGTTCAAGTATATGTCATATGTAATATTACACTGGAATCTAGCACACGATGTGACTTATCCGTTAATGTTCTCGTTCCTTAAACAATGTTTGTCTGATGTGTGATATATCAACAATCATCACCCATCCTATGTGAACCATACCACGCAGGAGTCGTTATATTGGCTGGCTCTTCTGGGCCATGCCATGGTGAACCCTTCTGAGTATGAGTCCAGCGTAAACATATACCATCTTTCTTCTCGGACGTTATTCCTTTTCTGTAAGAATCATTTTAGAGTGCAACTGGTGTTCGTCCAATTGGAGTGCACTTCTTCAAAACCAGTGTTGAATTTCCTAGTAACTGGTGGGGAACCTGTGGGAAAACCAACACATCATGTGAGAGCACTAGTCACTGATCCTACCGGCTGGGTGTAAGCTTATTACCCTGCTCTGTTATTTTACAGCTAACTACTCTGTCAGAGAGCCTTATAGCTTCTCACCTACGTCCGAATCAGGCTATGATAAGGAAAGACCAATAAACAGAGGGCAACCTCAGTATTCTATTCACCCTAGCAGAGCCAATATCACTTCACTACTCTAACTAGTTTTCACCATGCTACCGCCTAAATTAATTAGGACTAATTACATAGTATACTACCTTAGGCAACACTGCAGTCTAACAAATCACATCTACAAATTGCCATGACAGGCACGTGAACCATTAAATCCACTAATAAGCACACGGTAGACATTATTCCAATCAGAACTGCAGTGCCGAAGCACGTCCGCTAAAATCCAAGGTTTGAGTTCAACTGTCCTCTCCAATCATGGTTTTCTGGCAAACCCCTAAAATTGGTCACGTGACATGGTTGATGTCCTGCAGGTGTTATTTGGGCATATCATCCATTGTCAAGAATCTATTTTCCCTGGCTCCATCAATGTCAGAGTTGTCATCAGTTGTTTAGATTCCCAAAACAAGCCAGCGAGTTCCTGTATACTCCCAACAACAGTTGCCAATAACAAGCCGTCAATCTTCTGTCGACTGGTGACAATCACCGCTGCCATTTCTGTTTGATGTCGGGAAACTCTAATTGACAGACGGACTGTTTCCTGTCCCTAGCTGGCAATTCCGGTTGTCTCTGACTGTTGATAAACTGTCAAAGCGATGTATGCATTCATCTCACTTCCGAATGTTCCTATTTTTGCTGACCAGATGTACAAGTACAGCTGTTATTTATGCCCGACCTGTTTGTGAACACGTGCAGCCACAACCATGAATGTTTTCTCTGTATTAGTTGAAACAATTGTCGCTTTGCAGATAGTCCGTTTAATCAGAAATCCTCTTATAGTAATCAGCTGGTCAAACGCGGTGTTTTATTTTGTGACAGGTGGATGTTGGTGGGTAATAGAATTTTTGGGTGTGAGTGGGTGGTGATGTGTGAGTGGGTGTGTGGGGATGTGTGTATAGGTGGCATGGGGATGGGTGTGGGGTTGTGTGTATGGGTGAGAGTGTGTGGTGAGGGTGTGGTGTGTGGGTGGGGGATAGGAATGTGGATGGGGGGTAGGAATGTGGATGGGGGATGAGTGTGTGGTGGGGATGTGTGGGTGGGTGAGTGCGTGTGGGTTAGGGGATGGGTGGTGATGTATATGTGGGTGGGGAGAGATTCTTGGGTGAGGATGCGTGTGTTGGTGGGTGCGAGAGATAGTGTGGGTGGTGGATGTGTGGGTGGGTTGGCGGGGGTGGATGTGTTTGTATGTGGGTACGCATGTGTGTTAGTGTGTGTGTGTGTATGCAAGAAGGGAGAGAGATTTGAGCACACGCATGACATGTAATGTTTTGAAACATGTGCCATGCTGACAGACAATGATGGTTCGCAAACTCACATGATCACCAGAGGCTTGGATTACATCAAGTTTGCCAGCTGTCACTAAGTTTTCAAGTTATCATGTACAAAAGATTAATAATTAATTTATAATATTCACTGCTACTGAGTTTATTATTACTTGATTTCTTTCTTACACGAATAAAAACTGTATTAGTACCATATGTATGTATACACATAAGTAATAAATTTGTTAATATGTTCAATTATTTTAGCTGATAAGCTACTAATTCTTGTCTTGTATACAGAATAGCTGAAATTTATTAAAAATTCATCAATATATATATATATATATATATATATATATATATATATATATATATATATATATATATATATATATATATATATATATATATATATATATATATATATATATATATATATACATAAGACGATGTATGTATGTGTATAGGGATGTATTTGATGTGTTCGATAACGGTCCATCCGATTGAGATGAAATTTTCTACATGTATTCTTTTCATTCCCGTGCAGCCAACTGTCATAGTTTGTTAGTGTACAATCAGCTATTTACTTACTAAAATTTAATATTTAAATTTACATTATCATTTATACATAGCGAGGGGACTTAACTTAAGAAAAAATATTTCAAGGGGCATAACTTTTAATATCATTGCTATATATTTTATATATAGATTGTTGCATTGTTTTCAAAGATTTATAAACTCTTTGTCTACAGTTATTTACAATCATATGAGTTATAATAAATAATGATATTATCTTTAAGGCATTTTCAAAGTTGTCATAAAAATAAATAAATAAATAGTGAAAATTTTCTAACTCATCTTTTTTTTTTCTTCAACAGCACATTACTTTTTTTTTTTTTTTTAAACATTCTCATATGTATGGCGCGTTACACCCACGTTGGGTATTTATGATGCCCATGTTAAACATTTCCTCAACGAGTTACTTTTCATGCATTTTAATGCTTATTGTTCTTTTGTTGTCAAAGAATTGCTTCATAAGAGATGTTGAATGAAAGAATGTATGAGAGGAAATAGAGAAGAAGGGCAGAATGTAGGACGGGCCTGCGAAAGATTTTCGTTCGTTGAAAAAAAAGTAATTTTTTTGTGAGAGAAAGTAAGTTGCATATCGTTTGCAGTACTCTGCAGTCAACCCACCGCCCACCATTTATTGGCTGTTCGTGATATCTTGGTAAGTTTATTTTAGATAGATCTCTTCCAATCAGCAGGGGCCACGGAAGTGGAAATTCAGCAACTAATTCAGGAAAATTATCGCCCGGGTGATGTGATTATCTACACGGATGGGTCGGTGTTGAGAGGTAGGAGAAGTGCCTGGGGGTTCTTGGCAAAAACTAATGGTCGGCGTTTGGTGCAGGAGAGTCTGGCGTATGATGACACTACATCTAGCTTAAGTCAGTGCAGCTTTCCGCTGGATAGAAAACACGATACATACACACATTGTGATTGTAACTGACTCAGAAAGCATGCTGAGAAGGGTGAGAACAGGCAAGCTTCGTGCAGAGTGGCTTGCTTCGCTTCGGAGGTCACGGGTAGCAAGCATCACCTGGATCTTTTCTCCTGGGCATGCCGGTGTGCTGGGGAATGAACAGGCGGACAGATTGGCTGGCTCGGCAGAACTTGGTGGAGTATTGATGCATGACAAGGCAGATGTGGTTGCGGCCTTGTGGGAGCACGTGTACACCTCGGAGGAGCAAATGGATCACCATAGTCTGGTTAGAATGAGGCAGCGAGGAGTGACGAGGGGATCTGGCCGACGCTCGACGCTTAGAGGAAAGGCGAGACGGACATATAATCAGATTGCTACTGGAACTATTAGTGTTGGAACTCTTCGCTAGTTGTTGAGGATGGGGACGGAGCGCTTATGGGAATGTCCCGAATGCTGTGATGTCGGTTCCTAAATCAATCAATCAATCAATCAATCAATCATAGTTTCTACTATCAATCTATCTATTCTTCTATTCTATCTATATTTATTAACGGGAACGGGCCGAACATACATAGACAGACAGGCAGGCAGGCAGGCAGGCAGGCAGGCAGGCAGGCAGGCAGGCAGATAGATAGATAGATAGATAGATAGATAGATAGATAGATAGATAGATAGATAGATAGATAGATAGATAGATAGATAGATAGATGGGACGCAGAGGTGTTTCCAAGGCACCAGGGCCGGGTTATATACTGACCAAGACCTATTGACGCGTCCTCGTCGAGCGTCCTGGGCAACAGGTCCCTTCGGGGTCCTGGCTAAAGTCAGTAGGATCGCCGATTCCTCCGAAGTCGGAGAATGTCTGCCTGTACGGCGAGGAACCACCAGTCATGCACACCAATAAGCCAGACATGGGACAACGGATACTCACGCAAAACTCAGGTCCTGTATGACATCACACTGATGTTGGACAACAGGATACCTTCATCCGACATACAGGACTTCGCGTTGGAGCTCAAGCCAACGAACACAAGCAAGCAAGCAAGCAGATAGATAGATCCCCGCCAGGAGCTGGGCGAAGCAGGGCCGGGTTAGCTAGTAACATATATAAGTTTATGAGCTATTGCAAATTTATAACAAACGCAGAATTAATTTGCCCCTAATTTAATCGTATATGTTATGTAAATTTAATCCTGTTTGTCAAAAGCCATAATTAAGATAACAATATTTTTCTGAATATAAAAAAAAAATACCCACACATAAAACTACACGCCAACCAAAAATCACAACCACCCACGGAGAAATTGAAAACATCACAAACTGTGAACATCTTGGCTCTACAATCAACAACCATGGAGACTGTTCACAAGAAATCAGACATAAACTGGCCATAGCCATACAGAGATAAACAACAATAAGAGTCTATGGCACAACACCAGCAAACACATGCAAGTAAACTGTGTTAGAACAAGCACAGAGCTTGACATCTGACAATCGTTACATGGGTTGTCAAGGTTTTCTTTTCTCAAAGTGATTTTGATTTTTTTCAAAATTGTGTTGGGCATATACCACAATTTACATATACACGAACACACAATTTTAAATATTTGCAGACAGTAGTAGACAGTAGTTGCTGTAGTAGCCATAGTGGTAACTGTAGTAGTAGCAGCTGTAATGGTAAAAAGTGAAGTACCCTGCTTTTCCATTTCTTTAAGCACTGAGTATATGGTGAAAGAAAACACCACATTTTTGTAAAACAGCTGGCACTCAATGGGTGATGTGGTCAATAACGCACACTTCGTCTTTACTTTCCAGAACATTTCATGATGCTTAGTTTCAGCTGAGTCAACCCGGGAGCAATAGTGGGGATTCAATTACATGATCTACGGGTTAACCATCTGCTATCGTGCTCTTGACGGCCTGTGCACTTCTTCTTCTTCTTCAGCGTTCCGAGCCATTGAGGTTCTTTGCTGCAGATACAATCCGTCTCCATTCGTCTCTCTGGTTGACCTTCTCTTGCCAGTCGTTGATTCCAAGTGCTTGTAGGTCTGTATATATATTATCTCTCCACCGTCTTCTTGGTCTACCTCGGGGTCTACGGTCATTTATTTCCTGAGTGTAAGCGAGTTTTGTTTCCCTATTGTCTTCCATTCTTTCTATATGCCCCAGCCATTGTAGTCTATTAGCCTTCATGATGCCAGTGATTAGTGGGGGCTTAAACAGATCATAAATGTCATTGTTACTTCTTCTTTTCCACTCTCCACTTTGTGTATCCCTAATGGGTCCAACGATGCGTTTTAAAACTTTGTCTCAAAGGTTTGTAACAAAGCTTCGACTCCTTTCGTTGTCCTCCAGGTTTCAGAGCCATACAGTACAACTGGTCTGATCAGTGTTTTGTATATTGTGATTTTGGTGTTACGAGATAGCGCATTTGATTTTAGTAGATGTTGTAGTGCATAGTATATCTTATTTCCAGAATTGATTCTAGTTTGTATTTCTTCCCTTATGCTGTTGGAGCATTTGAAGATTATACCCAGGTATTTGTATTTTTCCGTTCTTATTATCATGGTCATATTATCTACTTGTATGTGGCCAGAGTTTTTTTTCTGTTTTTTCTTCACAGCTCTTGCAGTCCTGGTTTTAATTGACATATTATCTATTTGTATGTGGCCAGAGTTTTTAGCCGTTCCTTGTCTTGAAATTACCGTATATTCTGTCTTATCTTGGTTGATAACCAGCCCCATCTGTTGGGCTTCTTCCTTTAAGATAGTCAATATTTCCAATGTCTTTTGTTCATTTTCCCCTATAATATCTATATCATCTGCATGACCAAGCAGCTTGGATGTTCCTCCAATGTCACATTTCTCCTTTATCTTCCTTACAACTTTCTCTAGAGCCAGATTGAAGAGTAGCGGCGATAGTGCATCTCCTTGTTTCAAGCCAGATGTTATTTGGAAAGGGTCTGATTTCCTGCCTTTATATGTTACTATATTATAAGTATCTTCCATGCATAGTCTGTTCATGTTGATTAACTTCTTTGGTATTCCAAATTCCTGTATAGCATTCCATAGCCTATTCCTATGGACACTATCATAAGCTTTTATAAAATCCACAAAAATGTTATGGAGATCTCTTTTATATTACCAATTTTTCTCTGCTATTTGTCGTAAGATAAATATCTGATCTATTGTTGATCTGTTTTGTCTAACACCCGCCTGGTAGTCACCTAATATGTTTTCTGAATATGGTTTTAGTCTATTTAGTAATACTGTGGATAGTATCTTATAGCTAGTGGACAGTAGTGATATTCCTCTATAATTTTCACATTGGAACTTGTCTCCTTTCTTAAAGATAGGTATCAATAATGACTCTTTCCAGTCATGGGGTAATTCTTCTGTCCTCCAGATTTTTATTATTTGTTCATATAGCTTTAGATGTAATGCATGGCCACCTGCCTTTATAAATTCAACAGCAATTCCATCAGCCCCTGTTGCCTTATTGTTTTTAAGTCGTGCGATTACATATAGGATTTCTTCAAATGCAGGTTCTTCAATGTGTGGTTCACACGTTAGAACCTCTTCCTGTGGGAAAGTGTTACTTGCAGCTTCACAATTTAGTAATTCAAAAACAAACAGAAAATTCTTTCCATGTGTTGCACATTTCCTCATTAGTATTTATCATATTCCCATTTTTGTCTTTTAAACCATATGGGTTGTGTTGGTGCCCTCGTTTCATTGACTTCAGTTCTTTAAAAAACTTTCTGGATTTGTTTTTCTGGTGATTAGTTTCCATATCGTTTATTATATTACTCATATATTCTCGCTTCTGCTGTCGAACTATTGTTGTAGCCTCTTTACATTCATTTCTGTATTGCTCTTCCTTTTGGATGTTGTTGGTGTCATTTAACCATAAATGTCTGACATTCTTTTTCCTAATGACTGCTTCTTCACATTTTTGATTGAACCATCTGTTCTTTCTATGCGTGGTTAACACACCGAGACATTCTTCTGCGTTAGATTGAATTGTATTCTTGATGCTCAACCAAGTTTGGTCAACGCTTTCCTCCAAAGGGTTTTGCAGAGTTTCAAGTTTACATTTTATTTCATCTGTAAATTTCTCTTTGACTGTAATTTCTTGTAGTTTTTCTCTGTTATATGTTGGGTATAATCTTTGTAATTTAGTATAGAAATCTCTCTTAAGTTTTATTTTAAATTTTGCTCCAACGAGGAAGTGGTCGCTGTGGCACTCAGCTCCTCTATAACTTCTAACTTGTTGTATGTTTGATGCATTTCTGTTGTTAATTCAAATGTGATCTATTTGATTATAGGTTCTCTTGTCACATGATTTCCAAGTTTGATTGTGTATATCCTTTCATTTTAGTCTGGTACTGCTAATCTTTAGCTTCTGCCAGGTTGATGACTCTTAATCCATTATCATTTAAAGTTGTATGTAGGCGTTCCAAATCATTATAACAATCTTCTTTAACGTCATCTTCTTTCTCTTCAGTAGGTGCATGTACATTAATCATCGTTATATTTTTCTATTTAACTTTTATTCATAATTTACTAATTCTGTCATTAACAGCTTTAAAGTTTAGAACGTTCCCCCATAACTCTTATTTGATGACAAAACCTGTTCCTAATTCATGTTTATTTTGGGTGTTTCCTCCATATATTACAATCATTTCATTTTGCTCTAAAGTAACCTCTCCTGGCCACCTTATTTCTTGAATTGCTGTTATGTCCATTTGATATTCAACCAGCTCCCGGGTTAGTTCTTCAGCCGCTCCAGCTCGATATAGTGTCCGTACATTCCATGTTCCAAATCTCAAGAGTCCTTTAACGTTCCGAGGTCGTTATCCAAATAAGTCAGTCCGAATTCGAGGCTTATGTATCTGTTTCATAACAAAATAGTTTTTACAAAGGTGGGGATGTTAACCCCACGCTTCAACCTCCAACCTGAAGGACCAGGGTGTTTCTCTTTGTCCGTTCTCTACCCTTTGACCTGTCCGGCTACGCTACGCTACCGCCGGCATAGCTCTCAGGGTCATTGAGAAGCTCAAGCTCCCCCACCACGACAAGGTGGAAACACCATCAGGGGGAGGCCTGTGCACTTGGTAAGCGAATTTTAAGGGGAAACAAATACCTCTTTTTCCCAGGAACATAATATTCATTTTATTGTTTGCAAGGGACATAACTCGCCAATGTTTTTCTAAAGAAGCAATTAGTTACATTAATTGTTAAATGTTTAAAATAATGACACCATGTATTCACAGTTAATACAATAGTATGGCGTCCTAAAGTGTGAAATACTTGACTGCTAAAAATTAATAAAATGTATCTGTTAATGCAATATATACAATGATTCAACACTGCAAGCTCCGTGCACGATGTTAACCGCTGTCACCCCAATGGACGCCCTGCCATTGTTACTCTGGTTTCTCTTCACAACGTATAAATCTCTCGCCTATTCATGTCACAAACAACTTTCTCTAGAGCCAGATTGAAAAGGAGCGGCGATAGTGCATCACCCTGTTTCAAGCCAGATGTTATTTGGAAAGGGTCTGATGATATTATACGTATTTTCCATGCATAGTCTGGTCATGTTGAATAATTTCCTTGGTATTCCAAATTCCTGCATAGCATTCCACAGACTATTCCTTTGGACACTATCATAAGCCTTTTTAAAATCCACAAAAATGTTATGGAGATCTCTTTTATATTCCCAATTTTTCTCGTTTATTTGTCGTAAGATAAATATCTGATCTATTGTTGATCTTTTTTGTCTAAAACCAGCCTGGTAGTCACCTAATATGTCTTCTGAATATGGTTGTAGTCTATTTTAAATTTAGTAATACCGCGAATAGTATCTTCTAGCTTGTGGACAGTAGTGATATCCCTCTATAATTTTCACATTGGAACTTGTCTCCTTCTTAAAGATATGTATCAATAATGACTCTTTCCAGTCATGGGGTAATTCTTCTGTCCTCCAGATTTGTATTATTAGTTCGTATAGCTTTACATGTAATGCATGGCCACCTGCCTTTATAAATTCAGCAGCAATTCCATCAGCCCCAGTTACCTTATTGTTTTTAAGTCGTGTTATTACATATAGGATTTCTTCAAAAACAGGTTCTTCAATTTGTGGTTCACACGTTAGAACCTCTTCCTGTGGGAAAGTATTACTTGGAGCTTCACAATTTAGTAATTCAACAAAGTATTCTTTCCATGTGTTACACATTTCCTCATTGGTCCAAACCCGACAGGAGAAAAATTCAGATAAACGGGCGCCCATTAGAAATGACAAAGAGGTAGACAAAGATGGTTTCATCAAAGTGGTTCATAACAAGAAGCGCAATAGAATACAGAAAAACGCAGAAAACAGCGATAGCTAAGACGACGATTCTCCAGTTGCCACACCAAAGTAAGTGAACAAACCGGACAGCCCCACAGTAAGGACAAATGACCAACGACAGAACACAGAGGAAGAGGACAACATATTTTTAAGACATTTATTTATCGCCACTGACACTGAAGAAGAAGAAGAGAACTCGGGAATGGCCAAAACGCACTGAACAGCTATACACAGCATATTTTTTACTACCCTTTATTAATGTCAATTGTCAAGTTGCATGCAATATATTAATGTTTTCTTATGTATACTTGTGATGGGTGACGACATAAAGATAATATGTTTAAATATATCCGGTATACGCACAAAACAACAACACATTTGCACACTCATACACAAATACAAACCAGATTTCATCCTGCTACAAGAGACAAATATACATTCAGATATACATGGCGCACAAATTACAACACAATTAGGACTGAGACATGTACACTTCAGTTTGGCAGTCCAAAACATAGGTTCTGGGACAGCCATACTACAAACGTCAGATAGGTGGAACATTTTAAAAACAAATCGGGATAGCCAGGGTAGAATCAGCATAACACAGATAAGTAACACCTCACACACATATACCATTGTCAACATACATGCACCACCAAATTATAACTACCAGCCACAATTTTATGAAGAACTAGACACACTACTCACACATACATACAGAGGACAGAACATCATACTCTGTGGAGATTTCAACTGCGTCTAACAAGCAATGGATATAATAGGCGGAGAAATGAAGACACAGGTGAGGAGAATGGAAAGAGAAGGCACAACACAGTTAGAAACACTGCAAAACATTTTAGACACACACAATTTAATAGACACATTCAGACACAAACATACAAATAAGCGAGAAACAACCCACACAAATAAAACACACCACACAGCAAGAAGATTAGATAGGATATATATACCTGCAACACACCACATAGTAAACACACGGCACCTACAAGAGACATTACAGTACACAGACCATAAAGCCATATTAGCACAGCATCAGTACAAGCAACATAAACACACAGATAATCAAACGTTCATCACATTCGAAATTTAACAACACACTTCTAAAGAATATGAGAAATACATGGCACAAATTTTACACACATATACCGACCACATAACGACTGATAACATCGGACAATACTGGGGCCTACTGAAAAATACAATACGAAGCAGAACACAGCACCTAGCATCCATCATACACAAAGACAGATTAAGACAGGAACAAATTATACAAACAACCATAGAACTGACAAAACAGATGGACAACAAAGCACCACATTTAAACACACTAGAAGAACAATTAGAGCAGCACCAACAACACAGATATCTAGGCGCTCTCCTTAGAACAAAACTAACCACAATCACGCAAGAGTCCCCCAGTAAACAATATTTAGCAATTGAACATACCATACAACACAGCAGACAAATAGGCAAAATAATAGACATGCAAGGCAACACACAAACAGAACCAGCACAAATAACAGAAGCATTCAATCAATACTACACACACCTATTTACAGCAGAGACAGTAGACACACAGACACAAGGCAATTTTCTAAAATACAGTAAACAGCTGTCAGATGCAGACAAAGACACACTAGACGCAGAACTAACACTAGCAGACATAACACACGCACTCAGCAAAAGTAACAAAGACAAGAAACCAGGACCGGACGGCTTGACTATAGAATTCTACCAATATTTCTTTCCTGTCTTAGGTGGCCTTCTTCTTTGTCACGATACTAGAGGTCAACGATCCGAAATGTTACTAGAACAACGAACGGCGTCTTCAGCCGCGGCATTTTGTTTGTTGAGAGAGCCTTGATTGAACGATCGGAATGATTGAAGACGAGAGCAAAGTCTACGGGAACTAACGGACGACGGAAAAACAGCGATTTCAAAACCTTTGAACACCGATGTATCGCGATAAGGCAATTAACGGAGGCGAATATTGATGATCGGAGAAGACGAGTAGATAGTCATTGATGTCCCGAAATGACCGGGCATCAAAGGAAAAATTCGGTTGTTATTGAGAAACAGATGAAGAGGACAGGGGGAAGTTGGTGGGATAGTCCAAATAGTCGTACAGAGCCAGAGTATTAATAGGCTGGAAATTCTAGTTGAATTTAGTGTGCTACTTGGCTTCCACGAGAGGAGGGTTGATTTATTCTTGTGTGATTATGAAAAGGGAGTTACGATGTTTCAAGTTGGATGAAACCGAAGAGCATTTTGTAATTTTTGTGCAATTAGTATTCCCGATTCAGCCGAGGATAATTATAAGGCAGTTGTGGTGTAGAGTATAAATCTAACATAATGTATTTGAGTGTGAGACCGTAATAATGGGCGTCGGCCGAATTTAGCTTAGAAGTGACATAGTGGATTGTGTAAAGTACCAGTGCACTTGATAGAATAAGTACTAAGATAATATAGGATAAGTATGATCCGAGATTCTAGTATAGATGGTTACTGGGATTTCTAAGCTCTTTTGTTACATTTCATTCTTTACCTAGTCTTAAGTTATGTGTATACTCCTATGTCTTATGTCAGAGATCATTTCTCTGAATATATATACTGATAACGGCCATAAGCCTACTCTCACCTCTAATGAGTTTGAGTTAGGTTGATAGCACCTGATATTGTATATATCTACCAGATTCCTAGAAAGAAAGACATAGCAACACTCCTGAAAAGAAAAGAATGGACGCTAGTCTGGGACAGTGATAAATATCGGCCAGATTGAAGTCTGATTTCACATATCCATGTCAGCCAGCTCTAAAGGTAACGACATCGTACGTCTGTCCTGATAGGATACTGACAGCAGAAGATATGTCAAGTACACATATAACGGATTGGCAATATGGTTCCCATGGCCAGAAGATAAATACAAACAAACTGTAATACCAGAACTTTTCCTCTGATACATAGAACATTCTTAGACTTTAATACAGTGTGTCAGTGTAATATATACACAGGGTTGTGACTAGTCCTACATCGATAGACTATAGTACCGTAACTGTGTCGGATGTGTAAACATTCCCTGGATTTTAAGAAAAACATTCCTTACATTGGATATCACAACCTAAAAGACATTACATAGACGAAACACGCTGTTGTGAAAATACAGTATATATGGTGAAGTCATCAACATCATTCAGAGAGACATTATACCGGGTGAGCGTACACCTTTTCTGTGCTGTGGTGACTATCTGTGCCGTTGAGTGATGAAAACTATGATGTGGATCTTAGAGTGTCACTCTTATCTCACCTACAATATAGAACACACCAACAACGTCTTTACATACACTCTATACACACCCATGACACTTTTTATTTAATAAATAATGATAGTATTTATTGGAGGACAATATTGTGTGGGTATGTTATGAAGGAATAAAAGAGAGAGAGAGAGAGAGAGAGAGAGAGAGAGAGAGAGAGAGAGAGAGAGAGAGAGAGAGAGAGAGAGAGAGAGTGATTAGAAGACATAACGGGGGAGTGTAGACAAAGGTCTGACAGTAGTTCCAAAGTATAAGAAGGATTTTAAAGATGTGCTTGTTGACTCCACTTTTCCCCAAGGACGACAAGTGACATTCTTAAAGTATATCAAGACGCCTTTGACAAACAACAACTACCAGTCAACTGCAACATGTCGTACCTTATTACACGTATACCTAAAAACAACACAGACAAGACACAGATGAAAAATTACAGACCCATATCTCTACTCAATACAACTATAAGATACTGACTAAAGCACTGACCCACAAACTGAGACCCTTTATGTCAACGCTCATACACCCAGACCAACATTGCGGTGTACCACATAGAAACATTCACCAGCATACACATTTTATTAGAGACATCATCACATACACACAGGAGAAACACTGTCAGGCCTCTATTTTGTCGCTAGACCAGGAGAAGGCCTTTGACAGAATTTCCCACTCCTATCTACACAAGACATTAACACAATGCAACTTAGGCCAGTACTTTGGGAGGGTGATAGCAATCTTGCACCGGAATCCTGAGAATAAGGTGCTGGTTAACCACACACACACTGCGGGCTTCCGGCTCACAAGGTCGGTGAGACAAGGATGTCCTCTGTCCCCGCTCAGATATGTGCTGGTTTTAGAACAACCACTAGAATCAGTTAGGCAAGACACCAACATTACAGGCACGTTCATAACAGGCGGAGAAGTGCGGAAGTTGCTTGCATACGCAGACGACACCGCTTTCTTCCCCGCCAACAACACATCCCTTACAAATATACTCCACACTTTTACAGTTTGGTAAAGGGAGTGGGGCAAAATTAAACATACAAAAATCACACATAATTGGTCTCGGTAAGTGGCGAAACAAAGCAAACTTTCCTCCCCACTTAGCCACAGTCAACATAAAACTATATGGGATAACATTTCCTAACAACTCCCGACAGATACACGCACAGACATGGCAAAACCTCCCACAACAAATTATAGACATGCTATACAGATACAAATATAAGACATCCACAATATTTGGTAGAAGCATCATAGTTAACACATACATCATTTCCAAAATCATATATTTAGTCACAGTGCTAGACCCTCCTAAACAGACAATCACACACATCAACAAACACATCAGAAAATTCATCTTCGGCAGCACAATTAATAGTATACAACATAAGACACTCATACAGGACAAACAGCAAGAGGGCATATCACATGCAAATACACACCAAAAATACAAGCGCTTAGAATTCAACACATAGGACACATACTCAGTCAATAAGAACAGCACCCACTAGCACTCTATTACATATCACTCAGACTGCAAAACCTTAGGAGAATACAACTCAATAGACCACACCACTTTGGGACACCACCTGCATTCTACAAAACGTGCATACAAGCACTACAATGAAACGAACAATTAATACATCAAACAACACACCAGATTTACAAATACTTGATTAAACAACAAGCACCTCCACTACAACTCAGAATAAAAATAGGACAAAAATATTACATACAGGACTACACGTGCACTTTCACTAATCTTCACAATCCACACATAAAACCAATAGCCAGAGAAATTATGTACTGATTAATTTTTAGTATGCCGCCCACTACAGAACGACAAGCACACAGGTCAAAACAAAAAGCACCATGTCAACTCTGCAGACAAAATACAGGGAACCGAAGATCACATTTATCACACATGTCCAACAGTCCAAGTCGCACTAGACACACTAAGACAACTCATTGAAACATTCACTAAAAAGAAAACATTATCACACATGTCCAACAGTCCAAGTCGCACTAGACACACTAAGACAACTCATTGAAACATTCACTAAAAAGAAAACAGATATGTACAAAGCAATATTTTTAAACATTATTCCTAAAACTACAAAAGACAACCACACAAGTTTGTTGACTGCACTGGCAGAATACAGGTAACTGGTATGGTCCTTTAGAAATGCAGCAATGCACAATTTTAAAACTTATAGCTCACGTATAATACTGCACGCGTATCAAAATAAAATCACACACATATTCACAAACACATTGACATAACGAAATAAAACCAGCTTATCTATCTACTCAGTTGAATACTCATAATATGTATAAATGTAGACATGCACACATATATGTGCGTGCTTGTATGGTAGAATGTAGAATATAGAATATGAATATACAGTTTTATCTTAGATGTTATCATATAATACTGACACCCGATCGTCTTGACAGACGATAGTTGGTTTCTGCTGCAAGGCATAAAATCTAAAACATATAGCAGTGTTGAACGGGATTGTCCCAGACCAGTCCCTGCTGTGGAAAATTTTTCGCGAGCCCTGTGTGTGGCTTGTTTTGTTAATACTTGGGAACACTTCTTGCTAGTTGATAACATGCATTGGAGAGCGCAGATAGTAAATGCTGCAAATTCCTCCTCCAGAGTGCTTTGTGATCACAGATCCACCAATTCCCCCCAAAAGAGATATATAGCTCCTCCGGTCTAGGTACACAAAGGCTTTGTGAAAACTGGCTGCGTGTCCTTTGTAAGACCCCGCGACCAGCCCTAGTGTGTCTAGTGGCTGGTGGTCACCAGGCAATTTTGCGTTCAGCATTTTGCCCTTTGCCTTAATTCAACACGATTCCCCAGCACGAATATAAACATAGTTGTAGAATACAAAATGTTAACATGTAGAGTAGTTATATATGGGTAGCAATGGATGGGTAAATTCGTGTTGGTATTTATATTATATACTTATGGCTTTGTGTTGATATACAGGTATGTATATGCATATATGCATATGGAAATCCAAAAAAGGGAAAAAATCTGTTTCTTATGAAAATTATTTAAAATAATTCAATATCATTTTAATTTTATCATCAATTTCATTATTATTATTATTATTATTATTATTATTATTATTAATATTATATAACTTCATCTCCCTTTTGACCCTTTGCTCTCTTTCTTGTTGATTTTGTCGCTACTCTCACCGGTTGGTTCCTACAATACTGCCTATACCATCATTAACGCGGGGTGATTGTGAGGACATTGGTGGGTTGGAGCTTATAGTTGAGAGTGGCGAGGAACAACAAAGGGAAAATGTCTTCCTTCTTCCCGATCCTTCCTTTTCGCCCCCTTTCCCCATGTAAATATGTCCAATGAATAAAATATACATATGTTACTTACACGCCCACATACAACGCTCTAAAAATACACGCACACAAATACTGTACACACAGAACGCATGTAACAACACGAACAAAACAAATGCATTTGCACTATTATTACCATGCTTCCTTATTTGCCATTAGCACCCTTTTGCATGATTAATCTTATTATTATGGTGATATTGCTTTTAATTTCAATTCATGGTCATTATTATTGTTATTACAATCCTTCTTTTCCCCTTCTCCCCATTTGTTACTGTTGTTTGTGGATGCTGCTGCCGCCTTCGCTGGTTGGCTCAGAATATTACTGCCTTTATCATCATTACCGATGATGCGAATGACGGTATTGGCTGTTTCTGAGACGGCAGGTGAGGGTGGTGGCAGCGGAAACAAACATGGTAAAATAAAATAAATTATGTCTTTTACATGTAAACGGGAAACAAAAACAGATTTTATTAAATGGTTTTGGCTGCATGGGAGCAAATGATTACCCAAACATGAATATAATGTTGTCACATGTATATGAATGTAAATGTTTGTATTTGCAAATGTAAAATGATACTGGTTTTATGCAGAATAAACGTTTAAAAAAAAAAAAAAAACTAGACGTTTTTTTCATTGTGATTTGAAATTTAAAAAAAATAATTACCGCACAGATTAGTTTCATTCATGGCACAACAAGGTTGTTGTCATTGATAGCAATGTCCATTACCTCCACCACCGGTGTGTGCGTGCTATATGGTCTCAAACGGTCATATGAAAACTGACTTTAAAAATGTGTTCTGTGATGTCAAATGATAAAAAAAAAAAATAGTAAAAGTATACCTCAAAAAAAAAAAAAAAACCTTTTTACTAAAGATTTCGGTGGATAGGAACAATATAATGTGTCTAAAGACTATTTTTCAACCCCTACTTTGTAGGGTATTTTGAAACTAATGTTCTGAATGGTTTGACTGGAAGTGGTAACTAGAGCATTAACTGCGAGAAGATGTCAATATGTAGACCAGATAGAATGGGTCAGCATTGACTAAATGATGCACAATTCCAGTACAGTACTAGAACTTGTCCGATGCCCAATCTGTCACATTATAACCGCCTTTTGCGTGCGCCTGCTCTCTTACCAAGCTGTTCCTTGCCGGTCGTCTGGTCGTCATGTTAGGCTTAACTATCGCCACCGGACGCCGATAATACGCCGAAGGGGTCCGTGAAAAACTACTCTACGGAACGATATTGTAGTCTTACAAGAAACAGAGCTCAGCGACGGAACAATCACTGTCGCGGCGTTTCAGGGCTTCTTTAACAGGAGGCACCTCTCACAGGCCATTCTGGTCCACGACAACATACTGGTGTCTGAGATCGATATGTCCGCCTGGAACAGTGATGCCCTGCAAGTGCAAGCATTACGAATAATGACGCCAGTGCAGCTTGTAATCGTGAACGTTTATGAGAGTAATGGGAAGGTCGACGTGCGACAGTGGCAGAGTTTGTTCGATATGGATGAAAGGCATATCATCTACTGAGGGGACTTCAATGCCAGAGGCAGTCAGTGGAGGACTTGCATCACCAATAGACAGGGAGAAGATCTGGAGGACGCCCTACCATCTGCTGCCCTAGTCTGTCTGAATGATGGGAAGCTCACTAGAATAGCCACTCGATCAGGTGACTCTGACAGCGTCATTGATTTGTGTCGCCCACCATAGCACCAAGGTGCCGGGTGCACGACAGTGACCACCACCCCTGTATCATCCTGATCGAGAAAGACAGGGCCAGGAGTCAAGGAAACAAGACAAATGCCTTTCTGTAAGACAACACTGGTCAAGACGCCATAAGCAAGATCAGAAGAAGAAAACTAACTTCCTCCCGCAGGAGACAAGAAAGATGGTTGCAGCCACCATGGTAGGAATGGAGAGGTCGAGAAGGCATGGCTGGGAAAGAGGCAGGCTGTCAAAGACTGGCAAAAAGCCAGAAAGGCTAACAAAATACAGGTTGATTTGGCGAACCTGAAGACTGAGGTCCATAGGACGATGACTTTATTCAAATCCTGCGCCAAACAGGCCAAGGCCAAGAAATGGGACGAGTTCTGCAGGAAGGTGTGTATAACAGATCGACAGCCCGAAGGCAACCGCATAAAAGAAGGCAAGCCAACGATGTCTATAAATTACTGTTTATTAGAAGAATCTTCAGTGGTATCAAAATACATACAGCGAGCATCAAAGTAGACATGTTGTTGGCTCGGCGGCTGAGTCGTAACTAACTAACTGTTTTCTACCACGTCAGCACGTGAGCGTCCCTAACTACTTGGCTACGGTGCTCACACGTGCATCAGCTATCTATATCTTTCCCCTTGCACGCCGTGTGCCACCTAATTAAACCCCGTATAACAGGCTACTCTGTTATATTATCTCCCTACCCCAACAAGACTTTTCCCTGAAAAGTCTTCATTCTACCACTCATTTACCCCAAATATATGACCCAAGACATTTAACCCTCTAATCCCACACACAATTAAAGTTACCTCTTCTTCGTTTCTGTAAAATCATAAGCAATCCGCTTACCTATCTTGTACCAAACAATCTTAATCTATCTCAACACCCAACTACAAAATTCATATACCTCTACTCTAACTTGGAACTCTTATTTATTACACCTCTCTCTATTTATAGGCAGCCGCCACGACCTCATACTCTAAAACATCCACATATATATTTCACATATCGTAAGTCTATATCACAAAAACTCATCTTATAATATTCTTCGCAAAGCATACCCGCTTCATTTCGTTGATAAATAGTCGATCGAAATTATGGTTAATAAAAATTGAAGATTCTTATGTATTTCTACAAGCTATCATACTCTCACTAACATCAACAACACAGGATAGACAGGAAAGATAGACAGGAAATTGGTCGGTGCGCACCGAAGAATATAAAGTAGTAAGAAGTAGTCACACTTATCACATTTATCCTCCCATACACTTTCAAAACTTTATAAAATAAAGTTTTCAAAAACCCAAATCACATAATCCGGCTAATCTTCATTTTTGTTAATAATAAATGATCTTGTCAAAAGTTACATCGATCTAAAAACTCCAGCCTTCTTCATTTAGTATTAAAAAATATTATTCTACTCTCCAACCTGTATTATTTGCACTGCCACCAACAGCCAGCAATATATGACTGCACTTTCTATCTGTAACACACCTTCTCAACCTCTATGGCTTTATTGTTCCTATATTCTTCTTTCATGCTGTAAGCACAACATCCCCCATGAATATACTTATTCCCAATATGTTTATTTTATGCTTTGAGTTAAACCACTCTCCTCTCTTGGCATTCAATCCATGTATTAACGCTGCCCAATACAGCTCCCATTTCAACCCCAACATCCATGTATTAACGCTATCTAATGCAGCTCCTATTTCAACCCCCACACACATCCATGTGTTTCTATTAACACGGTCTTTACTCAGAGCGAGCAACTGGTAACTATTTTTCTAACAAGTTCTAACAACTTAAAAATTTATGTACTTAATATTTAACAATGCAAAACGATTGAACATGATAACCAATCATAATTTATAACAAAACACTTTCCCCCCTTTTCTTGTGAACTTGCCTAGTTAATCCACTCTCCATGGCTCTCAGTCCACGTTTATTCCAATCGTTGCTGACAGCCGCAGCCATTTTCAATGTCAACTATATCCCTCCATGGCTCTCAGTCCATGTGTTTCTCCCTATCCCATGAAGATAAGTTGCCTCAATTTTTCTGAACGTAACTCTGCATCCAGAACTCCCAAGGACCCCATTAACAAGTCTTTTTAATACGGACCAGTTCATATTTTATAACTCCCCAAAACTGAAAGCCAAAAGAAAAAAAAAACTATTTTAAGCATGGTCAAGGCAACTCAAGAAATAAAATCATTATAAGTTTTGCAAGTGAAAATAAACAAGCAAAGCTAAATAAAACCACAATTCATAGATAACTGGAGTCAAGACAAATCAAAATAGAACACTATCACACCCCCCCCCCCCCCCCCCTGGTATTCGAATATGATTTCATATATCCCCACATTTTTCAAAATAAATATACATAATGAAATAATGATCTACTCCTAACAACAATAAAAAAACACAATTCATTGCTAGGACAATTATTAACATGCATTAACCCTAAAATATATCTATCAGCCATAGATTATATACTCATTCTAACGCAGAGAAATATTTATTCCCCCACAGCATAATAACAACATAATAACCATGTTCAAGCAAAATCACTTAATGTAATCAAAAATCATTAGTCGCTTGTACGGACTAATGAATAATATATATCCATTCACTAAAAAAAAAAAACACACACACACAATTTACGCTACCTATTCCACTACTCCACAACAATTTCTGCACTGTAACTACAGGTATTGTTTTATACCAATTACGATACTATAAAAATCTTAATATAATCAGCTATATGCCAAACCCTCATTACATCAACAACAATTTTATCTCCTGCTATCTGCAGAGTATTTCTTACTAATCTATTTGCCATATCTCCACTTCTTCAATAGTGCTAGATTTTTCTCTATAAGTACCATCTCTACATCAATGTCCTCATTTTCCTGAAGAGAACTTAAGATATCTTCCTTCATAACACTATTTCCATGTCCTCTGATTTTTCATCCATTTCTTGTTCTTCTGTGTCTACATTATTGGCGGACTCTAAATTTTTTTCTTTCTATATCCAACCTAATCTGTCTATATTGGTTTCTTAATGACCTTTCTAACAGTGGCATATCCTCGTCACTTGATGAAATTTCTCTAATTCTCTTTTGTCTTTTGACTTCCCTATTCTTTCTGTCTATCTATCCTCCTTTTTACTGCTTGTCTAGTATTTTTAAACGGAGCGGTTACTTCCTCCTCCATAGATTCAACACTATCATAACCATCATACGTATTATTTTCTTCTCTCATAAGTGTTTTCGGTATTGTTTCCGCTTGTTCACAAGTTTCGTCGTTAAGTTGTGTTGTTATTTGTTTTTGTACTAATTCTTTTCCAAAATCCGAGGGTATCGCATATTTAACTCGTCTGACGAGCTGTCCACCTAAGTATAACCCTTCTGAATAATTATTATTATTATCATCTCTCTTATCCTCATTATCTCGTCTTAAATGCTCCACATGTGAACGTGCCACATGTCCTGTAATTTGGTTCTTGATACTATATGATACTGGACCTAGCTTTTCTAAAATGTAATATCCTGGAATCCAATGAGCATCGAATTTAGAGTTTCTTCTATATTTCTTATAGTAAACCCTATCACCTACTTTAAATTCTTGTAATTGTGTATTTTTATCTGCAGTACTATTTCTGTCTTTCTCTAGGCTTTAATTATATTGCTTCTCAACCTTAAATGTGCTTTGTGCATTTCTTGTAAAATCATTTCCTGAAAATTCTCCCCTATATATTTTCGTCTAGGTTTTAGCAGATTAGTCAATTGGGAGTACTGGTTCTCTTCCGTGTAGCAAGTAAAATGGTGAAAAACCTGTCCCTTCATTTTGGTGTGTTCGTATTTCCCCCAGTGCTGGTCCCAAATAAAGATCCCAGTCCCTATCATGTTCCTCTACATTTTTTGCTAGTATATTGTATAATAGTCCGATGTTGTCTCTCATTTTTCGCATTTGAGGAAGGTCTATAATAAGAAGTTTTTATGTGGGCGATATTCAAATCTTGTAATAATTTCTCACACTTTTTGTTTACGAACTCCTTTCCATTATCTGTGAGTACTGTCTGTGGGCAACTAAATCTTGGTATATATTCTTGTAGAAAAATATTAATAATAGAATCAGCGCTCTTATCTGGAATTGGATATACCTCTGGCCAAAGACTATAGCAATCCACGATATGAAGTAGATATACATTCCCCGATAACGTTTTAGGATGAGGACCTGAAATATCTAAACTCACTTTCTGCATTGGAAACTGAGGAATATCAGTATCTTGTAAGGGACATTTAATTGTTTTCATATTTCTTAACCTACATTTCTCACATGCGTCAACGTACTTATAAACACTCTTAAACATATTTGGCCAATAATACTTTTTCTTGAGGGCTTTGCACAATTTGTCAAGGCCAAGATGACCATTTTCATCATGATATGCCACCATAACCTTGTTTTCTAACTGTTTCGGAATGTATTTCCTCAATTCCGCCTCTTCAGCTTTTTCATTCATATAGTATAACTGCCCATCTTGCTGCAACTCTATAAAATTCTTTTTGAAAGTGTTTTCACCTGTTTCTTTAAACTTTTGTTTAATTTCTATTACTTTCGGATCTAATTCCTGTTCTTCCTTCATATTAAAATGCAGTAATTGTGGATCCTCTGCCATTGGTTCAGATTCTTGTTCTGTCTGTGAGCTTCCAAAATTTTCTCTATTCAACATGGCCGAATCTAGTATATTTACTTGCCAGTTTCGGTCGTCTATCTCCGGCTCTCCCTCATCTTCATTATCCTCAGATATCTCAGAATATGGCATTCTGGACAATAAATCGGCACAAGTGTTTTGTTTGCCTGAAATGTACTCTACTTTTGCGTTATACCCTTGCAAATTTAACGCCCACGTTTGTATTTTCCTGTTTTGTACTGGGGCTTCTAGTAAAGACTTTAATGGCATGTGATCAGTTTTAATGATGAAATTGGCGTTATGTAAATAATAATCTAGTTTCTGCAAGGCATAGTGTATAGCGTAAGCCTCTTTCTCTACTGTCGCCCACTTCTTTTGAGATTTGCTAAGTTTGTGTGAGAGAAAGTAGATTGGTCTTTCGTTCTTAACTCCTGGTATTCCTGAATTTTCGCCTTCATATGGTTGCGTTAAACATGCTCCTATGGCCTTATCTGAAGCATCTGTATATAAAATCAATTGTTTGTTTAGATCTGGATGTGCCAATAATGGAACTATTGTTAAACTATTTTTAAAAAAATCAAATGCTTTCTGACAATCTTCACTCCATTTAAATCTTGCGTATTTGCAAGTCAGGTTTGTAATGGGTTCTGCTATTTGTGCGAAATTTGGAACGAACCGACGATAGTACCCACACATACCGATAAAAGCTCGAACTTCCCTTACGTTGGTCGGAGCAGGTAATTCTCTAATGACTTTCACTTTATCCTGATCTGGTTTAATTCCTTCTCTATCTAATGATGTACCCCAAATACTTAGTTTCTAGTTTTTAGGAATTCACATTTACTGAGTTTCAATTTAACATCGTGTAATCTTAGCCTATCAAATACTAATTTTACATGTTTCAGGTGGTCTTGTACGTCTCCTGCTGTGTAGATTAAAATTGTCGTCTATGTATGCTAATGCGAACCTTTGCATGCCTTCTAATACTTGATTTATTAATAACATATAATGAGAAGGGGCTGTCCGTACGCCAAAAGGCATTCGTAAAAATTCGTAAGAGCCTGCGATGAGTACAGAAAGCACTTTTCTTCTGAGCATCTGGCGACATGGGGATGCACCAAAATCCTGACCTTGCATCTAGCGTAGTAAAGAAGGTAGACCCATTAAGCAGCCCCAAGATATCATCAATCACCGGCAATGGATAAGCTACATTCTTGGTGATTTTGTTCAGGGCCCTGTAGTCGCAAGCAGAACCGGTGACTACCGTCCTTCTTGGTCACGATTACTATCGGAGATGACCATTCTGACTTGGATCTTGTTATTATTCCTGCTTTTAGCATATCTTCTATTGCTTTTTCTACAATCTCTCTATTCCTTAGAGGAGTTCTATATGGTTTCAAACTGATTGGTGGGTGATTTCCTGTGTCTATTTCCATAGTAACTGTCTTGGTTTTACCCAACTCCAAGTCATTAATAGCAAAAACATCCTGGTTTTCTCTTACTAACTCTTCCAATACTTCCTTATACTCTTGCGGAGCTTTCAATTGTGATAATAACTCTTGTTCCCTCTTCAAGAATGCCGTTGTTTTGTCTACTGAATGTACCTGAGATGGATGTTTTCTGAATGCATGGATCAATTCATCATTCCGTCTTTTCCAATTTCCTCTACTTCTATTTCTGGTATTAATGGGGACTTCTGGATACTCATTTATTGTCAATTCCTCTTTAACTGTTGTTACTATGCTGTTAAGATCATGAGTGCTATTTTTGCAATAACACACCCTCTATATAATTTAATCTCCTTCCCTGTGTTGTTAAAAATCATTACTGGGAAACTAAAGTGTCTGTCTAACATCGTTATTCCATCTGTGACTTCTAAGCCTGGTTCATCTATTATTCTCTCTCTCTAACTCTGTTGCTGTAACTGTTTGTCCTATCGAAAACATAAGGATTTTGTTTTATTTTTGCTTGTATCAGATTGACCGTCTGTGGTTTTAAAGTCATGGATGTTTTTACTCTTACCAGCGCCGATACGTGCATATCTTCCTCTAAATCAACATATACGTCTTGAAACCTCAACTTATGTAAATCAAAATAAAGTCTTACACCATTTTTCAGTAAGAAATCCCTACCTAGGATCATATTCCTACTTAAATCTTTGACCACGTGAAAAAGATGTCTCACGTTTATTCTTCCCAAGCTAAAGTTGATCAAAATAAAGTCTTACACCATTTTTCAGTAAGAAATGCATACCTAGGATCATATTCCCGCTTAAATCTTTGACCACGTGAAAAAGATGTCTCACGTTTATTTTTCCCAAGCTAAAGTTGATCATTGTTTGTCCAATTACTTCTAAATTTTGTCCAGTAACCGAGTGAAGGGTATCCTGATTCTTAAATATTCTGAAATTCTTTAATATGCGATATAAGAATTGTTCCTTGATTACACTGACTTGAGCTCCCGAATCAATCAATGTTCTAATTCTAAATTTTCCTATTTCTATAATACACGAACTGGGGTCAGTCATATTCACTGAGAACTGTTTTATCTCTCCAAGTTGAGACCATTTTCTATTTTCTCTATTTCTACTTGTTCTCCTATACTTGTTATTCGGGTAATCCACATATTCCTTAATTCTTAGGACCTTTTTATTTTCCCTCCTACCGCAGGTCCTACTCAGTAAGTGGGACGCCAGTTTCCCTGCGTTCTTGTGCTTGCAAAATTTCTCTGCATTTCTCCAAAGTTCCTATTTGGTCTGGTATTAACACTTCTATTCTGTGCATTAAACTGAAGCACGTCTGTTGCCACAAAATCTAAAAGTGTGTCCGCTCTGTCCACAATTCCAACAGACCATATTTGTACTAGCTACTGTCTCTCTTGTAGGATTTCTCATTTGTCTCCCTCTATCATTATTTCCCTGTAATGTCTGTATTTCTCCTCTTCTTCTCCATCCGTACCTTGCTTGTCCTATCTCCATAGGTTCCTCAATTATATCTTCTCTATTGCTTCCTATTTCTCGTCCTACCCTTAATCTAA
This sequence comes from Cepaea nemoralis, assembly GCA_014155875.1. NCBI lineage: Eukaryota > Metazoa > Mollusca > Gastropoda > Stylommatophora > Helicidae > Cepaea > Cepaea nemoralis. The sequence goes on from JACEFZ010008668.1 coordinate 103,902, forward strand.
ATCTCCTTCTCAAACTTTCTTCTTGTATGGCTATATCCACAGCCTGTGATAGTCTACTTGGATTTTCCCTCATTAATTTAAATTTCAGTCCATCCGACTTTATTCCGTCCACGAAAATACCAACCAGCATCCTTTCTACCTCTTCCCCTTGTACATTCTGTCCAAGGAACGCTTCCTCAGCTAAATTAATTAACCTATCACTGTATAGTTGCACACTTTCTCCATTGTTCTACTTAGACTGTCTCAATACTGAAAATGCGTGTTGGGGATCTGTGATCTCAGCATATTTGCGTGCTAAGTCGTCCTTGAAATGTTCCCACGTCTCATCTGTTCCTGCCTCTAATTTTCTCCTTATATGGTCAGAAACTGGGGAGACACTAGCCTGATACGCAATTATTTTCTTCTCTTCGTCTGTGGCTCCTAATAGAAAAGCTTGTTTCTCTACTGCGGTCATCCATTTCTTAAAATCTCTCGCCTGCCTACTGAATTTTTCGATGTCTGTACCTATCCCTTGCTGTTTTATTGCTGTGTTGAGTCTGCCTATTGCTCTACCCACTCCACCCAAAATTTGTGTCAACGACTCTTCGTCTTGTGCCATACTTGAAATATTTTTGTTAGATATCGTAATAACTTCAATCGATAAAAATTATTACCCAATTACAACATTATAGTTACTTATAATCAATCAATATAGTTTTTATGTAAGGATACCACTAGCTTCTGTTCTATCTCCTTTTCAGGTCCCGGAAATCTCTGGGTTCAGGTATCTGGCTTCGTCTGTGTGATGGCCAAGTTCTTCGGACTTCACCCTGGATGGGCACTTCTGTTTTCTGATTTCGGATTTCACCCGTGGATGGGCACTTCTGAACTCTGGCTTCACCCGTGGATGGGCACTTCTGAACTCTTGGCTTCACCCGTGGATGGGCACTTCTGAACTTTGGCTTCACCCGTGGATGGGCACTTCTGTTTTCTGATTTCGCTCTGGTCAGGTAACCAAGACGATCGAAGTAGGTAATCCTCTTCAGCAGGGTCGGCAACCATTATGTTCAACCGCCTCAGAGGATCCCATTGCGGCTGGATCGCAGATTATAATCGTCATGTTCTGATCGTTATTAGTTTACGTTTTCTTCAGCCTCGAACAGTTGACAAAAATTGAGGTTGCATTTCTTCAGGCTCAAACAGTTGACAAAAAATGACTGACTTTGAAGTTGAACTTGAGCGGACCTCCAAAGTTCCAAAGTATCTTGAAATTTAAATTTCTACGCCATCTCTTCAGCTTGAGCGTGCATTTGACAGCGAACTTGATGGCGTCTGTTCTGTAGTAGTTCTTAGACGTGCATCAATAAAACTCGCAGTCTGGAACTTACTTCGTTTGGTCTCGACAACCCAGGTTCGAATCCTGGTCACGGCACCATTTCGGGCTGTATAACAGATCGACAGCCCGAAGGCAACTGCATATAAGAAGGCAAGCCAACGATGTCTATAAATTACTGTTTATTAGAAGAATCTTCAGTGGTATCAAAATACATACAGCGAGCATCAACGTAGACATGTTGTTGGCTCGGCGGCTGAGTCGTAACTAACTAACTGTTTTCTTCCACGTCAGCACGTTAGCGTCCCTAACTACTTGGCTACGGTGCTCACACGTGCATCAGCTATCTATTTCTTTCCCCTTGCACGCCGTGTGCCACCTAATTAAACCCCGTATAACAGGCTACTCTGTTATATGTCCTCCGAGCGATCTCTGACATTCTGGCGCCTCCATAAGAGCATGAACGGTTCTGCACAATGTAGGGGTATTCCAGACTTTCAAGGCACAAACCTCACATGGAAAAAGTCAGATGCGGATAAAGGTAAGGCCCATCTTGCATGCTACATAGAACAGACTGACCAGAAAGACGAATCCGCCAGACAGAGGGCGACAACGAAACTCTCTCAGTTGTGCGAGGGGGTCAGGACAGACGAAGAATGCATAATCACAGCTGAGACAATACGTGCGATGCTCAAGAAATCACCTATGACCGCCCCAGGCCCAGACGGCATCCGATATGGTGACCTACTGGTGATGTCAAATAATGACATGGAAGAACTGGCCAGATAATTCAACACCAGTATCCAGAGGGGTAAGATCAAAGAGGAATGGCTACACAGCTACTTGCTGCCGCTGCCAAAACTGAACAAAGATCAGTCCAAGATAAGCGGCTACAGAATCATTACGATGCAGATCACTGCTGGCAAGCTACTGGAGAAAATTGTAGCACACAGACTTGTTTGTGACTTGGAACAACTCGGCTGCTTCCCGCCCACACTTGGAGGATACAGACGTAACAAAGAGTCATGGCTGAATGCGGCGGTCTTTGCTCAAGATGTTTACGAAGGATTTCAGGTCAGAGAAGAGACATGTGCGGCCGCCATAGACTTAGAGGACGCATACAATAGAGTATCCTTCGAGCATTTGATGCAAACCCTTATCAGACTGAAAGTGCACCCTCACCTTGTACGATGGATAGTTGCAGTTCTGCTCCAGAGGAAGGTGGTGTTAAGATGCGGGAGTTGGTCTTCTGAGCCGATAACGACATGTCCAGGATTGCCGCAGGTTTCACAACTGTCACCAGTATTGTTCAACGCGTATATGGTGCCGATCACTGAACAACAGTTGGACGGGAGGGATAGGACTGTCATTTGCTGACGACATTCTCGTGTATCGACAGGGTCGAGATAGACAGGCGGTTACAAATGATATGCAGGGCGAACTAGATCGAATTTCCTCAAGGTGTGCTGATGCCGTTGCCCTTGTCAAACCTGCAAAGGCACCGGTTACATGGTTCTCCCTAAACAATCATATTGTGAACACAGACCTGCCGGCAGTAAGAATGGATGGGAGCATTTTGAGTAGAACCCAGTCAATGACATATCTTGGCGTGAGGCTTGATCGTAGCCTGTCTTTCAGAGATCATGTCGAGTGTCATAATGAAAGCTCGAAAAGGTTTGTCAGCAATGAGAGTCATGGCGTCTGCCAATATCGAGCAAAGACTGCTAATACTTCTATTCCAAGAACTGGTGCTTTCACCCATCGAGTATGCCCTGGCCATCCTCACTGTCAAGCCATACACAGATTGGAAGACTTGGAAAGGTACAAAACGAAGCCATTCGCATCATTTTGGGCTGCACGAGAGACACCATCTGTGTAGCAATGAGATACCTCCTTGACTTCCCGTCAATGAAACACAGGATCAAGATCTAGAGAGCTTGTGCATACTTAAAAATAAGTGCACGTGAGCAGCACCCTCTGCATAACGCTATATTCAGAGAAAAGGGTGACAGGCTAAAGAGGGGCAAATCATGGATGGGTCGAGCGGAACAAATGAACGAACTTTATTTTCAAAGGAAAACAAATTGGTCACGCAGGCCCATCTCACATTCGGCCCTTCCAATCACTCATCTTTTGTTCATCAGTGCATAGTACATTCATATAGGGGGAAAAAAAACAATGTCAAATGAATGTTGTAAACATAAAACATGCATGTTACCATGTTATGAGACAAATCCCCACCCACCGACCCATTCCCCATACACACATCCACCACCCAACCACACACATACCCACAGGCACATACTTACCCCCATCTATCCACCCATCCCCCAACCCACACATCCCACACACACCTCCACATACACCATCTCCCCACCACACACACACATCTACCACCCACCTCACATCCCTCCACACACATACCCAGGCACACGTGCATGTATCCACCCATCCATCACCCACCCACACATCCCCCACCTTCACACATATCCCCACCCACACGCACACATCCTCTACCCATCCCATACCTACCAACACTCACCCATCCACATATGATGTTGTCAGACAGGTCTGCAGTCTTACCAGTATAAACCCCGGCAAGAAATGGGTGCTGGTGCCTCCAGCGTTTAAGCGCACTTTCTCCTGAATTATCACACTCAGACAGACGGTGCAGAGAGCAGAACCTTGCCACTGTCAATGCAGAGATTAATGCGTTCATCTACGAACACTCAGATAGCCCCGAAGTGCTCATCTATACAGATGGATCTGTTGTAAAGCAGCAGAGAAGTGCGTGGGCATTTACAGCCCGTTCAACGGACCGAAACGTTCAAGAATCCAATGTGCCCACTCTATGACCACGAGCAGCATGATGATAGAGGTGATGGCAGTTACGCGAGCTTTCGTATGGCTGCAATCACAGCATTATACCAACGTGTGTGTACTAAGTGATTCAATCAGCATGATTCGGAAGGTCGAAGCTGGATCTGTAGGTAGACAGTGGACTGAGTCGCTGCGGAAGTCTGTTGTCTGTAAAGTCACCTTCATCTTCGTCCCGGGACATGGGGTCACGGGAAATGAACGAGCTGATAAACTGGCTGGCTCTGCACCCCTTTAGATGGCCAGCCCATGGATCGTGCCGATGTTATTAATGTTCTTAAAGATATGACTAGAATAAAGGACTTTGACGTCAGTGAATCCACATCACTGTCCAGGATGAAAGACTTGGGAGTAAGAATTGGCACGGCCAGACGCGATAGGTACATCGGGAAAACGAGGTGCCTCGTCAACCAACACAGAACTGGCACTGTTAGCCACCGGACGCTGATGCATATGTTGGGGGGAGGGACTGAGCACCTATGGACCTGTCCGGAGTGCAATGAAGATACCCCAACTGATAACTGATAACAGACCAGATAGTAAACGCTGTGTGTCATCGTAACTGAAATACTTTGGCCCCATTTAACACCGGTGATTTGGATGGCATGGTCCTGAAAGACAAGGCAGGGGTTAAGTAATGCATATTTATATGACATTGCAGACACCATTTGGGCATGGAGATGATTTATAGGACATTGCAAACAACACTTGGGCATGGAGATGATATATAAGACATTGCAGACACCACTTGGTCATGGAGATGATTTATAGGACATTGCAGACATCACTTGGTCATGGAGATGATTTATAGGACATTGCAGACACCACTTGGTCATGGAGATGAGTTATAGGACATTGCAGACATCACTTGGTCATGGAGATGATTTATAGGACATTGCAGACAACACTTTGTCATGGAGATGATATATAGGACATTGCAGACACCACTAGGACATGGAGATGAGTTATAGGACATTGCAGACAACACAAGACAAAACTGGCAAGACCCCGGGTACAGATAACATCACAGTAGAAATGATCAATGCCTTAGAAGAATATGGAATTGACCAAATCACCAGGCTGCTGAACGCAATATACGATACTGGGGATATGTCATCTGAATTATGTAATTCTATATTTATTGCAATCCCGAAGAAATCAGAAGCCGTGGAATGCGATCAACATAGAACAATTAGTATAATGAGCCACACCACAAAGATTCTGCTGAGAATTATCATGCAAAGAGTTAGGAAGAAATTATAACCCGAAATAGGAGAAGAACAATGTGTGTTTGTAGAAGTCAAAGGGCACTGTAAATTATGTGTATATACTGAGAACAGTAATTGAGCGTTCTATAGAAGTAAACATGGGAATGTCCTGAGTGCGGTGATGTCGATTCTTAACTCAATAGTTAAGTGGAATAGCTATCGATTAGGGTCATGCGCAAATGCACAAACAACACAAATATGGGTATCCAGTTGGGTTGACAAAATTCTAGAAGACCTGGACTTTGCCGACGACTATAGTGCTTTTGAGTTCAACACACGCAGATGCCCAAGAGAAAATAAACCATCTCCAAAATGTTTCAGGGCAAATTGGTCTCCAAATTAACACCACAAAAACAAAGACTATTGATCTTACCAACAGTTCAGATGACACCAAATTGAACAGCTACGTTCTTGAAAAAGTCAACAGCTTCACATACCTAGGAAGCAAAATGACATCTACAGGGGACTCAACACCAGAAATATCATCTAGAATCGCACTGGCATCTGGTGCCTTCAATAAACTGTCAAACATCTGGAAGTCAAAGACACTCAGCAAACACACAAAACTTAAAATCTTCAACTCTTGTGTGATTCCAGTGTTAACGTATGGATGTGAAAGTTGGAAATCAACGGTAGCTTTAGATAAAAAATTAGACAATTTTGAGAACAAATGTCTTAGAAGACTTCTAAACATCCACTGGACAGACTTCAGAACCAATACGCAAATAAGAAAAGAGACTAAGCAAGATACAGTATCCAATTTTATAAGAAGACGCCGTTGGAACTACATCGGCCATGTACTCAGAATGGACAAGACAAGACTCACCTACCAAGCCCTCATATGGTCACCGGTAGGGAAAAGAATACGGGGAAGACCAAGAGATACCCTGCGTAGAACCATCATCAGAGAAGGCTCATTCAATGGCCAAGTGAACATCCAAGATCTACAACAGGTAGCAGCGAACCGCCAAGCATGGAGAGTCAGGACTTCTGCCCTATGCGCCGCTTTAGTCTCAAGAGGAAAGACTAACTAATATCGGTATTTCCATGGACTCTGCTATTCACTCCATCTAACGTTTACGTGGTCGGCCTCTTCCTCTGTCTCCATCTGGTCTGTACATCATTGCTTGTTATGGTATCCTGTAGACTGGTAACCTACTTGCATGGCCAAACCATTTGACTTGCTTCTTTCTAATAAAATCTAGTGCTGCTTTAACCCCCACTTTAGTCCTGATTTCTTCATTTCTGATCTTATCTCTTCTTGATACGTTGAGTATTCTTCTCAGGAACCTCATTTCTGTTGTTGTGATTTTTCTTTTCTCTTTTTCTGTCATTGTCCAGGTTTGGCATTGGTAGCACTAGAGATGGTAAAATCCACAATTAAGTATTAAACTAAAATACACATTTGTCTCCAAGGAATTTCCTTCTATGGGTGTGGATGTGATAGAGCCATCCCATTTTGTAGGCCTGAATGCATGGAGAAATATTTCCTCACTTAGCAGGTGATGAGCCCAGGCATTGAACACTCGCCTGACTGTGCTCATGGCATTATCAGTGCGGCTCCTTATCAACTTCTCTAACGCGCCCACTTATGTTAAGTATTGCATAGCATTAACTCTACAAGTTGACCAGTGTTTCACATCCAATAACCTCAACATCAGCCCAGGCATGTCCACGGGTGACAGATAGTGGAACAAATTCCAGATATTTTCCTATTTCACATTACATAGTTTATAGATTTTAGCTATATCTGTTTGTATATTAACAATGTTCCATTCAGTGACTGAAAATAATATGTTATTTTACTTTACAATAGTGATCTCTTTTTTACACATGAACACCCCCCCCCCCCCCCCCCCCCCCGATATAATGCATAATGTGTTTCTTTGCAGTTCTCTCTGGTTGTCTACATGTAACCTGTTTTCCACTGCGACAGACACACTGCACTGGTTAATACATCCTATCCTTTGTTGTTCACATCTTTTTAACATTATAGCAGAGTAGCAGGGGGACCAAAGGCTGTGTCGTATAGCAGAGCAGCAGGAGAGCCAAATGCTGTGTCGTGTAGATGAGCGTGGAGGTGCATCATTTCTCAAAGTCAACTCTTAATTCAACTGGTGTGAATAAAAAGTCCGCAGCATCAAAATCTTGTTAAATAAATGCACTGACCAATATGTCTCCTTTATACCTGTCTTTCACAAAATCCTCCTGGAAAACGACAGTAGTATAGTAAAACCTATTAACGATAGTTAAACTAGTCGTTTGTTGGATCATATATGTTCTACAATTGTGTTTTACTCTTTTCTCTATACTTTGTCTGGAAAAAGAATATGGGTTACTTTGTGCCTGCTTAAAATAAAACTGCAACATTGGCACTTTTCAGCCTACAGATTTGACATGTTCATGGCATTCGCTATTTAAATTTGTCCTTGAAGCACTCACTCATATTTTCCCCATCAGTCCATGGTATTCATGGTTGGCATGGGCCAACTAACATGATGGTGGACACAGGATGTTGAAGACACCTAGGACATAAACAATGTATTAGGCAAAGAAGCTAGTGAAAGATCATGAGTCTTTCCAGTGGATTATAATGAGAGTAACTTTCTGCAAAGGACCTGCCATATGACAAGAAAGTACCCGCAGTCAGCATGGCCGAATGGATAAGAACGCTTGTCCTTAAACATCCGATGTGCTGATGACGAGGTATTGAGGTAAGGGGTTCAACTCCTACACCAGACAGTTGGACTAAAAATTTTGATCTATTGACCTTGACTTGGGGGCATAAATTAAAAATACCTCTGGAGTCGGGATGGGTTCACCTGATGGCGAGGGACACAGAAAAGCTAATCCACATGCAAAATTAAGTAAAAAAATAAAAAGGAACTCTCTTTTCCTGCTTGTCTCTGCATATAAGTGCACTACAATGAGTTAAAACTACCGTTTAATTATCTAGCACAGAACCTAAAAAATATTTAAAAAAATCAAATGAACCAACAATGCTGTAGAAATTGTAGGTTAGGCACCTCCCACCCTACTCCCAAAATTGCATTAAAAACAAAGAACATCTGCTTTTGCTTGTCAGTGCATATAAATGTCCAAAAACATGTTAAAACTATCATTTATGCAATCTACAGAGTGATAAAAGAGTAAAATAACCTACCAATACTGTAGAAACATGCACGCTTAGAATATTCTCACTATGCTTCTGGTGACTGATGAGTGCCGACGCATATAGTCACAATTTGTCACCCAACATTAATGTCACCATACTCCGGCCATGCCCATGTGTGCACCTTTCCCTCATAAGACAAGTAGTGTGGATGCTTAAAGTTCCAGAAACCAGTTGGCCACACACACCTTTGTCCTCTGCCATGATCCTCCCCACCAGTGTCAAGTTGGATTCCTGATTCCACCAGTCAAAGTCACATGTTGTCAGTGATGTGTGTTTCCTTGCGTAATAGAAGATAGTTATACACAATATCTTGTTTCCCTTGCTCAACCTCAGCGTTGCCCCTGGAGGCCAGCCAATTAGCCCTTTCATTTCCACTTAAACTGGCACGGCCAAGGCAGTAGATCTACTTTAGCTCTAGGTGTCTAGGTATCTATTTATGTTTCAGCCACCAATGGTAGAAATATCCATATTGAGTCTTCGGGAGTCTTCGTGGTGAAGTGGTCAGGCCGTTTGACTCGGACTCCGAAGGCTGTGGGTTTGATTCCGGACCACGTACTTCGGTTCACGGGTGAAATTTTTCGGATACTCCTGTGGGTCGCCGCCAGAGCTACGGAGTTTGTGCTTTGTGCGACGCTTTCCGCGCTGTAGAAAGAGATTGAGCCATATTGGATTAAACCCGGTGCAATGAAGTCGACCCTGTCGACTTTTAAGCAACTTTTTTTGGGTTTAATATCCACATTGAACCTCCTGGAGAGTATGTAGTCTGAAAAATGAACTATTGGAAGACGGCCTGAGTAGTGTAAAGCAAAGTGCCACAAAGATAAATGTTTAAATGTAGAAAGAACACTGTTGTATATAGGGAGCAGAGTGACTTACAGGCACCGTAATATGCCTCTAGCTTGCGAACTACTGGTTATGAGTTGAATTTTGAAAAATCACTATTTCAAAATAAGAAAACTGAGCAAATCATACACACCACCAGGCTTCCTGGACAGCAGATGAAATACCTTCTGGGTCAAAGAAACAAAATAGGAAACTCTTCAGAAGGTGTAAATTGTAAAGAGCAGGCCAAAGAGATTGCCACCCAGGCTCAGTTTCAAAACCTTAAAACCAACCCTCAGCAGAATATTTATAGCATGTGCTGTTATGGTATACACCCATTGGACTACTTAATTGATGCCGCATAATTTATTTAATACACTAAGATTCTCTTTGTGTCATCAATGGAAGGAGACTAAGGCACTTTCGGTGGTATCAATGTGAAATGATGGTGCTTCTTCACAAATAAGAAACCTACTATATATGAGTTAGAAAAAACTAAGTAAATGACCTTATTACATGCTATGAGTTTATTAGAGACCTTATTACATGCTATGAGGGTATTAAGGACCTTATTACATGCTATGAGGATATTGGGCATATGGTGGTAGTCCCTTATTTTTCTAGATTAATTGGCACTCGCCGGTGTCCGCGGAAAACGCGTTACGGATGCGGTTCGTAATTCTGCTTAAGTGCATTCGAAACGATTTGGCAGCAGACCGCACTGAGCTAGGTTTTAACAAATTGATATGGCAGCCGGTCGTTCATAAAGCAATGGCAAATTACTAACGTAACCTTTTCAAAAGATCAAAAAGGCAGTAAAACGCTGGTGTTGACAGCGATGTCCTGTAAAGGATATGCACCCCCCCAAAAAAAAAAAAAAAAAAAAATGGGCACTCGATGGGTCACACCGACCATCTTGACTTCCGAGGACATTACCCGGTGCCCATTTTAACCTAGGCTGACCTGGGAGCCCAGGTCAATAAAAAAAACAAATCTGTCTCAATAAGGATCTGAACACATGACCACCGAGCTGTCAGGCAAGTATGCTAGATACTGCGCTACCAATGGATCCCACTTTATATCAGTAATTACTATACAATGTTGACACAGTGAAGAAACATAATGACTACTGTTGATAACAGAACACAAAGGGGCTGACATGCAAGCAATCACACCAACCTAGGCCACTCATCTCCCTCACAGGACATCATAAGAAATGGATACTAGTCTGACTAACGAAAGGAGGACAGTCTCTGCCCTGAAGAATTCTGCTAAAGACGACAAATTGTTCACACTGAGAGATTGAAAGAGAAAAACAGCAAATTCCCATAATAATGGAAGACAATCAGCACTCATATCCTGCACACACATCGTGGAGAGCTCAGCTCATAAATGGTATGTTGCAGAGCTGTGGCTATACAAAAGAGAAATAAACATGCCATAGACAGCCAACATGAGTCACAAAGGAAACTCATCATAGACAGAAGGAATCAAATTTCAGTCATGTCATAAAGAAAAGGTAAAATGCCCTTTTCCACGCAAGGCATGTTGGGTACATGGCATTAACCCCATATTTTAATAGACCAACTGTCACACAATGGGTACGTGGTCAATACCACACCGGCCACTTTTACTTCTCAGGACATTTCCCCGATATCCATTTTAATCTGCGTCAAATATGAGTCCATGTCAATTTAAAATAAAAACCTGCCTCGATGGGGATGCAACACATGACCACTGGGGCCAACTGGCAAACATTGTAGCCACCGTGCTATGGAGCAGGCCCAGTCATGTCATGTGACAAATACAAATGGAATATATTGTTAAGAACTGGGAATGATGTTATGAAGAGGTATAATCACTGGTGCCATTTAGCAATGCACTTAATGATAATAACACTTCCTGAGCATAAAGTTTTTGTCGCATGTCCTTTACAAGACGCTGCAGCCAACCCCTTCATTTATTGATCGTTTGTGATTTACTAAGCAAGTTTATGTCCCGCAATTGCTTTCTGAACAACTGACGCTCATACCATTGTATGAAAACCAGTGCAAGGCAGTCTGCTTCCACATGGCCTGCAGTTGTGTTTCAAACACAGTATTCAGGATTGTGAAGCACATTCATGCCCCCTTTCCCACAGCGCCAGCATAACAGAAAGTGGACATTGGTAAAACATAGCAAAAACAATCATTCTACCTTTTCCCCTTTTTTGGCTTTTTCTTCTTATTCTCTTTATCAGAGTAAATTTAAGAACTTGAATTATTATGCATTTCTTTATCATGACATAATGGGGTATTTTTCATGGAATCCATAGGGTACTTTGTAGAACTAGGCTTAGGGCAATCATCCAGAGCAGATCTTGAACACAATGAAATGCTGTCATCTTGAGTATCACTAAGCTTATTACATCTGGCATTTATTTCAGCATGGTGAAGATTTTGCGGACCACTGAAATTTGTATCCACACACAAAGTCTTGACAGTCGCACTGATATCCCAATGCTCATTAACTCTCTCACAACCTGAGATATCACTAAGACTGCTTAGCTTATTATCACTGTCAGAAACAATGTTTGTTGTAGAATCATTAGAGTTACCTTTATCTAAACACGCACTGTCATCATGAGAATTATCTTTATCTAAAAACACACTATCATCACCATGTGACTTGGGTGATCCAGGACTTCTTTTATCAGCATGTGTGTCAACTGAATTCTCACAATTAACATATATGCTTTGACTCTCACCATGGCTCCCAGCCTCACTAACATGTAAGCTATCCCTAGTGGTTTTAACCATACCAGAATCCTTTATATGCACTACATTATCTATCCCTCTATAATGTTCCTCCGGTGATATTTTACTCCCTTCTGCAGTTATGTTAGAGAAAATACAGCTTGTTTGAACAGCTGCAGTAAATCTTGGTATTTGCTCATCTTCTTCATCAGTATCAAACATAAGATCAACATAGTTAGAAAATGTACTGCCCATTTGTGGATCACAAAGATCCCTGCTATTATCATCATCATCAGAATTTTTATCCACATTACGAACTAAACAAAATCCAACAGCTTCCCCCTCCTGTTGATGCATGTATTTCAGATGTACAATTTGCTCAGGTTCAGGAAAACCACTCAACAAGAGAATACCCCTCTCACCGGTCTCTGCCAGTTCTTGGACAAAACCAAACCAATATATCACAGCACCAGGGCCAAGCCTGCAACAAAACCAAGTTTAAAGTACACACACAAGTCCAGTGCAGTAAAAAACAAAAGTTAGTTGCATATCCTTTACAGGACGTCACAGTCAACCCATCTCTCTTAGACATCTGGTGTGCTGATGTCGAGTTAAGGTGTTCAATCCCTACACGGGACAGCTGGACTAAAATGTTGACCTCTCGTCCTTGACTTAGCGACGTAAATTACAAGTACCTCTAAAGTCAATGTGGGTTCGCTTGATGGCGAGGGACACTGTTAACAGGGAAAGCTTTCCACATGCAAAATTCAGTCCAGCACTACTAGAAGTAATGTCTATGGACTACACTTGAGTTCAGAGCAAGCAATCGGGAAAAATAAACCCTGAGGCGTATGGGATATATGGTGTTGGCCCCATAGATAGATAGAGGTAGACAGATAGGAACAAGGACTCGTGAGGAATATTGCGTACGTGGTGTTATCACCCATAGATAGATAGATAGATAGATAGATAGATAGATAGATAGATAGATAGATAGATAGATAGATAGATAGATAGATAGATAGATAGATAGATAGATAGATAGATAGATAGATAGATAGATAGATAGATAGATAGATAGATAGATAGATAGATAGATAGATAGATAGATAGATAGATAGATAGATAGATAGATAGATAGATAGATAGATAGATAGATAGATAGATAGATAGATAGATAGATAGATAGATAGATAGATAGATAGATAGATAGATAGATAGATAGATAGATAGATAGATAGATAGATAGATAGATAGATAGATAGATAGATAGATAGATAGATAGATAGATAGATAGATAGATAGATAGATAGATAGATAGATAGATAGATAGATAGATAGATAGATAGATAGATAGATAGATAGATAGATAGATAGATAGATAGATAGATAGATAGATAGATAGATAGATAGATAGATAGATAGATAGATAGATAGATAGATAGATAGATAGATAGATAGATAGATAGATAGATAGATAGATAGATAGATAGATAGATAGATAGATAGATAGATAGATAGATAGATAGATAGATAGATAGATAGATAGATAGATAGATAGATAGATAGATAGATAGATAGATAGATAGATAGATAGATAGATAGATAGATAGATAGATAGATAGATAGATAGATAGATAGATAGATAGATAGATAGATAGATAGATAGATAGATAGATAGATAGATAGATAGATAGATAGATAGATAGAACGAACGAACAAACTTTATTTTCAAAGGGTTAAGAATTGGGCACGCAGGCCCGTCTAACATTCTGCCCTTCTATCACTCTCTTTCATACATTATTTCATTCACACATCATTCAAGGCTAACAGAGAACAACAACAATATAAAGGATATGCATTATAAAGGCATGGGCAAAATGCGAACATCAAAACTACACGACACAGTAATATTAGATAATGGTCTGACACTTGTTGTTAGCCATGTGGAATATACTGGCCTACCAAAAGGGGACTGGCTGTTATACTAGGGTTTTGTTATTATTATTATTATCTCTATTATTAAGGGGGAAGGTAATCCATATTGAGATAGTGTTCGAATAATTTGCGATTATATGAAAAGGGATTGGTGATGTCTTTGATTTCTTGTGGAAGATTGTTCCACAGCTGAGCTGCAGAGTACGTTAAGCTTGTTTTGTATAAGTCAATCCTAGGCTTCGGAATGTGTAATATATTTAAACGTTTACTGTGTCTAGCATTATATTTAAACAATGGCCAAAGGTAATTTGGGGCATTCCGATGCAGGATTTTGTGAATTAGTTTAGCTTTATTGAAAAGCAGGCGTTTACGGAGTGGTAGTAACTGAAGGCGTTTATACAGGCTAGGATTGTCAGTTAAATGTTTGCTATAAATTAGACTCATGGCCCGTTTCTGGAGTGAGTAAAGTCGCTTGGTGTTTGAATTAGAACAACCGTCCCAGATCGTAGAGCAGTAGTCAAAGTGTGTCTGTATATGAGAAGTATAGAATAGTTTCCTTGTGTCCTCATCAAGGAAGTTTTTAATTTTGGCGAGTTGGTAGACTTTTTTCGCTGTTTGTTTAATGAGCACTTGAACGTGGGAATTAAAGGTTAGGTTTCTATCAATGATTAGGCCTAATGTTTTGTGCTCAATTACACTTTCTACTGGCATGTTATCGATGTGAAGTTGAAGTGTTGTGTGTGAGCTTAGAGTCTGAAGTCTTTGTCTGGTTGTTAATAACATTGATTTTGTTTTAGTGATGTTAATTTGCATACGGTTTGAATAGCTCCACCTAACTACATTATTTAATTCTTGTTGTAAAGACGACTCAAGTAAAATACAGTTTTCAGCGTTTGTGTACACTGTACAGTCGTCTGCAAATAGATCGCAGGACGACGAAAGATGCAAAGGTAGATCGTTAATATATATGGCAAATAGTAGAGGGCCAAGAATAGAGCCTTGCGGTACTCCAATATTGAAGGTAGTGGTTTGAGACAGAGATTTATTATGTGATACTACTTGCTTTCTGTTTGATAGAAAAGATGATATTAGAGTGACTACATTAGGGCCAATTTTCATTGTCTCAAGTTTTTTAATTAAAATAAGATGATCTATCATATCAAATGCTTTCTTGAAATCAATAAACACAGTTCCACATAGACTGTTGTTGTTTATATTCTGGTGCCAATTTTCTATCATGTTTGTTAGGGCCGTATGGCAAGAATATTTTGGTCGAAATCCTGATTGGCTGTCAACAATAAGCTTGTTGCGAACTAAATACTGTAATGTTACTTTATGGATGTGTTTTTCTAGTGGCTTAGATAGTGATGATAGTAAAGAAATGGGTCTGTAATTGTTCGGGAGACCATTGTCTAATGAACCTGATTTAAGAAGAGGGTACACTTTGGCGATTTTGAGAGCTGATGGAAAGTGGCCTTTGGTGAGACACTGATTATATACATAGGTTAGTGATATACAGATCACTGGCGCAGCACAACGGAGAATCCGGTTGCTGATTCCATCTAACCCAGATGAGGTTGTGTTTTTTAGGTTACTGAGGTAAGTGAATACTTCAGTGATTGTCATTAGCGGTATGTCGGAAAGAATATCGCGGGAGCATCTATTCTCGCAAAACGATGACAATAAAGATAAGTTGCAAGGAGAATTAGGTATTGAAGCCTTCATCTGGTCTATGTCAGTTTGAAAAAAATCACTGAATTGGTCGCATGTAATATGATTTGATGGTAAAGAATTGCGGAAGTTATACTTGTTTGTCAAGGTGTTAATTGCCTTCCATATATCCTTACTATTTGTTTTATCCATTACTAAGTTCTTAAAGTAATTTTTCTTTTCCCGTCGTATGGTATATTGAACTTTGTTTTTAAGAGTACGGTATGCACTGAGATCCCGCTTTTTATGTGCTTTATCTCTATCTCTCATAATTTCAAGTATTTCCTGAGTGATCCAAGGTGGCTTGACGTGGTGTTTTACTCGAACTTCCTTGACATGAACTTCCTTGACTGGTACAAGTAAGGGTACAGAAACGTAATACAAGTAAGGGTTAAGAAATGTAATATAAGTAAGGGTTAGGAATCATAATACAAGTATGGGTACAGAAACATAATACACGTAAGGGTAAAGAAACATGATTTCCATGGTTTGTGAACGAACAGACTTTATTTTCAAAGGATTAAGAATTCTGCATGCAGGCCTGTCTGACATTCTGCCCTTCTCATCTTTCTGCTCTCATACATGATTTCATTATACATCACTTAAGAAGCTAATATTAGACAACAACAGAAACAGAACAGCAAGTGTAAGTGATGTGATGCTGGGTCACTGTTTTTGTTATTGCCATCTGACAGGCGATGTAGTCAGTATCACACCAGTCATTTACTGCCAGAACATCTTCTGGCGTGCTTTTAATCAGGCTGGATATTGTAACTGTGTAGTTATGAATAAAATCTCACCGCCAGGGTTACTGAACTTAGAACTACTGGGTTAGTATGCGAGTGCACTAACCAATACAATATTGCATTATGAGGAGTATACTTTTGTATGTATACTTGCCCGCTCGTCTGTGATTGAATCTCCATTCAGGTGGATTTTCTATAATTGACCCTGGCTCCCAGGTCAACCCAATCTGAAATTGCTACCAGGAAATGTCATGTGACGTGTAGTTGTACGGTGTGATATTGACCACATCACCCATCAAGTGTTGATTGGTCTAAAACATATGGGTGATAGCACCATTTGCATAGAATTCCTCAAAGTCCTTGTTCCTATCTTTCTATCTCTATCTATCTATCCATCCATCCATCCATCCATCCATCCATCCATCCATCCAACCATCCGTCCGTCCGTCTGTCTGTCTGTCTGTCTGTCTGTCTTTCCGTCCAACCGTCCTTCCGTCTGTCTGTCTGCCTGTCTGTCTGTCTACCTATCTGTCTATCTATCTATCTATCTATCTATCTATCTATCTATCTATCTATCTATCTATCTATCTATCTATCTATCTATCTATCTATCTATCTATCTATCTATCTATGTTTGTCTAGGTGGTTGTGGTTGAGTGGGTGGAGGAGGATATGTTGGTGGATGATTGATGGTGGGTTATGGGCTGGGTGGAGGTATATGTATGGGTGGGAGATGTGTGCAGGTGGGGGTAGTTGTGGGTTTGGGGATGTGTGTGTGTGTGGGTGAGGGATGTGTATGGGTGTGGGTTGTTTGGGTGGATGGGTGGGGAGTGTGTGTGGGTGAGAGATGTGTGGGTGAATGTATGTGGGGTATGTGTGTGGGTTGGGGGAGGGGTGCGTGATGGGTGTGGGTGATGGATTTGGAGATGTGTGTGTGGGTGGGGGATATGTCTGGCTGGGTGGCGGGTGTGTTTGGCTGGATGGAGGATGTATGTGTGGGTAGTGAGGGTGATTGTAGTTGGGGGATGTGTGGATGGGTAGGAGATGTGTGGATAGATGTGTGTGTGGGATGTGTCTTTGGGATGTGTGTGGGTGTGGTGTTGTGTGGGAGGGGAGCTGGGTGTGGATAAATGATGTTTGTGTGGGTGGGTGAAGGTGTGGTTGGGTTTGCGGGTGGGTGAAGGATGTGTGAGGGTGGGGGATGTGTGCTTAGATGGGTGGTTGGGATGTGTGAGTGTGGGTGGGTAGATAGGAGATTTATGTGTTGATGAGTGGGTAAGGGATGTGTGGGTGTTAGTGGTTGAGGGATAAGTACGTGTGTCTAGGGATGTGTGAGGGGATGAATGTATGGGTTGGGGATGTGTGTGTGGGTTGTGTGTGCGTGGATGGGAGGTGTGTGTTTGTGAATGGGGAAGGTGTTGGTGGGTGGGGATGTGTGTGAGGGATGTTTGTATGGGTGGGGAGATTGTGCGTGGGTGGGGATGTGTGTATATGGGTAGGGGTGCGTGGTTAAGGGATGTGTGGCTGGGGAATGGGTGGATGGAGGATGTGTGGTTGGGTAGAGGATGTGTGGGTGGGTGATTGTATATGAGTAAGGGTGTGTGGTTAAGGGATGTTTGGTTGGGGGATGGGTGGATAGAGGATGTGTGGGTGGGTAGAGGATATGTGGGTGGGTGAGTGTGTGCAGGTTAGGAGATGGTGGGGGATGTTTGTAGGTGTGGGCTCGGGATCTGTGAGTGGGCTGGGGGAGATGGGAGATTATGTGGGAGAGTGCGGAATATGTGTGTGGGTAGGTGCGGAATATGTGAGTTGACGGGGAGATGTGTGTGTGGCTGAGGAATGTGTGTTTGGCTGGGTGGTTGGAGGTGTGTGGGTGGAGGAGGATATTGGGTGAGTGATTGTTGGTGGGAAATGGGACGTGTAGAGGGTATGTGAGTGGGTGGAGAGATGTGTGTAGGTGGGGGATGTGTGGGTTATTGAATGTATGTGTGCTTGGGGTGTGGGTGGATGGGATGTGTGGTGGGTGAGAGGTGTGTGTGGGTGGGGAGATGTGTAGGTGTAGGGATGTGGTGGATGGGTGGGGGAATGTATTGTATGTGTGTGTGGTTGGGGGGGGGGAGGCAGTTGGAGTGAATGGGGGATGTGTGGGTGGATGGTGGATGTGTCTCATAACATAGTAATATGCATTGTTTATGTTTACAAAATTCATGTGACAATGTTTTTTTCCTATGCACTGGTGATGAAAGAAAGATGAGTGATTGGAAGGGCCGAATGTAAGACGGGCCTGCGTGCCCAATTTGTTACCCTTTGAAAATAAAGTCTGTTCGTTCGTTCGTTCTATCTATCTATCTATCTATCTATCTATCTATCTATCTATCTATCTATCTATCTATCTATCTATCTATCTATCTATCTATCTATCTATCTATCTATCTATCTATCTATCTATCTATCTATCTATCTATCTATCTATCTATCTATCTATCTATCTATCCAACAAATCCAACATAATATGGGGAAATATAATTGCATCATACAATTTCCAACAAATAGTACAACAAGCTACTAGAGTAACAAAGTCATCTTCAACAGTCATAGATCACATTTATGTAACTTGCTCAGACAACATCATAGAATGCACCGTACCCAATTGTGCAATGAGCGATCACTACCCAATATGCTGCACGTGGTCTAAAAAAGGAATTAAAACTCCTAAACATAAACACATAAGTGTAAAATATAGAAGTTACAAAAATTTCAACCAAAACGCATTTTTACAGGACTTGCTCAGTTCACCTCTAGACAATGTTTATCAGCTTTCTGACCCGGACGATGCTCTGGAATTCTGGATGAAAACCTTTATTGATGTTTTTGATAGACATGTGCCAGTCAAGGAAGTTCGAGTAAACACCACGTCAAGCCACCTTGGATCACTCAGGAAATACTTGAAATTATGAGAGATAGAGATAAAGCACATAAAAAGCGGGATCTCAGTGCATACCGTACTCTTAGAAACAAAGTTCAATATACCATACGACGGGAAAAGAAAAATTACTTTAAGAACTTAGTAATGGATAAAACAAATAGTAAGGATATATGGAAGGCAATTAACACCTTGACAAACAAGTATAACTTCCGCAATTCTTTACCATCAAATCATATTACATGCGACCAATTCAGTGATTTTTTTCAAACTGACATAGACCAGATGAAGGCTTCAATACCTAATTCTCCTTGCAACTTATCTTTATTGTCATCGTTTTGCGAGAATAGATGCTCCCGCGATATTCTTTCCGACATACCGCTAATGACAATCACTGAAGTATTCACTTACCTCAGTAACCTAAAAACACAACCTCATCTGGGTTAGATGGAATCAGCAACCGGATTCTCCGTTGTGCTGCGCCAGTGATCTGTATATCACTAACCTATGTATATAATCAGTGTCTCACCAAAGGCCACTTTCCATCAGCTCTCAAAATCGCCAAAGTGTACCCTCTTCTTAAATCTGGTTCATTAGACAATGGTCTCCCGAACAATTACAGACCCATTTCTTTACTATCATCACTATCTAAGCCACTAGAAAAACACATCCATAAAGTAACATTACAGTATTTAGTTCGCAACAAGCTTATTGTTGACAGCCAATCAGGATTTCGACCAAAATATTCTTGCCATACGGCCCTAACAAACATGATAGAAAATTGGCACCAGAATATAAACAACAACAGTCTATGTGGAACTGTGTTTATTGATTTCAAGAAAGCATTTGATATGATAGATCATCTTATTTTAATTAAAAAACTTGAGACAATGAAAATTGGCCCTAATGTAGTCACTCTAATATCATCTTTTCTATCAAACAGAAAGCAAGTAGTATCACATAATAAATCTCTGTCTCAAACCACTACCTTCAATATTGGAGTACCGCAAGGCTCTATTCTTAGCCCTCTACTATTTGCCATATATATTAAAGATCTACCTTTGCATCTTTCGTCGTCCTGCGATCTATTTGCAGACGACTGTACAGTGTACACAAACGCTGAAAACTGTATTTTACTTGAGTCGTCTTTACAACAAGAATTAAATAATGTAGTTAGGTGGAGCTATTCAAACCGTATGCAAATTAACATCACTAAAACAAAATCAATGTTATTAACAACCAGACAAAGACTTCAGACTCTAAGCTCACACACAACACTTCAACTTCACATCGATAACATGCCAGTAGAAAGTGTAATTGAGCACAAAACATTAGGCCTAATCATTGATAGAAACCTAACCTTTAATTCCCACGTTCAAGTGCTCATTAAACAAACAGCGAAAAAAGTCTACCAACTCGCCAAAATTAAAAACTTCCTTGATGAGGACACAAGGAAACTATTCTATACTTCTCATATACAGACACACTTTGACTACTGCTCTACGATCTGGGACGGTTGTTCTAATTCAAACACCAAGCGACTTTACTCACTCCAGAAACGGGCCATGAGTCTAATTTATAGCAAACATTTAACTGACAATCCTAGCCTGTATAAACGCCTTCAGTTACTACCACTCCGTAAACGCCTGCTTTTCAATAAAGCTAAACTAATTCACAAAATCCTGCATCGGAATGCCCCAAATTACCTTTGGCCATTGTTTAAATATAATGCTAGACACAGTAAACGTTTAAATATATTACACATTCCGAAGCCTAGGATTGACTTATACAAAACAAGCTTAACGTACTCTGCAGCTCAGCTGTGGAACAATCTTCCACAAGAAATCAAAGACATCACCAATCCCTTTTCATATAATCGCAAATTATTCGAACACTATCTCAATATGGATTACCTTCCCCCTTAATAATAGAGATAATAATAATAATAACAAAACCCTAGTATAACAGCCAGTCCCCTTTTGGTAGGCCAGTATATTCCACATGGCTAACAACAAGTGTCAGACCATTATCTAATATTACTGTGTCGTGTAGTTTTGATGTTCGCATTTTGCCCATGCCTTTATAATGCATATCCTTTATATTGTTGTTGTTCTCTGTTAGCCTTGAATGATGTGTGAATGAAATAATGTATGAAAGAGAGTGATAGAAGGGCAGAATGTTAGACGGGCCTGCGTGCCCAATTCTTAACCCTTTGAAAATAAAGTTTGTTCGTTCGTTCGTTTCTATCTATCTATCTATCTATCTATCTATCTATCTATCTATCTATCTATCTATCTATCTATCTATCTATCTATCTATCTATCTATCTATCTATCTATCTATCTATCTATCTATCTATCTATCTATCTATCTATCTATCTATCTATCTATCTATCTATCTATCTATCTATCTATCTATCTATCTATCTATCTATCTATCTATCTATCTATCTATCTATCTATCTATCTATCTATCTATCTATCTATCTATCTATCTATCTATCTATCTATCTATCTATCTATCTATCTATCTATCTATCTATCTATCTATCTATCTATCTATCTATCTATCTATCTATCTATCTATCTATCTATCTATCTATCTATCTATCTATCTATCTATCTATCTATCTATCTATCTATCTATCTATCTATCTATCTATCTATCTATCTATCTATCTATCTATCTATCTATCTATCTATCTATCTATCTATCTATCTATCTATCTATCTATCTATCTATCTATCTATCTATCTATCTATCTATCTATCTATCTATCTATCTATCTATCTATCTATCTATCTATCTATCTATCTATCTATCTATCTATCTATCTATCTATCTATCTATCTATCTATCTATCTATCTATCTATCTATCTATCTATCTATCTATCTATCTATCTATCTATCTATCTATCTATCTATCTATGGGTGATAACACCACGTACGCAATATTCCTCACGAGTCCTTGTTCCTATCTGTCTACCTCTATCTATCTATGGGGCCAACACCATATATCCCATACGCCTCAGGGTTTATTTTTCCCGATTGCTTGCTCTGAACTCAAGTGTAGTCCATAGACATTACTCACTATACTGTGTATAAGTGTGTGTGTGTGTGTGTGTGTGTGTGTGTGTGTGTGTGTGTGTGTGTGTGTGTGTGTGTGTGTGTGTGTGTGTGTGTGCAAGAAGGGAGAGAGATTTGAGCACACGCATGGCATGTAATGTTTTGAAACATGTGCCATGCTGACAGACAATGATGATTCGCAAACTCACATGATCACCAGAGGCTTGGATTACATTAAATTTGCCAGCTGTCAGTAAGTTTTCAAGTTATCATCATGTACAAAAGATTAATAATTAATTTATAATATTCACAAATAAAAACTTTTAACATCATATGTATGTATACACATAAGTAATAAATTTGTTAATATATTCAATTACTTTAGCTGATAAGCTACTAATTCTTGTCTTGTATACAGAATGGCTGAATTTATTAAAAATTCATCAATAAAATATATAAGTTTATGAGCTATTGCAAATTTATAACAAATGCAGAATTAATTTGCTCCTAATTTAATCGTAAATGTTATGTAAATTTAATCCTGTTTGTCAAAAGCCATAATTAAGATAACTATATTTTTCTGAATATAAAAACAAAATACCCACACACAAAACTACACGCCAACCAAAAATCACAACCACCCACGGAGAAATTGAAAACATCACAAACTGTGAACATCTTGGCTCCACAATCAACAACCATGGAGACTGTTCACAAGAAATCAGACATAAACTGGCCATAGCCATACAGGGATAAACAATAATAAGAGGCCTATGGCACAACACCAGCAAACACATGCAAGTAAACTGTGTTAGAACAAGCACAGAGCTTGACATCTGACAATCGTTACATGGGTTGTCAAGGCTTTTCTTTTCTCAAAGTGATTTTAATTTTTTCAAAATTGTGTTGGGCATATACCACAATTTACATATACACGAACACACAATTTTAAATATTTGCAGACAGTAGTAGACAGTAGTTGCTGTAGTAGCCATAGTGGTAACTGTAATACTAGTTAGTAGCAGTTGTAAAGGTAAAAAGTGAAGTACCCTGCTTTTCCATCTCTTTAGACACTGTGTATATGGTGAAAGAAATCACCACATTTTTGTAAAACAGTTGGCACTCAATGGGTGATGTGGTCAATAGCGCACACTTCGTCTTTACTTTCCAGAACATTTCATGGTGCTTAGTTTCAGCTCAGTCAACCCAGTAGCAATATTGGGGATTCAATTACATGATCTACGGGTTAACCATCCGCTATCGCGCTCTCGACGGCCTGTTCACTTCTTCTTCTTCTTCTTCTTCTTCTTCTTCTTCTTCTTCTTCTTCTTCTTCTTCTTCTTCTTCTTCTTCTTCTTCTTCTTCTTCTTCTTCTTCTTCTTCTTCTTCTTCTTCAGCGTTCCGAGCCATTGAGGTTCTTTTCTGCAGATACAAGCCGTCTCCATTCGTCTCTCTGGTTGACCTTCTGTTGCCAGTCGTTGATTCCAAGTGCTTGTAGGTCTGTATATATATATATTATTTCTCCACCGTCTTCTTGGTCTACCTCGGGGTCTACGGTCATTTATTACCTGAGTGTAAGCGAGTTTTGTTTCCCTATTGTCTTCCATTCTTTCTATATGCCCCAGCCATTGTAGTCTAGTCTATTAGCCTTCATGATACCAGTGATTAGCGGGGACTTAAACAGATCATAAATGTCATTGTTACTTCTTCTTTTCCACTCTCCACTTTGTGTATCCCTAATGGTTCCAAAGATGCGTCTTAAAACTTTGTTCTCAAAGGTTTGTAACAAGGTGTCGTGTCCTCCTTTAAAGTGTCGTCCCTGGAGTGAGGAGAGTCAACACCCACATTATAATATTTTTCCCTATCAATATCCTGGATAATCCACCAGCTTCCGTCCAACACACTCCATCAGCCCATGGACACCTTTTCCTGTCACTCTCTCACTATTTAAACACACTAGAAGAACAATTAGAGCAGCAACAACAACACAGATATCTAGGCGCTCTCCTTAGAACAAAACTAACCACAATCACGCAAGAGTCCCCCAGTAAACAATATTTAGCAACTGAACATACCATACAACACAGCAGACAAATAGGCAAAATAATAGACATGCAAGGCTACACACAAACAGAATCAGCGCAAATAACAGAAGCATTCAATCAATTCTACACACACCTATTTACAGCAGAGACAGTAGACACACAGACACAAGACAATTTTCTAAAATACAGTAAACAGCTGGCAGATGCACACAAAGACACACTAGACGCAACACTAGAAGAACAATTTTACTTTCATTCAACTCTCTCCAACTGACTCCTGGGAACATATAAGACTATTCCTAATGGATGTATATTCTCTCTATACCTCCATTCCCCATGCTGATGGCCTCATGACGCTACAATTCTTTCTGGATCAACGCACAGATCAAGCCATCCATACTCGCACACCGGTGAGACTCGCTAAATTGGTCCTCACGAATAATTCCTTTGAGTTCAATGGCCACTACTATGAACAAATCAGCGGTGTCGCCATGGGCACTAAAATGGGACCCAGCTACGCATGTTTATTTATGGGGCATTTGTAACACCAGCTTGGACTCAGCAATGATGGTCTTCTCCTTTCTTTTTACCGACGCTACATCGATGACGGCATCGGTCTCATTGACATGACAGAGGCTGAACTGAACCGCTTCATTAATTATGTCCAGAACTTCCATCCATCGATCAAATTCACCACAGAAATTGCCACCACCTCTGTCAATTTCCTTGACACCACTGTCAAATTAAAACCTACAGGCCTAACGACCTCCGTGTACTACAAACCTACGGATGCTCACGGTTTCCTCCTGTACAGCCCATCCCACTCCAAAAGCTGCAAAGATTCCATCTCATACTCCCAGTTACTCCGTCTTCGTCGTATCTGTCAGGATGATAATGACTTCCTCGAGAAAGCCCATGAAATGCTTGAGTTTTTCCACGGACGGTCTGCCTTTCAACATCTTGTATCACACCCATGCACTCTCGCTTCTTCATCCACACCCAAAGAAACATCCGTTGTGTGGATGGTACATCACGTCTTTTATTTCAGGCGAACCTGAGACAGTTACACATTATACGCAGGTGGTGGCTGCCTGAACAAATATACAAATGCCGCCTTCTCTACATTAATCATACACAGTCAATTGCTCACACTCCACACTCGCTATCTTCAACTAGCGCTCTCGCAAACTAAGCATTTGCACTCCGAAATACACAAGTGTCCTCCTCTGAAAGCTGTCGCGTCCCGTCTGACGATTTCCAGCCGGCTGGCCTTGTCGCCCTAGACCCCGTGCTGTCTGTAAAACCCCTTGCTGTCCGTAAAACCCCGTGCTGTCCTACCCGTCTCGTAGTACAGCAGTCTGTCCGTGCTAAGCTGGGTTGTACTAACGTCTAGTCTGTTCCGGGTGGTATCCCGTGAACTGGCGCCCCCTACTATCCTCTGGTATGGTCCTGCCGGTGTCCTGGTTCTGACACGTCTGTGTCCCCACCTAAGTCCAGTCTCCTGTTTATCTACTGTCCTGTAGATATCCTGTCTTATGACCATTCTATGTCCTGACTTATGTTCTGTCTCTACTCTATCTACTACCCTGTAGATGTCCTTCTCTATGTCCTATCTGTCATTACCTCTATTCTGCCCCTTGTCCTCTCTATGTCCTATCCGTACCTACTCAACACCCTAACACCTACCCAGATAACGTTTTGTGCACAGCTTTCTGTCGCATAACCCAAGTCTCCCGTGAAATGTCCCTGGTCAAACAAACACGACCTCCTAACCATGAAGCTAAGCTTATCCCCACCTTCCATACACATGTCTATGAGATTAAGCACATTTACCTCCGACACTGGTCAAATCTAGAATCCGATCCAACCACTCGTGGGGTATTCTCCAATGGCCCTAGGGTAATTTTCCGCCGAAACCAGAGCCTCAGAGACCACCTTGTGCATAGTCGCCTCCTCACGGTCAAATTCTATCGTAAGAGCTGTCTGACATGCCCATACGTTGTTCAGACACCGGCGATTACATTCCCCTAGGCACCTTCTCCTTGAAGGATTCTTTTACTTGTACATCTCGCAATCTGATATATGTCATCACCTGCAAACGATGTGACCTGAAATACATTGGTCAAATTGGCCGACGCCTTGCTGGCCGTTTTAGAGAACACCTCAGAGACATTACTCAGGGTGCTGACAAACCTGTCCACAACAACTTTAATTCCTCGAACCATAATGGAGTCGACGATGCATGTGTCACTGCATTGAAACCCTGTTTCTCCAACAGCTCCATCAGGCTCAAAATTGAATACCAATTAATCATCTCTCTGGGATGCGTCCATCCAGCAGGTATCAATACTGTTGTGGACGCCACTGTATAACTGTGCCATCTTCTCCAACTGTCTACACTGTCTATCACTATGCTGTCCTCCCTATATATTCATACCTAACTGTCTCCACACCCCTATATTTTCATATGAGACTGTTCACATATTTTTGGCGACCTAAATCCTATCTGGCAACCTACTATACTTAAACTCTGCAGCCAAAGAGTGCCTTCGTAACTGGCAAGGCCGCCTTTTTCTGCTCCCACATGGAAACAGTGTAGTGGTACTTTTTGCTATTTGTTATTTTTTTTTTATTTCGTTGTTTAACTATCTGTGTTATCCTGTCCTTGACAAAGATTCTGAGAATCGAAACGTCGGCCGTCCTGTGTGTCGTATTGTACGCTTTTTTTTTATTATTCATTTTATATATTTATTGATTACTTCTGATTTTGGATTTTCATCTGTATTCCGGTATACGATGGATCTCATTGTAAGGTATGTGCAACGTGTTTGTATTTAGTACGTTTCTTCTCGCAGGAGCTTAATATACCTATTTGTTTCCAATTCATATCGTTATATCCTGCTGCAGCCGCTGCTGTTTCTTCTATTCCATAACACTAGCAGACATAACACATGTACTCAGCAAAATGAACAAAGACAAGACACCAGGACCGGACGGCTTGACTGTAGAATTCTACCAACATTTCTTTCGTATCTTAGGTGGCCTTCTTCTTAAAGTATATCAAGACGCCTTTGACAAACAACAGCTACCAGTCAGCTGCAACATGTCGTACATAACACTTATACCTAAAACAACACAGACAAGACACAGATGAAAAATTACAGACCCATATCTCTACTCAATACAGACTTTAAAATATTGACTAAAGCACTGACCCACAAACTGAGACCCTTTATGTCAACGCTCATACACCCAGACCACATAGAAACATTCACCAGCATACACATGTTATTAGAGACATCCCATACGCACAGGAGAAAGACTGTCAGGCCTCTCTTTTGTCCCTAGACCAGTAGAAGGCCTTTGACAGAATTTCCCACTCCTATCTACAAAAGACATTAACACAATGCAACTTAGGCCAGTACTTTGGGAGGTGGATAGCGATATTGCACCGGAATCCTGAGAGTAAGGTGCTGGTTAATCACACACACACTGCGGGCTTCCGGCTAACAAGGTCGGTGAGACAAAGATGTTCTCTGTCGCCGCTCCTATATGTGTTGGTTTTAGAACCACTACTAGAATCAGTTAGGCAAGACACCAACATCACAGGCACGTTCATTCCAGGCGGAGGAGAGCGGAAGTTGCTTGCATACGCAGACGACACCGCTTTCTTCCCCGCCAACAACACATCCGTTACAAATATACTCCACACTGTTACACAGTTTGGTAAGGGGAGTGGGGCAAAATTAAACATACAAAAATAACACATAATGGGTCTCGGTAAGTGGCGACACAAAGCAGACTTTCCTCCCGACTTAGCCACAGACAATATCAAACTATATGGGATAACATTTCCTAACAACTCCCGACAGATACACGCACAGACATGGAAAACCTCACACAACAAATTATAGACATGCTACACAGATACAAATATAAGAAATCAACAATATTTGGTAGGAGCATCAAAGTTAACACATTCATCATTCCCAAAATCATATATTTAGTCACAGTGCTAGACCCTCCTAAACAGACAATCACAGACATCAACAAACACATCAGACAATTCATCTTCGGCAGCACAATTCATTGTATACAACATAAGACACTCATACAGGACCAAATACAAAGGGGAATAGCACTTCAAGACATACACACCAAAATACAAGCGCTTAGAATTCAACACATAGGACACATACTCAGTCAACCAGAACAGCACCCACTAGCACTCTATTGCATATCACTCAGACTGCAACACCTTAGGAGAATACAACTCAATAGACCACACCACTTTAGGACACCATCCCCATTCTACAAAACTTGCATACAAGCACTACAAAGAAACGAACGATTAATACACCAAACAATACACCAGATTTACAAATACTTGATTAAACAACAAGCACCTCGACTACTACTCAGAATAAAAAAAGGACAAAAATATTACATACATGACAACACATGCACTTTCACTAATCTTCACAATCCACACATAAAACCCAAAGCAAGAGAAAGTATGTACTGATTAATTTTTAGTATGACGCCCACTACAGAACGACGAGCACACAGGTCAAAACATTTAACACACATGTCTAACAGTCCAAGCCGCACTAGACACACTAAGACAACTCATTGAAGCATTCACTAAAAAGAAAACAGATATGAATAAAGCAATATTTTTAAACACTATTCCTAAAACTACAAAAGACAACCACACAAGTTTGTTGACTGCACTGGCAGAATACACGTATCTGGTATGGTCCTTTAGAAATGCAGCAACCACAATTTTAAAACTTATAGCTCACGTATAATACTGCACGCGTTTCAAAATAAAATTACACACATATTCACAAACACATTGACATAACGAAATAAAACCAGCTTATCTATTTACTCAATTGAATACTAATAATATGTATAAATGTGGACATGCACACATATATGTGTGTGCTTGTATGGTAGAATGTAGAATATAGAATATGAATATACAGTTTTATCTAAGATGTTTATCATATAATACTGACACACCGATCGTCCTGACAGACGATAGTTAGTTTCTGTAACAAGGCATAAAATCGAAAACCTATAGCAATGTTGAACGGGATTGTCCCAGACCAGTCCCTGCAGTGGAAAATTTTTCTCGAGCCCTGTGTGTGGCTTGTTTTGTTAATACTTGGGAACACTTCTCGCTAGTTGGTAAGAAGCACTGGAGAGCGCCGATAGTGCACGCCGCAAATTCTTCCCCTGGGTGCTTTGTAATCATAGACCCACCCCTCCCCCCAAAGAGAGATATATAGCTCCTCCGGCCTAGGTACACAAAGGCTTTGTGAAAACTGGCTGCATGTCCTTTGTAAGACCCCGCGACCGGCCCTGGTTGTCTAGTGGCTGGTGGTCACTAGGCAATTTTGCGTTCAGCAGTTTGCCCTTTGCCTTAATTCAACACGATTCCCCAGCACGAATATAAACATAGTTGTAGAATACAAAAGGTTAACATGTAGAGTAGTTATATATGGGTAGCCATGGATGGGTAAATTCGTATAGGTATTTAATTATATACTTATGGCTTTGTGTTGATATACAGGTATTTATATGCATATGGAAATCCAAGAAAGGAAAAAAAAAATCTGTTTCTTATTAAAATTATTTAAAATAATTTAATATCATATTAATTTTATCATCAATTTCATTATTATTATTATTTTTGTCATTATTATTAACATTATATAACTTCATCTCCCTTTTTACCCTTTGCTCTCTTTCTTGATGATTTTGTCGCTACTGTCACCGGTTGGTTCTAACAATACTGCCTATACTATCATTAACGCGGTGTGGTTGTGAGGACATTGATGGGGTGGAGCTAATAGGTGAGAGTGTCGGCGAGGGGGAAAAAAGGGAAAAATTCTTCCTTTTCCCCGATCCTTCCTTTTCACCCCCTTTCCCCATGTAAATATATCCAATGAATAACATATACTTATGTTACTTACAGGCCCACATACAACGCTCTAAAAATACACGCACGCAAATACTGTACACATAGAACGCATGTAACGACACGAACAATACAAATGCATTTGCACTATTACTACCATGCTTACTTATTTGCCATTAGCACCCTTTTGCATTATTAATCTTATTATTATGGTTAGATTGCTTTTAATTTCAATTCATGGTCATGATTATTGTTATTACAATCCATCTTTTCCCCTTCTCCCCGTTTGTTACTGTTGTTTGTGGATGCTGCTGCCGCCTTCGCTGGTTGGCTCAGAATTTTACTGCCTTTTCATCATTACCGATGAGGTGATGACGGTATTGGCGGTTTCTGAGCCGGCAGGTGAGGGTGGTGGCAGCGGAAACAAACATGGTAAAATAAAATAAATTATGGCTTTTACATGTAAACGGGAAAAAAAAAAGATTTATTAAATGGTTTTGGCTGCATGGGAGCAAATGATTACCCAAACATGAATATAATGTTGTCACATGTATATGAATGTAAATGTTTGTATTTGCAAATGTAAAATGATACTGGTTTTATGCAGAATAAACGTTTGAAAAAAAGAAAAAAAAACTAGACGTTTTCTTCATTTTGATGTGTAACCAAAAAAATAATTGCCGCACAGATTAGTTTCATTCATGGCACAAGGAGGTTATTGTCATTGATAGCAATGTCCATTACCTCCACCACCGGTGTGTGCGTGCTATATGGTCTCAATATGAAAACTGACTTCAAAAATATGTTCCGTGATGTCACATGATAAAAAAAAAAAAATAGTACAAGTATACACACAAAGAAAAAAACAACATTTTACTAAAGATTTCCGTGGAGAGGAACAATATAAAGAGTCTAAAGACTATTTTTCAAACCCTACTTTGTAGGGTATTTTGAAACTAATGTTATGAGAGGGTTGACTGGAAGTGGTAACTAGAGCATTAACTGCGAAAAGATGTCAACATGTAGACCAGACGGAATGGGTCGGCGTTGACTAAATGATGCACATCTCCAGTACAGTACTCGAATGTGTTCGATGCCCAATCTGTAACATTTTAATCGCCTTTTGCGTGCGCCTGCTCTCTTACCAAGCTGTGTCCTTGCCGGTTGTCTGGTCGTCATGTTAGGCTTAACTATCGCCACCTGACGCCGATGATACGCCGAAGGGAGTCCGTGAAAAACTACTCTACAGAAACGATATTGTAGTCTTACAAGAAACACAGCTCGGCGACGGAACAGACACTGTCGCGGGGTTTCAGGGCTTCTTTAACAGGAGGCACTTTGGACAGGCTATTCTGGTCTGCGACAACATACTGGTGTCTGAGATCGATATGTCCGCCTGGAACAGTGATGCC
This sequence comes from Cepaea nemoralis, assembly GCA_014155875.1. Lineage (NCBI taxonomy): Eukaryota > Metazoa > Mollusca > Gastropoda > Stylommatophora > Helicidae > Cepaea > Cepaea nemoralis. The sequence continues at coordinate 135,862 of JACEFZ010008668.1, forward strand.
CTGCAAGTGCAAGCATTACGAATAATGATGCCAGTGCAGCTTGTAATCGTGAACGTTTATGAGCGTAATGAGAAGGTCGACGTGCGACAATGACAGAGTTTGTTCGATATGGATGAAAGGCATATCATCTACTGAGGGGACTTCAATGCCAGAGGCAGTCAATGGGGGAATTGCATCACCAATAGACAAGGAGAAGATCTGGAGGACGCCCTGGCATCTGCTGCCCTAGTCTGTCTGAATGATGGGAAGGTCACAAGAAAAGCCACTCGACCAGGTGACTCTGACAGCGTCATTGACTTGTGTCGCCCACCATCGCACCAAGGTGCCAGAGGGGCACACTGGGATACCACGACAGTGACCACTACCCTTGTATCATTCTGATCGAGAAAGACAGGGCCAGGAGTCAAGGAAACAAGACAAATGCCTTCCAGTAAGACAACACTGGTCATGACGCCATAAGAAAGATCAGAAGAAGAAAACTAAATTCCTCCCGCAGGAGACAAGAAAGATGGTTGCAGCCACCATGGTGGAATTGAGAGGTCGAGAAAGCATGGCTGGGAAAGAGGCAGGCTGTCAAAGTCTGGCAAAAAGCCAGAAAAGCTAACATGCCACAGGCTGAATTCGCGAACCTGAAGACTGAGGTCCATAGGACGATGACTTTATTCAAATCCTGCGCCAAACAGGCCAAGGCCAAGAAATAGGAAGAATTCTGCAGGAAGGTGTGCTCCGAGCGATCTCTTACGAAATTGTGGCGCCTCCATAACAGCATGAACGGTGCTGCACAATGTAGGGGTATTCCAGACTTTCAAAGCACAGACCTCACATAGAAAAAGTCAGATGCGGATAAAGGATAAGGCCCTTCTTGCACGCTAAATAGAGCAGACTGACCAGAAAGACCAGTCCGCCAGACAGAGGACCACAACGACACTCTCTCAGTTGTGCGAGGGGGTCAGGACAGATGAAGAATGCATAATCACAGCTGAGACAATATGTGCAATGCTCAAGAAATCACCTAACACCGCCCCAGGCCCAGATGACATCCGATATGGTGACCTACTGGTGATGTCAAATGATGACATGTAAGAACTGGCCAGAGAATTCAACACCAGTATCCAGAGGGGTCAGATCAAAGAGGAATGGCTACACAGCTACTTGCTGCCGCTGCCAAAACTGAACAAAGACCATGCCAAGATAACGGCTACATAATCATTACGATGCAGAATACTGCTGGCAAGTTACTGGAGAAAAATGTAGCACACAGACTTGCTTGTGACTTGGTACAACTCGGCTGCTCCCTGCCCATACTTGGAGAATAAAGACGTAACAAAGTCATGGCTGAATGCGGTGGTCTTTGCTCAAGATGTTTACGAAGGATTTCAGGTCAGAGAAGAGACATGTGCAGCCGCCATAGACTTAGAGGACGCATACAATAGAGTAGTCCTTCGAGCATTTGATGCAAACCTTCATCAGACTCAAAGTGCACCCTCACCTTGCACGATGGATAGCTGCAGTTCTGCTCCAGAGGAAGGTGATGCTAAGATGTGGGAGTTGGTCTTCTGAGCCGATAACGATATGTCCAAGATTGCCGCAGGGTTAACCACTGTTACCAATACTATTCAACACGTATATGGTGCCGATCACTGAACAACAGTTGGACGGGAGGGGTAGGACTCTGTCATTTGCTGACGATATTCTCGTGTATCGACAGGGTCGAGATAGACAGGCGGTTGCAAATGATATGCAGGGCAAACTAGATCGAATTTCCTCATGATGTGCTGATGCCGATGCCCTTGTCAACCCTGCAAAGGCACCAGTTACATGGTTCTCCCTAAACAACCATATTGTGAACACAGACCTGCCGGCAGTAAGAATGGATGGGAGCATTTTGAGTAGAACCCAGTCAATGACATATCTTGGCGTGAGGCTTGGTCGTAGCCTGTCTTTCAGAGATCATGTCGATTATGTCATAATGAAAGCTCGAAAAGGTTTGTCAGCAATGAGAGTCATGGCGACTGCCAATATCGAGCAAAGACTGCTAATACTTCTGTTCCAAGGACTGGTGCTTTCAACGATCGAGTATGCCCTGGCCATCCTCACTGTCAGCCCTACACAGATTGGAAAACTTGAAAAGATACAAACGAAGCCATGCGCATCGTTTTTGGCTGCACGAGAGATACCATCTGTGTAGCAATGAGATACCTCCTTGACCTCCCGACAATGACACAAAGGATCAAGATCTAGAGAGCTTGTGCAAACTTAAAATTAAGTGTGGATAAGCAGCACCCTCTGCATGACGCTATATTCAGAGGAAAGGGTGACAGGCTAAAGAGGGGCAAATCATGGATGTGTCGGGCGGAACAAATGAACGAACTTAATTTTCAAAGGGTAACAAATTGGGCACGCAGGCCCATCTTACATTCGGCCCTTTAAATCACTCATCTTTCGTTCATCAGTGCATAGTGCATTCACATAGGAAAAAAAACATTGCCAAATGAATGTTGTAAACATAAACAATGCATGTTACCATGTTATGAGACAAATCCCCACCATCGACCCATCCAATATCAATCCGCGTGTCTCCCACACACACATCCACCACCCAACCACACACATACCCACAGGCACATACATTCCCCCATCCATCCACCCATCCCTCAACCCATACATCCCACACACACCCCCACATACACCATCTCCCCACTCACACACACAAACCCAAGCACACGTGCATGCATCCACTCATCCATCACCCACCCACACATCCCCCACCTTCACACATATCTCCACCCAAAGCACACATCCTCCACCCATCCCATAACCTACCAACACTCACCCACCCACATATGATGTTGTCAGACAGGTCTGCAGTCTTACCAGTATCAACCCCGGCAAGGAATGGGTGCTGGTGCCTCCAACTTTTAAGTGAACTTTCTCCTGCATTATCACACTCGACAGACGGTGCAGAGAGCAGAACCTTGCTGCTGTCAATGCAGAGGTCAATGCATTCATCTACGAACACTCAGATAGCCCCGATGTGCTCATCTATACAGATGGATCTGTTGTAAAGCAGCAGAGAAGTGCGTGGGCATATTTACAGCCCGTTCAGCGGGCCGAACCGTTCAAGAATCCAGTGGTGCCCACTCAATGACCACGAGCAGCATGACGATAGAGGTGATGGCAGTTACGCGAGCTTTCATATGGCTGGAATCACAGCATTATATCAACGTGTGTAGTACTATGTGATTCAATCAGCATGATTCAGAAGGTCGAAGCTGGATCTGTACGTAGACAGTGGACTGAGTCGCTGCGGAAGTCTGTTGTCTGTAAAGTCACCTTCATCTTCGTCTCGGGATATGGAGTCGAGGGAAATGAACGAGCTGATAAACTGGCTGGCTCTGCACCCCCTGTAGATGGCCAGCCCATGGATCGTGCCAATGTTATTAATGTTCTTAACTATATGACGAGAACAGAGGACTTTGACGTCAGTGAATCCACATCACTGTCCAGGATGAAAGACTTGGGAGTAAGAATTGGCACGGCCAGACGCGATAGGTACATCGGGAAAACGAGGTGCCTCGTCAACCAACACAGAACTAGCACTATTAGCCACCGGACGCTGATGCATATGCTGGTAGGGGGGGGGGGAGGGAATCTGAGAACCATATGGACCTGTCCGGAGTGCAATGAAGATACCCCAACTGATAACTGATAACAGACCAGATAGTAAACGCAGTGTGTCATCGATACTGAAATACTTTGGCCCCATTTAACACCAGTGATTTGGAATGGCATGGTCCTGAAAGACAAGGCAGGGGTTAAGCAATGAATATTTATATGACATTGCAGACACCATTTGGGCATGGAGATGATTTATAGGATATTGCAGACAACACTTGGGCATGGAGATGATTAATAGGACATTGAAGACAACACTTGGGCATGAAGATGATTTATAGTACATTGCAGACACCACTTGGTCAAGGCGATTATTTATAGGACATTGCAGATACCACTTGGTCATGGAGATTATTTACAGGACATTGCAAACAACACTTGGTCATGGGGATGATTTATAGGACATTGCAGACAACACTTGGGCATGGAGATGATTTATAGGACATTGCAGACAACACTTGGGCATGGAGATGATTTCTAAGACATTGCAGACCCCACTTGGGCATGGAAATGATTTATAGGACATTGCAGACAACACTTGGGCATGGAGATGATTTATAGGACATTGCAGACAACACTTGGGCATGGAGATGATTTATAGGACATTGCAGACAACACTTGGGCATGGAGATGATTTCTAAGACATTGCAGACCCCACTTGGGCATGGAAATGATTTATAGGACATTGCAGACCCCACTTGGGCATGGCAATGATTTATAGGACATTGCAGACACCACTTGGGCATGGAGATGATTTATAGGACATTGCAGATACCACTTGGTTTTGGAGATGATTTATAGGACATTGCAGACAACACTTGGTTATGGAGATGATTTATAGGACATTGCAGACAACACCTGGGCATGGAGATGATTTACAGGACATTGCAGACAACATTTGGGCATCAAGATGATTTATAGGACATTGCAGCAGACACCACTTGGGCATGAAAATGCATAAGGCAGGGGAACTGGCAAAAGAAGGAGAATCTTTCCAGCAGCCCACGCTATGAGCAACATTTTGCACAGGACCTGTTACATTTTGGTGATACAGTGATGTGGTTCACAGTAATACTAACCGTAGAGTATAACAGGTCAACAGACCCACATGGTATGTGGACAATCAGCATTCATGCACTGCAATACACACGGGGCTTCTCATAAGTCTTTAGTCTGACCATGAAGGATTAAGCGGAGAAAACTGAAATTTGGCATATGTATAGCTCATTCAATGCGTAATGGACATATGAATTATGAATTTCTCTCCTACTCTGGTTTTCCCGATATGGTGCATGGCATAACACACCCTATTGACCAGATCTGCACATCCAATGGTTTGTCAGAACAATGGAGAAATCAGACGCCTGGACTGTGATAAAATTCTTGATGTTACAGAGGAAAAACACCTAAAAAATACACAGGGAGACGGAGCCAATGTTTGAGGAAGTCTGTCCTTTGTATGCTTCCGTAAAAAAGTGGTGTTTGCAGTTTAAGTGTGGCCGTTCCCAAGATGCTGATCTGCCAGGATCAGGACGACCGCCCTCAGAGTGCAATGATGCAAATGCTGCAAAAATGAAGACAATCATAGACCAGGACAGGAAAATGACAATTGCAGAGATATTGGGTTCAGCAAAACTGAGTAAGAGTACAGTCTTTAGAATTTTACACAACAGAAGACTGAACATGAGAAAAGTGTGTGCCCGCTGGGTCCCGTGAATGCTGACATGTGAACAGAAACAAACACGGGTTGATTGCTGTGGCCACATGTTGACGACCATGGTGACAGTAGATGAGACTTGGATTCACCATTATGACCCAGAATCCAAAATTGCCAGCATGCAGTGGAAAACCCCGGGCTCGCAAGCCAAGAGCACAAAAATCTGCAAGAAAAGTGATTGCTGACTGTTTTTTGGGATGTCAAAGGTGTCATATTGAAAGATTACATGCTTCATGGCAACACGTTTAATGGGCAGTACTATGCATTTCTCCTTATAAAACTAAGAAAGGCTGTGAGCAGAAAACGAAGGATAACGCGTACGCAAATTCTGCCTTTGCTTCAAGACAACGCGCCCACCCATAAAGCACGGCTTGTGCTGCAAACAGCCAACGATATGAATATTGAAAATCTTCCACACCCAGCATATTCTCCAGATTTGGCTCCACCAGACATTTTTCGTTTTCTAAATCTTAAAAAAACAGCTGAAAGGAAATCGTTTTGACAGTGACGAAGATGTCATACTGGCTTGTGATAACTGGTTTAGTTCGAAAAATAGGTTGTTTTATTGTTAAGGTCTTTTCAAGGTCACACAGAGATGGCAGAAATGCATAAATTCAAGTAGTGGCTAAATTGAGAAGGAATAAGCACTGTACCAAATTTCAATTTTCTCCGCCTACCCCTTCATGGTCAGGCTAAAGACTTATGAGAAGCCCCTTGTATTGTGGGCGGGGAAAACAGCACATACAGGCATGACGCACGATCAGCGACAATTTGGTTTGAAGTAACACTAATAGTAAGGATTAACTGGTCAACAAATATGATTTGAAGTAACACTAACAATAAGGATTAACTGGTCAATAAATGGTGAATCATTCATAGATAATGTTGCTCCTGCCAGCTCTTACTGCCCCTGTGTGTTACCAGGGTCCCAAAGTGGAAGTATATCTCCTGTCCAATGCATGTCATTAAAGGCCATTAAAGACAATTGGTCTGAAAATGACTATATCACAATATAGAAAATAGCTACCAACATCCAGCCAATCATGAACTGGCCTACAGCAGCCTTGGTATGTATGGCTGTTGGTCTTTACTCCACCAGGAATCTCAAGGGCAAAAAAAAAAAGAAGCTCTGAATGTCATAGAGAGACCAAAAGCATCATCTGTAGCTATTGCACATTGCAGTAGAAGAAAGATAATTCACACAGACAATATATTTGACCCAATGCATCAACTCTGTCCATGTGTTACCAGAGCACAAATGTGAAGCAAATAATAGTAACACTATAACTTAGCATCCATGTTGTAATGAGCAACTAAGGGTTGGCAGCGATGTTCTGTAAAGGTCCTTTACTTCCAAGAACATCTCTTCGTACCCATTCCAGAATTCACAATAACATAATGGTTTCTATGCAGCAAGCAAGAATTCTTTCCTTAACGTCCAATGACAAGGACACATTGCATAAGATGTTGTTTTTTTTTAAATGCACAAGATCTTTAACACTATTAGTCTCACGACAAACTATAGCACATCCATACTTACTAACTGGAATCTTAAGTCTAATGTCTGGGGTCTTCTCATAATCTTCTTCTCTCATCTGACTTTCATCTGAAGAGTTGAGTCCGCCACTGTCACGGTCATTTGTTCCGACTGCATTCGTCCATAAGCATTTCTTATTCATATTTATCTGTATTGATATTCCTGTGTGTTTGTGTATACAACTATATTGTTTTCTGTGAACCTGTTTGTGTTATTTACTAGGAGTCTTCTTCTTTCGGTCGCTTGAAATTTGTTTATAACTGCCGTGTTGTCTCTTGTATGAATTTCACCATCATTTTTAATCCACTCAGTGGTCCATAGCGTTTATCTTCCACTGTTGTTTATCTAGGCCAGAAGGTTTGCCTAGATATATTTCAGCTTATTTAATACATGTTTGCTGTTTTGTTATTACGAGGGGAAATCAGTATGCAAGTCACAAATGGCTGTAGAAAGATAACTAAATAAGATAACAACTTGAAACCAGTTTATTTTCATACATACATTGTCCCTTTATTTCTCAACATAATTTCCACCAACATTGATGCACTTATCCCATCACTTTATAGTACTCCCAAGCCGGCTGCATAAAACTGCGTGCTCTGTTTTCTAAACCACGTTTTCACTTCACATTCAACTTCGGCGTCATTCGCGAAATGTCTACCACCAAGGTGGGTTTTCAGTGGATCAAAAAGGTGGAAATCGCTGTTAAGTCGGGACTGTAAGGTGCATGTTCCAGAACTTTCCACCTTTGTTGGTTAATTTTAATCGAGGCGTATGTTGTCTAGCATTGTCATGAATAAGCAACACTCCTCTAGTTAGCAGGCCTGGACATTTTCTTTGAATTGCATCATGAGGCACTGATAGAACTTCACAGTACAATTCAGAATTCACATTGTCAACTTTCTTCTTGAAATTGGTTAAAAGCACTCCTTGACAATCCCAGAACACTGTCAGCATTACCTTCCCTGCTGATGGCGTAACCTTGAATTTTTGGACACAAGGCGATGAAGGATGTTTCCACTGCATTGAAGCGCACTTTGATTCGGGCTGGTAGTGATGCACCCATGATTCGTCCCCAGTAACAATCCTGTTCAGCATGTCTTCTCCTTCATCTTCGTATCGACAAAGATGATGCAAGGACAGGATGTGTGCTTTGGGTGGAGATATGTGTGAAGGTGGGGGATGTGTGGGTGGGTGATGGATGAGTGGATGCATGCACGTGTGCTTGGGTTTGTGTGTGTGAGTGGGGAGATGGTGTCCTCCTTCAATTGTCTGGGTACCCACCCTGAGCACACTTTCTTAAATTTCAATCGATCATGCATTATGCTATATGCTGAACCAAGTGAGCACCCTATTTGCTGATGCTACAGAGTCTATCGTTACTCGCCTGTCACCGCTAATCATCTCTTCCACACTCTGCAGGGATGCTTCTGTTGAAATATCAACAAGATGACCAGATTAGATTTCATCAACAAATATACGTCTTTACGGGACAGACATTTGTCAGCATAAACAGGAAGCATTTCTTTACGAATGTCATTTGCAAACAGTCCTTTCGCCCACAAAAAAAAACAACACACAACAGTACATTGCTCTTTGGTTGTATATTCCGTAAGTACAGTCGCCACTTTCTTTATGCGCTGCGCATGTGCTTCAAACACCTAGCGCTACCTGACGAAGGGAAATATAAAGTTCGATGTTGCTGTCACCTAATGACACCTGCAGAAAACACCAACTACATTTACCTGCCATCCCACAAAACTGTGTCTTACTTATTGACTTGCCCTCGTATTATGTTCCAACTAATTTCCCCACTATGAATCTGTTCACCTAGACAGTGCCTATGTTTGTTATTCCTCTATCTCTTCCGCTCTCTCCATCATGAGCCACACATACCAATCTATTTCATTTCATTTGTTCTAGAATTAGATAACAGACTGTCTTCACAATGTCATAAAAAACTGTCAGATACTGCCTATAGTACCTTGCGGTGTAGGACACAGGGGTCTTGAGCCTGAGTTAAGGCTGCCTGGCTCGTGCAGTCGCTGTGAACTGTACAGTTATGGTTTTCTTTTTCCCCCAACAGAAAAAATCCACACCTCACCGAGGGTTCGAACCCGGGTCTCCCAAAGGTGAACCCAGCATTCTAACCACTCGGCCAGCTGCTCTTCCACAATTATGTATTAAACTAAAATACACATTTGCCTCCAAGCAATTTCCTGCTATGGGTCTGGATATGATAGAGCCATCCCAGTTTGTAGGCCCGAATGCATGGCGAAATATTTCCTCACTTAGCAGGTGATGAGCCCAGCATTGAACACTCGTCCGACTGTGCTCACGGCATTATCAGTAAGGTTCCTTATCAACTTCGCTAACGCGCCCACTTATGTTAAGTATTGCATAGAATTAACTCTACCAGTTGACCAGTGTTTCACATTTCTTCTTCTTCTTCTTTGCGTTCATTCGGAGTGTTTTTTCAGATGTGATTGCGGTGTGTCTCGTTAGGCACCCTTGGGTCGAAACCCTTAGGCCAACACATCCGACTTTTAGCGTGCATTTTTGGCCAGGTTAGCATTCCTGGGAGACTCTCACTTTTGTGGTACCGTCCACCTCCCAGCTGGTCAAGTTGGAACAGTCGAAGACTGCACGGTCATCCCTCAAATGAAGGCAGGGACAGTCCATAGCATTTTCCGCCATCCTGGGTGGCTTCCATAATTGCAGAGCCGACACATAACGCTCTGGTACTGGGCTCACCGAGGGAATCGTCACGTCCTGCTCATGGCTGCTTTAATTCCTCACTTCAATATATTGGGCATTTCGTTCGCCCCGGGCCGTTCCCGCACAAACCAGACAGGTCTGCAGACAGTATCCACTCAGCGAGTTTTCGGACATGTGCTTGTCGTTGCGCCCGTCAGAGCTGTTCCAGGCACGACAGACATTCGGAAAACTACCTAGTCAGAGCTGTTCCGAACAAGAGCGGCATTCGGAAACTAGGTAGTCAGAGCTGTTCCTAGCACGATTGACATTCGGACGAGACATTTCACTCGGACGTAAATGCGTAGTGCCAATTTTTAGTTTGCCACCCGTAGGACGGCACTTCCGACTTCAGCAGGCATTTTTTAATGAGGTTAGCCTTCCTCGGGTTTCGAGGCACGTTAGACGTATTGTTGTGATGTCGCCCACATCTCAGCTGGTCAAGATAGGACGATCATCGACATCACGGTTATCCCTCAAGGGAAGGCAGGGGCAGACCATGGGCCTATCCAAGGCTATCCAAGGAGGCTTCCATAATTGCAGAGCCGACACATATTGCTCTGAGACTGGGCTCACCCGAGGGGTTGCCTCGTCCTGCTCATGGCTGCTTTAGTTCCTCACTTCCATGTGTTGGGCATCTCGCTTGCCACCGGTCGCTAAATCACATACCAGGAACGGTCAGTCTGCAGGCGACATCCACTAGATAAGCTTTCGCTTCGGACTACGCAATGGATTCGCTAGCCGTGCGTTCCATTTCGTGTTGAGACATTTATCCACCTTGTTTTTCCACCTTTGTCTACACTCTCTATGAGTTAGATAGTCAGTTTTCGTAGCCTTTCATTCGACTGGGGCACTTCTTCAACCTTTTTGTACTCGCTCACGAGGTAGGCTACATGTGCTGCCGGCTCAGCACCTTACCTCCGTACAGCAGTGAGCGAGAAACGGGCGGCCCTCTCATCCGGGGATCCCTCATATCCCCCAGCTGAGAGCCTTCGGACAGGTGTCTGAACTGGGCACGTAGCGTGCTCAGTACCTCACCTCCGTATTTCGGTAGGTGAGTTTTCGGCCCGGCTCACTCATCCAAGGGTAGTAGCTTAGAGGCGTTCAGCTACATCTCTCAGATGGTGGCCTTTGTGTAAGTGTCTGGACCAAGTTTGTGGCTTCGTGCGCTTGAGTTTAAAATCTGACTGCTATCCTCAGTCTACCTGCAGAGCAGCAGGTTGTGTCTCTCTTAGTCTGGTCCCTATCCCATGAGCTGTCCGATATGTAGTTTTTCATCCATCGGCGAGCACATGGGGTCGATGGGACAAGCAAGTTTTATTCTTTGTTTGGTATGGCCAGACGCTCTATTCTCAGGTCCCCTGGCCCGATAAGACATTTGAGAAGGACCTCCAGTAGTTGTGATTACCGTTTCGAGGCATAGCACTGCACCTGCCTGGGGTCGAAAGTAGTGCAAGCACCATAACATTTAGCAGTAGTCGACATATTTCATGGCATGATATCCTGATTTCTGTGGTACACCTCCTGGCTGGTTGCCTCCGTCTTCAGCACCTTTCCTTTGCTAGAGCAGACTGTGGTCTTACTCGAGTTTAAGTGTTTAGGTACGCACACACGTGTCTGTGCATGCATGTACGTGTCTGTGCATGCATGTACGTGCATACTCATCTAGAGCGTTCTGGTTATTTCTCGGCGCCAGTAACTCGCCGCCGCTCCTTCTTCTGTTAGTTACAACAGGTCCGCCATGAGAAGGCCAGGAGTTGGACTTTTGCTGCAGTGGTGATGAATGTACGAGCCATTAGGGGTATTTATGCGAGGTTAGGCGCTCACCCCAACCTCGCCCTCGGCTACATAACAGCAACATTTGGAACCTGTACATTTCAATACTTCAGCATTTGTTTCTGTCAGTTTCTTCAGCGTTTCATTAGTCATTACCCATCAGGCGGCAACAATCCCTTAATTACTATTACAAGTCAGTCCATCACTACTATAAAAATAGTGTGTATGGACTACGCTTGAGTTCAAAGCGAGTGAGCGCAAAAAAAAAAACTTTTACAGGTGTAATTCGGGGAGGAAGGTTGTGTCTTAGATGTCGAGAAAACACGTGTCTTATTTTATTTTAGGTCAAACAAAAATGCTATATTCTGCTCAGCCTCTCTCCCTCTCTCTCTCTCTCTCTCTCTCTCTCTCTCTCTCTCTCTCTCTCTCTCACTCACACACACACACACACACACACACAGAGAGAGAGAGAGAGAGAGAGAGAGAGAGAGAGAGAGAGAGAGAGAGAGAAATCAAATCAAATCAAATCAACTTTATTAGGGTCACAAATTGGGCGCGCAGGCCCGTCTTACTTTCGGCCCTTCCAATCACTCGTCTTTCGTTCATCAAGAGCATTATACATTTACATAGCAAGAAAAATAAACATTGTGAAATGAATGTTGTAAACATAAACAAGGCTAATTACAATGTTATGAAGCCCATCTCCCACCTATCCATATATCACCCCACCCACACAACACCCCCACCTACCCACACACACGCACACCAAGGGACACATACACACCCCCACCTACCGACACACACGCACACCAAGGGACACATACATACCCCACCAACCGACCCATCCCCCTCCCGCACATCCCCCACCCACATACCCCACCAACCGACCCATCCCCCTCCCGCACATCCCCCACCCACAAACATTCCCCCACCAACCCACACATCCCACGCCCATCCACATCCTACCCCACACATCCTCTCCCCACCCACACCTCAAACCACCCATCCCCCAGCCACATCTCCATCGACAACATATTCCCCACCCACACACACAATCCCCCACCAACCCACACATCGCACATCCACTCACACATCCCCAAACCATACACACACATCCCCACCAACTGACATGTCCCTACCGCCCCCCCCCCCACATACACCCACATCTCCCTAACCACCCATACATCCCCAATCCACTCACACACACCCCACCACCCACACATACAACTTCCACCCATCCACACATGCCTTAATCTAATCCCCCACCACACAATCCCCCACCCGCACATCACAAACACCCCCTACCACGCACTATTCCCAATCCCACGCACCACACACACACATATCCCTCACCAACACATCCCCACTTACACACCACACACATATCCCCCACCCAGATACCACACAATATTCCCACCCACACCCACACAGATACCCTTACCCATCCACCCCACATACCCCCACTCACACACCACAAAAATCCCCCACCCACACACACATACCTCACCCACACAATATCACCAACCAACACACCACACACCTCTCCCCACCCACACACGCATTCCCTACCCGTCCACCAACACACACTCACTCACGCATACATCCTCCACTACGCACCCACACACCCCCACCCACCCACTCCCAACCAAACATCTCTCGATCACAATACCCCTACCCCCACACACATCCTCCACCCACTCACACATCCCACCCCGACACATACAACTCCCTCACCCACCTACACATCCCTAAGCCACTCACACACCCCCACCCACACATTCCCCATCCACACACACACATCTCCCACCCACACTCCCCCACATACTTCCCCCAACCACCACAATCCCCTGCTCACCCACACATATACCCCACTCATACGCACATTCCCCACACCCATCACACACATTCCCCACACCACACACTATCCTTCACCCATACCACCACAAACATACCCTCCACCCACACATCATTCACACATCCCCCACCAACACACCGCACACATATCTCAAACCCACACACCATACACTTCTCCCCACCCGCCCTTCCATCCCAAATCCACCCAACACAATCCCCTACCCAAACAACCCCGCCTCCCACACATACTTCCTCAAACCATCCACACATCTCCACCCACATAAACACACATCCCCTGCATCCGTCCCATACACATATCCTCCACCCATACACACATCCCCCACACCCATTCCAACACCCCTACTTTCACCCCCACACATCCATCCACACATCCCACCAACACCCACAAATACCACTACCCACCAAAACCCACACACCCCAACCCATCCAAATGCATACCCCCACCCACACACCCCCCACCCACACATATCCCCACACTCACACACATCCTCCACATACACTCACACTTCCTCACATCTAGACACATACAAAATGTCTCACGTTAGTATTGAAACTAGTATGAACAAACTCCCACACTTTACTCACACACATACACTGACACTTGTCATGAGCAGTCTCATAAAAATGTTAAACATGGAGAAAAATGTGTACATAAAATGTATGTGACGTAAACATAGTGATGCTCTCTCTCTCTCTCTCTCTCTCTCTCTCTCTCTCTCTCTCTCTCTCTCTCTCTCTCTCTCTCTCTCTCTCTCTCTCTCTCACACACACACACACACACACACACACACACACATTCACTCTCACTCTCACACATTCACTCTTCCGCTCATTCATTCACTCTCACGCATTCACTCTCCCGCTCACTCATTCACTCTCCCGCTCACTCATTCACTTTCCCGTTCACTCTCCCGCTCACTCATTCACTCTCCCGATCACTCATTCACTCTCACGCTCACTCGTTCTGTCTCTCATTCACACTCACTGACTCACTCACTCAAACTACAGTAATGAACATGAGTTTATATTATGCATGATAAAATCAAATGGTATTTAACTGATAATATGACAGATGAGAATACACAAACATATGGATTCGCGTGTTACATAACATGCATCTGCTCAGCTCTCTCTCTCTCTCTCTCTCTCTCTCTCTCTCTCTCTCTCTCTCTCTCTCTCTCTCTCTCTCTCTGTATTCTTTCATATACACACACTCACACGCATGCGCGCGCTCACACACACACACACTAACACATCAACTCTCCCACTGTCTCACTCTCTAACACACAATCCTTCACACACACACACACACACACACACTCTCTCAATCACACTCTCTCACACATACACATACACATGAACGCATGCACATGAACGCATGCACGCACGCATACACTCCCTCACTCACTCTCACACATACACGTACGAATGCATGCACTGACACATTCCCCCACCATTTCTCGCTCAATCACTCTCTCCACACACACGCATGCACGTGCGCACACACGCATTCACTCTCTCCCTCTCACTGACACCCACTTTCTCTCTCTCTCTCTCTCTCTCTCTCTCTCTCTCTCTCTCTCTCTCTCTCTCTCTCTCTCTCTCTCTCGCTCCCACACGCACACACATATATAGTGAACAATTATAGTTAAACAATTATAATGAACAATTATACTGAACAATTATACCAGTAAATGAATTATGGTGGCATATAGTCGGTATGGATTAAGTATTGAAAGAGTTTTCGGTTAAATGTGTAGGGACTCATTGGAGTTTTCAGATCTGGAGGCAGATCATTCCATAAGTGAGCACCAGAATAGGCGAAACATGTTTTGTATAGGTCCAATCTAGGCTTTGAGACATGTACCAAATTTAGGCGCTTGCTGTTCATTGCATTAGATTGAATCAGCTGCAGAAGATACTCTGGGGTATTTTGAGATATAATTTTGTTCACTAATTTGGCTTTGTTGAAAAGGAAGCGCTTTTGTAGTGGTAGAAGTCTTAGATGACTGTACAAATTATTACTTTCAACGTGCTTTATGTCAGAAACCAGACGAATAGCGCGGTTTTGTAGAGAACATAGTCGTTTTAAATTAGATTTAGGGCAACCATCCCAAACTGTGGAACAGTAATCGAGATGTGATTGGATATAGCATGTATAGAATACTTTTTCGTGTGCTTTCGTCCAGGAAGTGCTGAATTTTAGCAAGTTGGTAAACTTTTTGTGCTATTTTCTTGGTAAGAGCGTGAACATGAGAGCTCCAGTTCAAATGGCTGTCTATTAAAAGCCCTAGTGTTTTATGTTCAGTCACATTAACTATAGGTAACGTGCCCATGCGGAGTTCGAGCGGTGATCCCGTTATGGCTAGTGTCTGTAGTTTTTGTCTGGTCGTTATTAGCATGGATTTGGTTTTGTCGATGTTAATTTGCATGCGGTTTTCATTGCTCCATCTAGTAAGATTATCAAGTTCCTTTTGTAAAGAATTCTCTAATTCACTACGGTTTTCTTGACTAGTATATATAGTACAGTCGTCTGCGAATAGATCACAAGTTGTATTGATATATAAAGGAAGATCATTAATATAAACTGCAAAAAGCAGCGGACCTAGTATTGAGCCCTGAGGCACACCAATATTAAGCTGTGTGGGTCTTTATAGACAGTTATTGAAGGACACGACTTGTTGCCTGTCGGATAGAAATGATGTAATTATGTTCACCATGTTGGTGCTTGTGTTCATTTGCTTTAGTTTTCTAATTAAAATATCGTGATCTACCATATCAAAAGCTTTTTTAAAGTCTACAAACACCGCTCCACAAATTCTACCGTTGTTGATGTTTAAGTGCCAGTTATCGGTCATTTTTGTTAGAGCACTATGGCAAGAATATTTAGGTCGAAACCCAGATTGACTGTTAATTATGAGATCATTGTTAATTAAATGGTGTAACGTTATTTTATGAATGTGTTTTCTAGTGGTTTTGATAGCGACGATAGTAAGGAAATAGGTCTATAATTACCCAAAACGCTATTATCGATTGAGCCATTTTTAATAAGCGGAAACACTTTAGCAATTTTAAATGCAGATGGAAAGTAGTTTTTGGCCAGGCACTGGTTATATATGAACGTTAAGGACTCGCTAATGACTGGTGCAGCACAACGAAGAATTCTATTACTGATACCATCTAGGCCGTGTGAGTTTGTTGATTTGAGGTTCAAGAGATATTTATAAACGTCTGCAACAGACATTAAAGGAATCTCAGCGGGAATATTTCTGGCTGCACTTCTTCCTCACAGAATGATGCCAGTGAACTTAAATTACACGATGAGTCTGGTATTGAAGACTTTAGATTCTCTATTTATGATTGAAATGAACCAACTGAATTCATCGCATGTTATAGAATTTGGTATTGCTGATTCTGTAGGGCGTTTCTTATTGTTTAGCAAGTTAATAGCTTTCCATATATTTGTACTGTTTGAATTATCTACAATCAAATTTTTAAAATGATCTTTTTTTATCCTAAGAATTTCATATTTAACTTTATTCCTTAGTCTGCGGTAATTGATGAAGTCTTTATTTTTGTGTGCTGTATCTCGCTCTCTCATGATTTCCAGCACTTCTCTAGTGACCCATGGGGATTTATGTTGATTTTTGACTCGAACTTCTTTGATTGGCACGTGTTTAGAGAGAGAGAAAGAGAAGTGAAAAGACAGAGAAGAATTAGGGAAAATTCATCAAGCGATGAATTATACCCCTATTAGAAAGGTCGTTAAGAAACGATGATAAAAAAATTAGATTGGATATAGAAAGAAAAGATTGGCAGCTGCTAGTAATAGACATACAGATGAAGAAGAATGGATGAAAATTCAGAATCAAATAGTAGTATGGAAGAAAGTAATACTTTATTTGAAGAAGAAGATATTGATGTGGAGATAGCATCTATTCAAGGAACTTGGAGTTAATGAAGAAATGGAAAACGTAGGAAATAATTGAGAGAAAATACTGCAGATAGCAAGATATAAATTTCATGATTTAAAAAGGGAAATGATACTTGAGGATGTATATGACACATTTGTTATGGAAAAGGGTTCTATTGATACTTATTAATGAGTTGTCTTGAAGAATAGACATAATTAGGTATTAAGATAACTAATATGGACGTAAATTCGAGGTGAGGTATATTTTTTTTACTGTAATTGTATGCCAATTGATTTTATGGTTTGACTTCTTGAGTTTCTTAATAGATAAATAAGTTAGTTATGTTAGTCCAAAAAGAGACTAACAATATATAGGATGTATGTGATATTATTTTAATATATGTTTTTCTTTGAATGAGTTAATACCTTTAATTGATATGAGGGAAACATAAATGATGTATAAAAACTTGGGGGGGGGGGGGGGGTATGATGTCCTGTTGTGATTTTATTTCGCTTCACTCATAATTAAGTGAATTGTCTTGTATGTTGAATGGTAATTACCTGTTTAATATATACATGTTAGAAATTAGTTAAGTTAAGTTTAATTTACATGGTTTTGTCTAGAATAAAGGCAATACATGGGGCTTTATTTAGGACCCTTCGTTCAGAAAATAGTAATAAACTACTGCGGACTAGTAGAGAGACACATTATCTTTGTGAATAATATGTCATGGGTATATTCTGTTGCTGTGATAATCAGCATAAAGAGGTTGATATGGCTATGAAGCATTAGAAACATATGCCGGGGATGGTTATGGGAAAGTTAAAATAGGAGCTGCATGAAAGTCAGCATTAATGGAAAATATATGGATTGGATACCATATTATGAGTAATGATATGATAGTTGGTTAATAGAGAATAGATAAAAAGGGGGCTGTGAATGGCAGCATATAAGGTTGGGTATATGGAATGGATAAACAAGGAGGCGTACCATGGGATATGAGGGGGCAAAATGTAGAAGCTGTGAAAAAACAGCGTTAATTAATATGAAATGTTCATGGAATATGAACATTGGTTCGTGGTTGAAGGTGATATAAGGTTGTGGATGGCAATATATGGCAATATAAATGTTGAGTATATAAAAGAAAACTTAGATCAACTTAATTTATAGTGAACAGAGGTGTATTTCATAAGATATATTTTAAAAAACTGTTTACAAAAGTTTTTTCGTTGGCAAGAGAGGTAAATGTGATTGTGTTGACTATTTCCTTATACTTTTCATAAATTGGGTGCGCACCCTTTCCTTAAACTTTTCTTTACCCCTTCCTTACTTTTTTTTCTGTCTATCATATGCTGTGTGAATGAGAAATTTCATAATGCCAAGTGTACGATAACGATGATATGAGCCATTCTTATGACATATATATATTTTGATAAGGAAACTGTGAAGAGCCAGAAACGAAGAAGAAATGTAATCTCATAATGGTTTGCTATGTGGAGGGAAATATTCACCTAAGGTAGAGTTAGTTTGGGGCGGCTTAGAGAAATTATGGGAGGTAAGGAGAGAATAAAGGGGTTAGGAGTAAGACTTTTGAAGAAGAAAAGTCTTTTAAAAGGCAGGGAGGTGTAGCAGAATGTATATCATATCAGTACTAGCTTTAGGGGTGCAAGACTACAGCACGCTTGAGCATCGATATAGAACAGTAAGAAAGATGCTCAAGTCGTGACGTAGCTGGTAGTTGGGTAGTTACCACCTAGAACTGAGAGAAGGGAAGACAACATCATAATATATTCTGTACTTGGATTTTGTATCGACCATCATGTATAAATAAAGCCTGATTTGAAACAACACAACAGAACTTGTTGATCCTCTGTATACACACACTGTTACAATAACTATGGACAAAGAGTTTATAAATCTTTGAAAACGATGCAAAAATATGACTATAAGTTATACAGAAAAGTTATTAAAAGTTATGCCCCTTGAAATAACTTTTACAGAGTTAGGTCCCCTCGCTGTATATAAATTATAATGAAAAATGGAAAATTAAATATTATTCAGTAAGTAGCCGATTTCACACTTAAAAAATATGACAGTTGGCTGCGCTGGAATGAAAGGAAGACGTGTAGAAAATTTCATCTCAATCTGATGGGCCGTTCGCGAGCGCATAAAGGACATACGGACATACAGACAGACGGAGATCGCCCTTTATATATAAGACAAGAAAGCTTTTGATAGAGTACAACATGAACGATTAATTACGTGCCTTCAAGATATAGGAGTAGACGGAAGGACATCAGACTTATTAGTAACTTGTACTGGGAACAAGTGGCGTCTATTAGATGCGGTAATAACTATTCGTCACCTATAGAGATAAAATGAGGAGTATGGCAGGGATGTGTACTGTCCCCAATCCTCTTCAACCTATACACAGAAAGAATTTTTAAACAAGTTGAAATACCTGGACTCAACATCAATGGAAGTGAGCAAAAGTTGCAAGACCTAGTGGAAGAAGTAAACAGGCACAGTGCAGAATGTGGCTTAGATATTAACATCCAAAAAACAAAAACTATGATAATTAGCAGTGAAAAGGAAAGGTCATCAATGAACAGTAAACGGGCAGATTCTAGAACAAGTAACAAGCTTCTCTCATCTTGAACATATAATACCAGATGACGGCAGAAGTGAAATGAAAATCACAAATAGAATAGGAATAGCCAAAAATGCTTTCAACGGCATGAGTTGAGTTGAGTTAAGAACCGACATCACTGCACTCAGGACATTCCCATATGTGCTCAGTCCCCTCGTTCAACAGCCAGAGAGGAGTCATACTACTAATCGTTCCCAACGCTATCAGGTTAATAGTTCTCCTGGTCTTTCCTCTCAGTTTTGAGATTCTTCCAGAACCTCTGCCGATCACCCGCAAACTCATTCATTCCACATATGGGTTCTCAATCTGTTCCTCCGCCTTCTCCGCCTGGTCCCACAAGCGCACGACCACCTCCCCCTTGTCCATAGGCAAGATAACACCAAGAGGTGCATTCCCTGCTATCCTATCAGCCTGGTCATTCCCCCGTACACCCGCATGGCCAGAGCAAAATATCCATACAATTCTCACAATCTGTGACCTCTGAAGCAACGAGAACCATTCCTGGAAACAAAAACAATCAAATGCAGAGGTCCTAGAAAAACTGGGAATGAAGGGAGAGCTGATGACAGAAATAAAGAGGAGACAAGTGAAACTATTTTGGCTACGTTCAAAGCCATGATACTCTTATAAAAACCATACTGGAAGGCAAGGTTGAGGGCAAGCGAGCAAGAGGTAGACAACGATACAAGTGGGAGGATAATATCAAGAGATGGACGAACATCAGCCTGACAGAAAGTACAGTCAAGGCGAGTGACAGCGTTGGAGATCCATTGCAGCCAAACTTCTCTGCGGAAACGACACTTCATTGATTGATTGTGGCCTTAAGAGACCAGTAAAAAATTGTCTCCCCCAATTTGGGGGAATATTCGTGAATAAAAAAAATTTATACATTGAAAGTATAAAAATACAAGTTATAATATAAATAAGCGACAGAAAAGTGGCTTACAAAATGTAAGTATGTAAAGATTAAAAACATGTTCTTTAAGAAGACTAAAAGTAATATAATCATATTTCAAAATTTTTATTTCCACATTAATTTCATTATTACTATGTATGCAGAATAGAAGTTTCATTCTATTTCTAAATATTGTAGCTATTATATTATTTGTATTTATAAATGTTAAATCATCTCCCTTGCAACAATATTGGTTGCTTATGTCCCCTACCCATTTGCTTATTTAAGTGTTTTTCTTTTAGTAAACTTGTAATTCCGCAGAATGCTTGAACATAATTATTAAGTGTAGTGATCAATCAAGGCATTACAATCATGTTAGTATGATATTTTAAATATGCTCTAAGCAACTCGGGAAATGCATTTGTATAAATTGAGTGATTTATTATTATACGTTCATCACACAGATAGTGTATAGGCCACTACGAATGTATCCTTTTGCAAGATGGAAAACATACTAACCAATAAAAAGATGTCATTTGCAACGAGAAAAAGAATGTTGAGGTGCTACATAAAACCTGTACTTTTCTATGGATGTGAAGCATGGACAATGAGCAGACAAGTTGAAAATCATCTGATGGCTATGGAAATGTGGTTTCTGGGGGAAATGCAAAGAATACCATGGACAGATAGAAAAGCAGTGACCAAGTCTGACAAAGAAATAAATGAAAATCGTAAACTGATTAGAGAAATTGGACAGTCAAAATTTGTTGGCTACGTTATGAGAAGAAATAAAATTGAGAACTTGGTAACGGCTGGCAAGATCGAGGGGGGGGGGGGGCAAGGGGAAGGAAGAGAAGTAAATACTTGGATGGCTCTGTCACGTGGTATGGTTAAGACAAGAACACTGAGCTGATCCACGACTCTGGTGATCGTGTGAGATGGCGAAACACGACCGCCCACACTTATCGGCACGGCACAAGATGATGATAATGACTCTCACCGTACAAGCTTAGGCAAGTTTGTCTGGAGAACAATCTATTGCCAGTGTATCTTTCCCCCACCCTCCGCCTCCCCAGCGTCACCCACAGATCCAACGGAATGACAGTAGACGATAGTAGTAGATTAGGGTTTCCAGACACATATTTTTTGGTAGGCTGATAGGGTTTATGAAGGAAATATGGGGAAAATTGTCGACTCGGCTCCAGAATCTGGAGGCTGATAGGGTTTATGAAGGAAATATGGGGAAAACTGTCGACTCGGTAAAAATTTTTTTGGGTGGGAACGGTTTTTTGACGGGTGTGAAAGTAATTAAGGTAAATTTTTAGTTGGTTGGTTCTGGAAAGAGAGGGTGTGAAGGGGAAAGTTATTTTGGTTACGTAGGGTATATTAGTATGGGTAGTGATGTATAAACAAGGGTGTGATGGGTCGTGGTTTCTACTCATGGGTTGGATATATGGTGGTTACGTATATGAATGTGTTAGTATGCGTGGTGTAGTGATGTATAAACACGGGTGTGATGGGTCGTGGTTTCTACTCATGGGTTGGATATATGGTTTTTACGTATATGAATGTATTAGTATGTGTGGTGTAGTGATGTATAAACAAGGGTGTGATGGGTCGTGGTTTCTACTCATGGGTTGGATATATGGTGGTTACGTATATGAATGTATTAGTATGCGTGGTGTAGTGATGTATAAACAAGGGTGTGATGGGTCGTGGTTATACTCGACGACTCATGGGTAGAGGTGTAGACGGTTACTATCATCTAAACAGTGTGATAGTAGTGAAGGTAAAGGGTGGTATATTCACCGATTACAAAGGAAATCTTATAAAGTTGTAATGGGTAGGGTGGTAAGGGGTATTAGTGATCAAGTAGGAGTGATATAGAGGTGGTCATAAATGTAATAAGAGGTGTTCGCAGTTACACACTGGTCAGCCAGTGGTCAAGCAATGGTCAAGTAAGGGTCAAGTAGTCAAGTAAGGAAATTTTAGGGAAAAGTTATTGTAATGATATGGTGCTGATTAAAGAGTGGTAAATTAGAGGTCAAGCAGTGGTCAAGCAGTGGTCAAGTAAGGAAAATTTTAGGGAAAATTGGTCGTAGTGACATGGTATTGTTTAAATTAGTGGTAAATTAGTGATCAAGTAGTGGTCAAGTAGTGGTCAAGCGGTGGTTAAGTGAGGAAAATTTTAGGGAAATTTTAGGGAAAAGTGATTGTAATGATATGGTGATGCTTAAAGGGTGGTAAATTAGTGGTCAAGCAGTGGTAAAGCAGTGGTCAAGTGAGGAAATTTTAGGGGAAAAGTGATTGTAACGATATGGTGATGCTTAAAGGGTGGTAAATTAGTGGTCAAGTAGTGGTCAAGTAGTGGTCAAGTGGTCGAGTGACCACTTAAATTGTAGAGGACGATGTGCCTAAGATTATGGTAGTGATTAAAGTGATCGATGACGTGGTCAAGCAGTGGTCAAGCAATGGTCAAGTAGTCGAGTGACCACTTAAATTGTAGGGGAAAGTACGTATAGTGCAATGGTGGTGGGTAAAGTGAGGAAGAATCAATAGTAGTGATAATACTACTACCACTATTAGCGACAAGCACAAAGACAACCAAGTACATACTTGATACACACAAATACAAAGACAACGAAACACACACACACACGTACACACATACAGATACAGAAGTACGAGACAAACCATACCATTACTACTGTCACAACAACAGCTATACACAAGTACACACCCATAATCAAAGACACAAAGAGGGTCACACACACACATACAAACACAAAGGCAACCATACACAGACAACCCATACCATTACTACTGTCATCACAACTATACACACACGTGTACACACATACAAGCACAAAGTCAACCACACACACCCATAAACATCCACTCAAGTACAGACACAGGAAAACAAAGAAGCAAACAAGGACAGACACACTCACCCATAATCAATTACACAAATACACACCTACAAACACAAAGACAACCACACACAGACACATTTGTACATACAGACATACACATAAAGACAGACAAGCACAAAGACAAACCATACCATTACTACTGTCACAACAACAGATATACACATGTGCAGACACACTCACCCATACACAAGAACACTCAAAGACAAATACAAAGACAGCCAAGTACACACACACATACACACCCATCGCCTAGGATTACTACTGTCATCACAACTATACTCAAGTACAGACACACCCATCGCCTAGCATTACTACTGTCATCACAACTATATACAACCACGTACAGACACGCGTACAACAACAAAGACAGACACAAAACACATACAGACACCCATACACACTTGATACACTTGTACATACAGACACATAAGTACACAAAAAACAAAGACACACCCAAAACATTACTACTGGTACCTCAACCAGTACAGATACACTTACCCATAAGACTAAACTATACAAACCACATACCCCCTTTTGGTAAAGAACGCGGATGTCCGAGACAGCCCCTACGTCATCAACGCCATGTGCAAAAGTCATTAAGTGGTAGCATGAGTCATCGGTTTGTGGGAAGCAGGCGGCGGCGTGAGAATAGCTTGTCTACAAAATTGCTACGTCAGCTATGTAGGATGCAAACCCAGTGTATAAAATAGAAGGCGTCTCTTGTGAGCACAGTACCAGTTCACGGGCTGACTTGGGTATCTACAGAGGTGCTTCAGGCTGGTGTGAGCAGTGTTTGTGTCGTCGGCAGATATTGTTCACGTGCTGACTTGGCTAGCTACAGCGGTGAAACTTGGTGTGACCCTTAGTCGTGTCGAGAAAGGATGACACCCTTAGACACCCTGGCAACAAGTCCACCTCATAATAGCAGAGGATATCCAACAAATGATAGAGGACAGCTTGGCAGCCCTTAAGGCGTACTTAAGGACCTCTCGATTTATGCTACCCAATCAATTGGTAGTATTAGAAAAAGTGTCGACCACCGCTACCGGGTGGTTTTGGTATGAGACCTTCATAAAAAGAAGTATTCAGATATCTCTAGTGTAATGACTTCGACAACAACAGTGTTGTTTTTAGTCAATAAAGCTATAGCAGAGCCCAGAACCAATGAAGATCACTAATCCCGAACTTTTGGTTTTTCCACTAATTCATGTATGTCATTGATTTTTTTCTTATGATATATCACTAAACTGTTTGATGAATATGTTGTGAACACACTATTTTGGTGATAAAAATATTGAAATCAAGATTTTTGTTTTGTTGATTTTTCTTTAGTGGGTTGTTTCATGACGTTGTCTTTTTCTTGATGGAACAGAGACACGCCCAGACATGTACAGAGACATTTTATACAGACATGAACAAACTCGAGGAAAAGTTATGGCAAATACAGAACAGTCAATGTATGAAAAGTAGGAAAACTAACCAAATAAGGGAAGATACTGACCAAATATGAAATGTCTCGCCCAAATTTATGAAAAGTATGACAATATGATTACCAAATGGGAGAGACTTTCAGCAAATTTATAAATATTTCAACTAAACTTATAAAACTAGAAATTTGTCAACCAAAAGGAAAAGGTCAACCAATACTGAAATATCTCACCAAAACTTATAAACTTGATCATCAATTCTTATAAAAAATAGAAATGCGTCAGACAAATCGAAAAACGTTGGCCAAATACAGATATAACTCGAACAAACTTATAAAAAGATAGGAAAAAATATTACCCAACACAACTAAAGTGTTGACCAAAGTTATAAATCGCACATCCAAACTTATGAACAGTAGGAAACTTTGTTAACCTTATAAAAAAAATAGGAATATTTGTCAATAAAGTGAACCAAGTAAAGACACAGGGTTGTTTCTTATCACCGATGCTTTTTGGAATAGCTATCGATTGGGTCATGCGCAAATGCACAAGCAACACAAATATGGGTATCCATTGGGTTGACAAAATTCTAGAAGACCTGGACTTTTGCCGACGACATAGTGCTTTTGAGTGTCAACACATCCGGATGCCCAATGAGAAAATAAACCACCTCCAAAATGTTTTCAGGGCAAATTGGTCTACAAATTAACACCACAAAAACAAAGACTATTGATCTTACCAACAGTTCAGATGAGACCAAATTGAACAGCTACGTTCTTGAAAAAGTCAACAGCTTCACATACCTAGGAAGCAAAATGACATCCACAGGGGACTCAACACCAGAAATATCATCTAGAATCGCACTGGCATCTAGTGCCTTCAATAAACTGTCAAACATCTGGAAGTCAAAGACACTCAGCAAACACACAAAACTTAAAATCTTCAACTCTTGTGTGATTCCAGTGTTAACGTATGGATGTGAAAGTTGAAATCAACGGTAGCTTTAGATAAAAAATTAGCCAATTTTGAGAACAAATGTCTTAGAAGACTTCTAAACATCCACTGGACAGACTTCAGAACCAATTCGCAAATAAGACAAGAGACTAAGCAAGATACAGTATCCAATTTCATAAGAAGACGCCGTTGGAACTACATCGGCCATGTACTCAGAATGGACAAGACAAGACTCCCCTACCAAGCCCTCATATGGTCACCGGTAGGGAAAAGAAAACGGGGAAGACCAAGAGAGACCCTGCGTAGAACCATCATTAGAGAAGGCTCATTCAATGGCCAAGTAAATATCCAAAATCTACAACAGATAGCAGCGAACCGCCAGGCATGGAGAGACAGGACTTCTGCCCTATGCGCCGCCTTAGGCTCAAGAGGAAAGACTAACTAAGTAAAGACATATTTTCAATCAAACTTATAAACGTGTCATCCAAAGTGATAAAAACTAGGAAAAGCTGTCAGTCAGTCTAAGAAATAACTATGGAAAAGTAAGAACTATGTCGACCAAACTAGGGCAAAGGTGTTACCAAAATTATGAAAAATGTAACTTCTGTAGTTATCTCATACGTGTCTTGAACTTTTATCTGAAAACCCGTTATCAATGTCACCACTTTCTCGATTTTACATTACCGAAACCTCCAACTTCACCGTATCTGCTACAGAAACCCTTATACAGACTAAGCACTCATCTCTCCACACTCTTGGTTTCTTTCTAACACAAACTGGTCACATCAACAAGAACTTCAAACCTCCATTGTACACGTGGTCCATTGAAACAGACATAACAACATTTATGGTAAGGTCGTCTATGGTTCCAACTAGTATAGTTTCTGTATCATCTAGGTATTCATCATCACAGAACCATTTCCCATGGCTGCCAGCTTCAACTTTCCATACCACAATGTCTGCTACACTATCCTTTCATTGTTCCAGCTTTCAACAATACAACGGTTTTTTTCTCGAAGTCTGCCTAAAATAACATTTCTTATGGTGTCCACTCCTAGCTCACTTTACCATTTCACATCTGCAATAACGACAAGTCTGCAAGCAACCACCACTGTCTGTTATAAATTCGGCCTTTCTTAAAAACACGCCTACCTTAGTGAACTCATGAATACCAGCTACCACATCTTCTAACCGACTTTCAATGTTTCATAACAAATAACACTAACATTCGTTTTGATTACAGAACAATATAATTTCTGGTGACTAGGCAGATTTTCCAACCTAATGGAGGTAAAGCATCTGTCCCCCTAACCTACTAAGCGCTATTCTAGACAACGAATACGGTCATCGATCAGCACCCCTAAGAAGAACTTGAAAAAACAACAGAGATTGGGTTCCTGAGACGAATTATTTGAATTCGTTGGACTACCACAGTAATTAATGATGAACGCCTAAGGAAAATAGAGCATTATATACACCAAACACAACAAACTCTTTCTTACTAACCCTAACCCTAATTATACATCATTTAACCCTAACCTAACCCCTAACCCTAACGATTCACCAAACACAACAAGCTCTTTCTGTAAGAGACATAGACACAAACCACTGTTAGAAAGCGAAAAAGTTAAATTTTAATTAACACTTAAAAATAATAAATCGCAATTTTATTGCGCAAAATGTAAGCTCGATATAGTCCTATACATAACCTATACCTATACTTAGTCTATATCTGTATATTAAGTGAAGCGAAATAAAATTGCGATTTATTATTTTTAAGTGTTAATTAAAATTTAACAGGTACCAGTAGTAATGTTTTGGGTGTGTCTTTGTTTTTTGTGTACTTATGTGTCTGTATGTACAAGTGTATCAAGTGTGTATGGGTGTCTGTATGTGTTTTGTGTCTGTCTTTGTTGTTGTACGCGTGTCTGTACGTGGTTGTATATAGTTGTGATGACAGTAGTAATGCTAGGCGATGGGTGTGTCTGTACTTGAGTATAGTTGTGATGACAGTAGTAATCCTAGGCGATGGGTGTGTATGTGTGTGTGTGTACTTGGCTGTCTTTGTATTTGTCTTTGAGTGTTCTTGTGTATGGGTGAGTGTGTCTGCACATGTGTATATCTGTTGTTGTGACAGTAGTAATGGTATGGTTTGTCTTTGTGCTTGTCTGTCTTTATGTGTATGTCTGTATGTACAAATGTGTCTGTGTGTGGTTGTCTTTGTGTTTGTAGGTGTGTATTTGTGTAATTGATTATGGGTGAGTGTGTCTGTCCTTGTTTGCTTCTTTGTTTTCCTGTGTCTGTACTTGAGTGGATGTTTATGGGTGTGTGTGGTTGACTTTGTGCTTGTATGTGTGTACACGTGTGTGTATAGTTGTGATGACAGTAGTAATGGTATGGGTTATCTGTGTATGGTTGCCTTTGTGTTTGTATGTGTGTGTGTGACCCTCTTTGTGTCTTTGATTATGGGTGTGTACTTGTGTATAGCTGTTGTTGTGACAGTAGTAATGGTATGGTTTGTCTGTACTTCTGTATCTGTATGTGTGTACGTGTGTGTGTTTCGTTGTCTTTGTATTTGTGTGTATCAAGTATGTACTTGGTTGTCTTTGTGCTTGTCGCTAATATTGGTAGTAGTATTATCACTACTATTGATTCTTCCTCACTTTACCCACCACCATTGCACTATACGTACTTTCCCCTACAATTTAAGTGGTCACTCGACTACTTGACCACTGCTTGACCACTGCTTGACCACGTCATCGATCACTTTAATCACTACCATAATCTTAGGCACATCGTCCTCTACAATTTAAGTGGTCACTCGACCACTTGACCACTACTTGACCACTACTTGACCACTACTTGACCACTAATTTACCACCCTTTAAGCATCACCATATCGTTACAATCACTTTTCCCCTAAAATTTCCTCACTTGACCACTGCTTGACCACTGCTTGACCACTAATTTACCACTCCTTTAATCATCACCATATCATTACAATCACTTTTCCCTAAAATTTCCCTAAAATTTTCCTCACTTAACCACCGCTTGACCACTAGCTTGACCACTACTTGATCACTAATTTACCACTAATTTAAACAATACCATGTCACTATGACCAATTTTCCCTAAAATTTTCCTTACTTGACACTTAACCACTGCTTGACCACTGCTTGACCTCTAATTTACCACTCTTTAATCAGCACCATATCATTACAATAGCTTTTCCCTAAAATTTCCTTACTTGACTACTTGACCCTTACTTGACCATTGCTTGACCACTGGTTGACCAGTGTGTAACTGCGAACACCTCTTATTACATTTATGACCAACCCTATATCACTCCTACTTGATCACTAATACCACCTTACCACCATACCCATTACAACTTTATAAGATTTCCTTTGTAATGATGGTAGTGAATATACCACCCTTTACTTTCACCTAGACACTACTATCACACTGTTCAGATGATAGTAACCATCTACACCTCTACCCATGAGTCGTCGAGTATAACCACGACCCATCACACCCTTGTTTATACATCACTACACCACGCATACTAATACATTCATATACGTAACCACCATATATCCAACCCATGAGTAGAAACCACGACCCATCACACCCTTGTTTATACATCACTACACCACGCATACTAATACATTCATATACGTAACCACCATATATCCAACCCATGAGTAGAAACCACGACCCATCACACCCTTGTTTATACATCACTACACCACGCATACTAACACATTCATATACGTAACCACCATATATCCAACCCATGAGTAGAAACCACGACCCATCACACCCTTGTTTATACATCACTACACCACGCATACTAACACATTCATATACGTAACCACCATATATCCAACCCATGAGTAGAAACCACGACCCATCACACCCTTGTTTATACATCACTACCCATACTAATATACCCTACGTAACTAAAATAACTTTCCCCTTCACACCCTCTCTTTCCAGAACCAAGCAACTAAAAATTTACCTTAATTACTTTCACACCCGTCAAAAAACCGTTCCCACCCAATAAATTTTTACTGAGTCGACAGTTTTCCCCATATTTCCTTCATAAACCCTATCAGCCTCCAGATTCTGGAGCCGAGTCGACAATTTTCCCCATATTTCCTTCATAAACCCTATCAGCCTAGCAGCCTACCAAAAAAATATGTGTCTGGAAACCATAATCTACTACTGACGATACAATTTGAATACCGTGTGTGTGGTAGTGGTGGGTACATATTCGGTAACGAGTTTGCTCAAGACAATAAATCTTGCACTATCTCTTGTAGTTAGCTGTATCAGTATTAGGGATGGACTCGAGCTTGTTCGGTTGAAGGCATTTACTAGAAATGTTATGTGAAGAAAAGGTGATGTAAATGGAAGAGGAGAATTAAGATAGGAACTATATCACTTTATCTTAATTATATCATGATTTGGTATATGTGAAGCAAAAATTAGGGTGTATTTTTAATTATGATGGGGTTTTTGAAAACATTGCTTTTCCAAGTTTTGTATTTGCCTTTTATGTTGCATGAACCCCACAGTGGGTAAATACAAAACTTTGAACGGCAATATTTTCAAACACCCCTACAGTCATTAAAATTACACCTTCTACTTCACACCAGCTGTTCTCCCTGGCCTAGTAGTTAAACGACTTT
Source organism: Cepaea nemoralis (assembly GCA_014155875.1). Classification (NCBI taxonomy): domain Eukaryota; kingdom Metazoa; phylum Mollusca; class Gastropoda; order Stylommatophora; family Helicidae; genus Cepaea; species Cepaea nemoralis. The sequence continues at coordinate 166,663 of JACEFZ010008668.1, forward strand.
CTCCGTAATCCTATTTATCCACATAGGGTAACGCAGTGCGCGAGAATTGGAAGCGGTTCTCGTCGGGTTGGTAACTTACGGGATAAGTCATTAAGTGAGCCGGCGGTTCAGAAAGCAATGGCAAACTACTGAGCGTAATCTTGCCAAGAAATCAACGACAGCGGTAAATAAAATGCTGGTGTTGACAGCGATGTCCTGTAAAAGGATATGAGAAAAAAAATACTTCACACCGCTGGGGCAATATCTAGCTCTGGCTTACCTTTCTTATTTCGTTTGTAAACAATATAAAATAACCCAAAGTAATACAGCTTTGTCGGTCTCCGTGGCCAAGGTATTTCGGGCGCTATTCGTAAGCCCGCTTACCCGCGTTCGAAACAGCTACGACCGATTTGGCGGCAGACCACGTTGCGCTGCGTTTTAACGTGTTGATTTGAGAACCGGTCGTTCAAAAATCAATGGCAAACTACTGAACGTAAACTTGCCAAGACATCAACAACAGCAGTGAAATGCTGGTGTTGACAGCGATGTCCTGTAAATAGGATATGCCCCCAAAAAAGTATGCAGCGTTACAGAACATAATTGTTTTGTTTGTGAATTGTGGTGTGTTGTATTGATACGCGCACTATCCTGTTGTACATTTCTAGACTGTAATCGGAGTTCTAACTTTGTCAAATAGTATTTGATATAATTAATGCATTTGTAGTTGTTATTGTTTATTCGTGTTTTGGACAATTATGACGATACTCTATTACTCGAATAGTTTCCCCCACCCCGCTGCCCTTCCACACAAGGACGTGAGTTAGTTAAAAAATATAATGACAAAAGACACGAAAGGAAAATCGATATTCAGGGAATTTCAAACAGATGTCAGCGACAACAAGTTGATGAAAGTTTGAGCTTTTTTAGAACTTACATTACAACTAGTATTGTCCTTGTTTCTCCGTGCTGTGGTAGAACTGTAGCATATCTGTCTATTATCGGAATTAAACATCTGCATGACTCTGCATAAAGTAGTAGTAATAGTTTAAAGGAGTAATTTCAGATTCTTTAATTAGAATTTTAGAAAGAAGGAGGATTGTTTGTTTTCATTACTAGATTGGCGTTCGAAGCTCAGCTGCGACCGATTTGCACAGCAGAACGTAGCGCGTTGTGTTATAACGTGCCGGTTGTTCAGAAACAACGGCAAACTATTGAACGTAACACTTGCCTAGTACATTAACAGCAGCTGAAAATGCTGGTGTTGACTGCAACGTCCCGTAGGGGATACGCAACAACAACAAACAATTTATATTATAATACAATATATCAAAGAAACATTGATTGATTGATTGATTTAGGAATCGACATCACAGCATTCGGGGCATTCCCATAAGGTGACACCCAATGTGAAATAGACATAGAAGGGAAAATTCTTCACCAAGTGGATAGTTTAAAATATCTGGGGACATTTATAACATCAGATGGAAGATGCACAACAGAGATCAAGAACAGAAGTTAGGCAAATAGGGCAAGCAAAGGCTGCATTTTGGAAAATGAAGAATATCTTATGCAGTTGCTACCATTGAATGAAGGAAAGAGAGTGCTGAAGAGCTATATAGAACCTGTTTTGCTGTATGGCTGTGAATCTTGGAATATAAATGAACAAACTTGGAAGAGATTGGAAGCAACAAAGATATGGTTCCTGAGACGAATGTTGCATATTCCTTGGACTGGCAAAGTAACTAACGATGAATGCCTTAAAGAAGCCAACAAAACTAGAACATTATATACAACAATAAGAAAGAGACAAACAGCTTTTTTTGGTCATGTGATGAGAAGAGAGGCGCTCGAGAACATCGTGACAACTGGAAAGATCGAGGGTAAGAAGGGCAGACAATGAGAAATGATGCTGGGTGGATTGAGACGGTGGCATGGAGGAATATCAACGGTAGAGTTGATCCAGAAAACCAAAGACCAAGATCTGTGGAGAGTCATGAATGCCTACGCCAGTCAGCACGGCACTTGATGATAATATTTCTTGGCAACAAACAAGCGTTAACTGCTGAAGCTTCAGTTTATTTTTCTTTCTAAGTATCTCCTTAGTTAGAATCAACATACAGTCTTGAATGAGGTACCAGTGGTGATCATTTATTTACAGTGACTGTCCATCTTTCTCAGTGCTGGTTTCATAAATAACAGCATTTGTTTAGTGTTGGAGTTTAGGTACATTTATTTATTCAATACTAATACTTAACTAAAATATATACTGTTGACTGACTATACAAATTTAACTAAGTATGCTCCCCTAATTAAGGAGCTTAATTAAGGAGCACTTTCATATTGCACACTGATATCCCCACAAGTATTAGTATTCAGTCTCCTGTGATAGATCACATACAGAGAATCTCAGCACAGCACGCAAAATCGATAGTACTGGCGAGGATTAAAAATAGGGTATACCGGAATCACATATTCAGTTCTGGGTGGGCTTGTTTTCTAATTGAGATATATGATGCCCAAGATAGAATCTTGAAAAGTTTGGTGGATCTGTACAAAAAGATGATTTCAGCATTTATGAAGTGGCAAAAATGTCTACAAAATCTTCTTGCAGGATAACATGGCCAAAAGACGATTCTCTTCATGTGCAACATGATGCTTGTCATTAACTTGATTCTCTTCATGTGCAACATGATGCTTGTCATTAACTTGATTCTCTTCATGTGCAACATGATGCTTGTCATTAACTTGATTCTCTTCATGTGCAACATGATGCTTGTCATTAACTTGATTCTCTTCATGTGCAACATGATGCTTGTCATTAACTTGATTCTCTTCATGTGCAACATGATGCTTGTCATTAACTTGATTCTCTTCATGTGCAACATGATGCTTGTCATTAACTTGATTCTCTTCATGTGCAACATGATGCTTGTCATTAACTTGATTCTCTTCATGTGCAACATGATGCTTGTCATTAACTTGATTCTCTTCATGTGCAACATGATGCTTGTGATTAACTTGATTCTCTTCATGTGCAACATGATGCTTGTGATTAACTTGATTCTCTTCATGTGCAACATGATGCTTGTGATTAACTTGATTCTCTTCATGTGCAACATGATGCTTGTCATTAACTTGATTCTCTTCATGTGCAACATGATGCTTGTCATTAACTTGATTCTCTTCATGTGCAACATGATGCTTGTCATTAACTTGATTCTCTTCATGTGCAACATGATGCTTGTCATTAACTTGATTCTCTTCATGTGCAACATGATGCTTGTCATTAACTTGATTCTCTTCATGTGCAACATGATGCTTTGTCATTAACTTGATTCTCTTCATGTGCAACATGATGCTTGTCATTAACTTGATTCTCTTCATGTGCAACATGATGCTTGTCATTAACTTGATTCTCTTCATGTGCAACATGATGCTTGTCATTAACTTGATTCTCTTCATGTGCAACATGATGCTTGTCATTAACTTGATTCTCTTCATGTGCAACATGATGCTTGTCATTAACTTGATTCTCTTCATGTGCAACATGATGCTTGTCATTAACTTGATTCTCTTCATGTGCAACATGATGCTTGTCATTAACTTGATTCTCTTCATGTGCAACATGATGCTTGTCATTAACTTGATTCTCTTCATGTGCAACATGATGCTTGTCATTAACTTGATTCTCTTCATGTGCAACATGATGCTTGTGATTAACTTGATTCTCTTCATGTGCAACATGATGCTTGTGATTAACTTGATTCTCTTCATGTGCAACATGATGCTTGTGATTAACTTTCAAGGATGGTTCAACCCCTGCACTGGACAGCTGGACTAAAATGTTGACCTGTCATCCTTGACTTGGGGACGTCAATTATAAGTCCTCTGAAGTTGCAGTGGGTTCACCTGATGCCGAGGGATACTGTTAATAGGGAAAGCTAATCCACACGCAAAATTTAATCCATCACTTCTATAAATAATGTGTATTTACTACCCTTGAGTTCAAAGCTAGCGAGCGCTAAATTAAAAAAAAAAAAAAAAACTTTCAATGCATTCCACTAAAAACTACAAGATTGTCATAAACCGAAAGGCAGTGACGTTCATACAAGAGGCACCGTTACAGATATAGACAAATTTCAAGCGAATGAAAGAAAAAGACTTCAATAAATTTAATTGCTTTTATTAGAGACATTAACATAAGAGGTCGGAGTGCAAACAAGGAAGAAGAAGATTCAGTTTGGTATGCTTAAGCTGTAACTTTTTTCCAGTACCATATAGTGGTATGTACGCATCTCCAAACAGTGATAAATAAACTAGGTCGTTATTTCTTTCTTCTTGAATATTTAGTTAAACACATTTTATTAACATTTGAACAGATGCTGACAGTGTTTGTGGACCCAGCTGTTGCACCTTTTGACAAACAGAGGGACCTCATTTTGAAAGCATGTGCAGATACCGGAGCCAGGTGTGACTTTGTACCTCAGCGTGTGGAAAGGACAGTATCTTGGCATCCGCCTGTAAATATGCAGGTGAGTGATTCGGCTTTATTTGTATACAAACATCACTCAGTTTATGCCAGGGATGTGTTTTTGAGATAACAGGAACAAATGTAATCTATCATTAGAGTCCCTTATTTAATTATGCGCATTTATTTTGAAGAGAAACTTTAAAAGATGCTAGTGGTGATTGCATGAGAGCTCATGATTGTTACTCAAGTGATGATTGCAGGAGAAATAGTGATTGCAGGAGAAGTGATGATTGCAGGGGATGATGATTGTAGAAGTGGTAATTGCAGTTCAAGTGATGATTGCAGGGGATATGATGATTGTAGATGTGGTGATTGCAGTTGAAGTGATGATTGCAGGGGATATGACGATTGTAGAAGTGATGATTGAAGTTCAAGTGATGATTGCAGGGGATGTGATGATTGTAGAAGTGATTGCAGTTCACGTGATTGCAGGGGATGTGATGATTGTAGAAGTGGTGATTGCAGTTGAAATGATGATTAGTTAGTCGAGGTTCCAACTTCACGGCAACGGGTCATCCCCATTATGCTCCATTCCTGTGCCAGTGAAGTGATGATTGCAAGGGATGATGATTGTAGAAGTGGTGATCGCAGTTCAAGTGATGATTGCTGGGGGTTGTGATGATTATAGAAGGAGTAATGATTGCAAGTCAAGTGATGATTGTAGAATAAATGATGATTGCAGGTCAAGTCATGATTGCACAGGAAGAAATATAACCATTGTGCTAGAAATCACATGGTCCGGGAAGGTTAACCTGGTCAACAAATGCCCGCAGAAGTCGGATGTGTCGGCCTAACGGCGCAAGAACGCAGCTCTGCTGTAAACAGGCACAGCGCAATCACGTCCGGAAAAAAAAACTCCGGATGAACGAAGAAGAAGAAGAAGAAATCACATGGTTAGGTTTCCAAATTTTGCATCTACTTTTCAGTGTTGGAGAATTTAAAACTGAGAAATCAAGGGTCACATGTTCTGTGGTCTTCATTGTTGATGACATCCAAATCTTTTTGTCCTTTTATTCTGCACAGATACCAATGGATGAATGTTCAGGAAAAGTTAGTTATTTGCATGTGCCATAGACCTGGGTCAGGCTATAGGGTTACTGAGTACGGGTAGCTTAGAGTCTTGCACAGTCCCGTGACAAGACGTGAACAGCGAGAGGATTGTAAGACACACTTTGCACAGCATTGGTTACAAAAGCATGAAAAGTGTGCAAGACGTTTTGGTGCAAGCACAAAACGTCACCGTAGATCATTTAGACTCGAGCTAGCGTCAACGTCGGACATAGTTCTTGTGACTAGAGCAAGGCTAAAATAATGCTCATGTAGAATAGAATGTGTAGATATTGTTAGGTATATTTGTGACTTTTCTGTGGAGCAACTGGTTGTGTTATCGACATGTCAAGTGTAGAGTCGTAGTAAAGTAGACTGTGAAAAAAACCATCCTGTGTTGTGTTGTGCAAGTTTGGTTTCAGTAGTTATGACTTTCGCATGTATAAGATGGAAATGCTCAATGGTCATCCCTTAGACCCAGTTAGTAGGCACAGTCTTGAGGTCTGTAGTCATCTTCTGATCACAATGGTTGAGAGTTACCATCCTCGGGTTTATATACTAGTTTTTGAGCCACGCGTAAAACCGGTTTCAGCCAGTTTCTTAGGTCAAGTGGTTCAGATTACGCTGACGTGGCTGTCTGTATGGCGCGACTAAGCGTTCTACTACCCGCTCGTTGACCTGTTGTATGTTTGAGCTGGGTTGGGGAATGTGGGCCATGCTCGCCACGTAACCTCTAGCCATGATGAAATAGATAGCGTTGAGGGCACCGTGTTACTTGCGTTGTAGTCACTGTGGCTATAATCTGCGAAGTCAGAATACCAGTGATATACATATACTGTCCCCTCACACCTCTTGTGATTTTCTTCGTATTGAGGCCTGATCAGCTATTAAAAACAGGACTGTAAGTATATTACAACCATTTTGTTTTTATGTAGATGTTTTAATACTCGTCTGGTAGTGTGGATTGATATTTTTAATTTTAATTACCAGTTACCACAGGAGCATTAGACTACATCATCCTCTTTCACTGTTGTTCTTGACTTTTTATGTACTCCATCACTTTGACTCTGTGACTGGCCCCCAGGACTGGGGTCAGAATTTGGTCCAACGCTAGTATACGCCGTTCAAAATTCGCACGTTCTCTGCTTACATGGTGCCAGTTACCATTGCGATCTTCCGTGCCAACGATATGAACTGTTAAAAAGTGAGGTTCTGTTGCAAAATTAACCTGTAGAGGAGAAAAAAATTACATTGAAACTTATAAGACTTCAGCACCTAGTAGTTCATAGTGACATAAAGAGTACCAGATAATAGAATGTATCATTAGACACCGGAACTAACACATCTTTTCTTGGAAACTATAATCATGACCGTTACTATTTATACATACCTTACTCGATGGGTGTTGTATTTCATCTGCTGCGACAGAGAGGGCAACTTCGGAAACCAGCGGTAGGATAGTTTTCATTCCACAAAGCATTGATTTTTCTTGAGAAACTCAGAGTCTGGTCCATGACTGGTAGACAGAAGGTCAATATTTTCATCTGAAGAAGAATCATGAAGCAGTTCAAATGTTCTCTCAGGCGGGTCTACAACTGTCTGACTACAAGAAGTAGGTTTCTTGCAGAACAACATGTCTAATGACAGAGCTGGATGAAGAAACAAGAATCACCAGTCTTCAAAACCAGGTAACGTAGACGTTGTGCTACTTTTGTCAGAACTGGCATGCTCTGGTGAACGTTGGTAGACATTATTTTGGAAACCAGTGTCTTTATTTCTCTGAGCGTGCACCAATACTAGTCTTTGGGAATGAAGCTTTTGCTCTGTGTCACATGCAGTGTAAGTGGAGTCAGGAATGTTTTTCGTTTGCAAGGGTTGTACTCCATGATTTCGTGTTTCTCTTTGACGTTTCTTTTGTTTTTTGGAAGAGGGGTGTCCTCTCTTGATCATTTTATAGGTGTTGACAACACTGATGGCAGATTTAAAATGTTTTGTAAGGTCGACTGGGCTGTAATCTTATCCATTGTGTGTTTGGGTTCCATGAATACTTCCGGTCGTAGTCAGTACCTTCGTGTCTCAGCTGTACCCTTACACATGTGAGCGAGTGTGACGCCATCTTTAGCTGGTTGTAGTCACTGTGTTCGATTGTATACCTTAGACATATGACCAGGAAGCTATCGCCATATTTGAATCGATTGTGACCATTACCCAAGTGTCTCGGCTGTATCGTTATGCTGTCAGTACGCTCTGAGTCATCCTCCAGTTTTCCCCCAAAGACATGTCTGAACACGTTCACGTACGTTCACTCCACCGACATAGCCCCGTGATGAGTCACCCAGGTGGTCACCCTCAGACCAGTCATCTACTAGTTCAGTCTTTTGACTTAATATGAGTCTTAACCTCTGGCTATTATCAGGACCGGACGTATTTATCTAGCCACCTATAACAGTGTCAAAAGAAGTAACAAGACTTGATCTGGACTGAAACTTTATACTTTATTCTCAAGATGACAGGCCGTGTCTTCTCAGCTGGACTATCGGATGTTGACTAACCTTAACAACATAATACGTCACGATTGAGCATCTCCCACCCCTTTCAGTCTCAATGCTCAATCGTGCTGTATCTGTGTTTCCCACTAGATCCTAATTATACCCAATACTGTTACACCTCCCCATGTTACTTAAAGAATTTTCCTTTTAAAGGAAAAATCTTTACTCTAAATCCCCATAGTCTATTCCCTCTTTGTCTTCTAACAGTTCCTCAAACCTTCCCCAAACCAACTCCAATTTAATTAAACATTCTATTTCTTTAACTCTTTCCCCTGTTATATAGTTAACCCACTTCTTCTTCGTTCCTGGCCCTTCAATCAAACATATTTACTCATCTTTAATAATATTTCAATTTCAACTATATACAATAACATCATAACACGTCTTCTTAAATACTCCTTCTCTTCGTAAGCAATCTGCTTAAAATTTCAAACGCTAACACCAACTCCTTATTTTATCACCAACGCTACAAATCCCCCACTTTCAACTAACCTGAAATTACTTTCACACGATAGGAAGACAAAGAATCGGTGGCCACCGGAATTTAAAAGAAGAAATAGAACTCTTTCAAAAAAAAACATCATTCACCTAAACCACACACCCCTTTACACCCCTTTGTTCTTTGAGACTTTATGTAATAAAGTCTATTATATCTCCCACAGTACCACTCATTATGGTAACAGTTTACGCTGCTATCTACAGCATCAAATATCAACCATCATCCAAAAATATTCTTCACTTCTAAGTGTCTATATAACAGACACTACCTTACCTCAACCTCACATTGTAATGTAAACCACAAAACACATCCCGAAGACACAATTAAAAAAATCTATTATCCCTTAAGACCTCCTCCAACACAACACCTCACATAACCTCATCACCTCGTATAAGTAATCTTCTCCAATACGTCAGGTTCTCTCTTAATTCTTATGGGCATATCTACTAAAATGCTCCACTTATGCCGTTATCAACAGCAACCTAGTAACCTTGAAATCTCCCCTTAAATATTAACCATCAAACACAACATTGTAATCTGACCCACTTATAAACATTTACATCCTGCCCAGGCCATGTAACCCCATGTCTCTCTAAAATCTCAATTCATAATTCATAATTCAGGCCGTAATCTACAGCAGCAAAAATAACCACTCATGTCTGTGACTTCTTGTTAATCAACTTTAATCTCAGTCCCTTTTATTACGGACCCACAAACACCCCATGTCACTATGTCTCCCCCACTTACACCCCTTTTATTATTGTACTGTTATCCACAGTGTCAAGTCAAACATGGATCCAATTCATGTTTACTCTTCATCTGGGGTAATTTTCTTATTCTTCTATAACCCAGCAATCTCGTGTATATCATGGCTCTTCTGACCCCCCGGAAACTATGTTCAAAACTTTTCTCAGCTTTACCCCACTGAATATATTCACTAATCTTTTCTTCTCCCATGTGGCTTCCAATCCCCTATTTTTCTAATAATTCTTACTTTACCATAACCATTTTACTTGTGTAGTAACCCCGTCTACAGTTCATAGCCGTTTTAACCTTTCTACGCTGATTATCACAGCATCAAAATATCCATGAACTTCTTCTTCACTAAGAGAATGTGTCTCTCTATTAGTTCTCCGTAGTTTTATTAACTCTTTTCTGAACGAAGGGTCATAATTAAAGCCCCCTGTATTGTCTTTATTTCTAGACAAAAACCTTGTAAATTAAACATAACTTAATTAACTGCTATTTAACACACAAAACAGTGAAATAAAATCACAACAGGACATCAAATCCCCCCCAAATTTTTGTAACAATCCTTTATGTTTCCCCGCAACTCAACTAAAAGTATGATGATGATAGTGATGATGATGGTGACGATGATTAAAATAATACAACATACATCCTAATCTATTTTTTTACCTACTACTACTGGTCTCTTTTACGGACCAGCAGTTTACACATAAAAGTCTAAGCACACAATAACCCTATTCTAAATCAATTAATCAAACAACAACAATCATTTTTCAAGACCAAATCAAGCAAAACAAAATTTTACATATGAGGCATTGAAAGCTCAATTTCAATAAATACAACTGTCTTCTCGCTAAAGAGAAGGTTTTCAAAAAAAAATATAATTCACTTAGAATTAACCACTTAAAGTGACCCAGCAACATTGGCCTCCTTTTCTAACCAATGTAACACCTATCTATTTAGCCAAGTTATGTATAACAAAACAACTCCATACCAAGCATAAATGCCAAAATACTTATATACATATATACAAATATCTCTCTGTTATCTACAGATTATCTTAATGCGGAACCATACTTGTTCCCCTCAACCAAAACCATTACTCAACGAGTGACCGTTCCTTTTTCTGGAAGTCAAACATTGATTATCTCCCCTCACAATTTTCTATCTTTTTCCATCCTAACTCCTAATACATCATAACATCCAAAATATCCTCATAAGCAAGCACTGTAAACTACAGTTATTCCAATATCATCTCAATGTACCAGCCACCATCTACTTATCAATTAACCTGTGGCTCGGCACACCAACTGTCTTCTATGGCTTTGTACCAACCATCACCACCACTTCCCAATCCTTACCGTCAACCACAGTATCTCCACCCTCCTACATCCTACATATCGTGACTATAATCAAACCAATCACTCTTATCGGAACACCTTTTCTAACATTCATTTACCTCCTCTTGTTTACCTTCGCATCTTTCATTCTTCTTGTTATTTCTCGGAACTTTTTCAGAACTGCAACCCACGCCACCTACAAGCAACAGCAGACCTCTCCTTCCTCGTTTCTCAGTCTTAGGCACCCTTGTTTCGCCATTTTCCTGTCAAGCATACTAAACATTCATAATGTTAATTCAGCATATAACTTCCACAATTTCCTTCCAAGTTCAGATATTCTACGAAAAGACATTACAATTTTCTTTCTATCTCTCGATTTTCGCATACTCTATGTTCCACGATTTATCAACGTTACTTATCAACCGCTCTTCTCATATTCACACGGACAATGATACACAACACAACCTCGCTCTCATCTCACGCCTACTCTCGTATCGCGACAACCTAACGTCTCCATACTATTACTACAACTAAATACTTTAGACGCCACCTCAACATTCCATCAATCATTCCCCACATATCAACACGTATTGATTTCCTCTACACACGTTGACACAAGACATATTAACGTTACTCTTACATTCTATCTACGTATTTCACTTAGGCGACTTCATCACACCTCTTTCCTTTTACTTCTTTCATCACGACGAACACCTGTCTGACTACAGTTATATTCACGTATGAACACCGCACAACCAGACGAACTATTCTAGAGGACTCTCTCAATTCACTGCTTTCTTATATCTCTACTTTACTCAATCACTCACTTCTATACGAAGGTCAGACCCTATACACTACCTCTCGCAGCTGAAATTGCTTTCACAGTACTATCTACTATCTCTTCAAAACAAACCTCATTCTGGTGAACCAGCCCCTAACTTCGTAACTATCATTCTATACTTTTCCACCCACAACAACTTTCTTCTTTCTCCACAAGTACGACGTAACTCGTATTTTTCAAGCATCCACTTCTACAGTCTATTATTTATTATACTTTTATTCTCACGTTCAACTGACTATCTTACGCACAGGATACTCAGTGCCTCCTCAGTCTATATCACCTCACCAGACACTCTCGGTTCACCTGTCAACAATACTATTCTTTCTTCTCCAACCAACAAGCAAAACCATCTCGGACATCACGTCATAGCTCTGAGTCAAACTATTTCTAATACTAATATTCATGCCTAACATATCTCTCACCCTCCATTAATTCTGTCCTGAATCTACCCTATTTTACTTAATATACTCTCTCTACCTCACTACCAAACAGACGATATCCTGTATTACGTAATCCACGTGGAATATCATTTGTCGCAACAACACCCTCGACTATTCTGTACCATGTGATACTACACCAACAAAATTCATCTGCCTATTTTAGAGTTCTTCTCCTAAGCCAAAACTATTTTATTTTCCTTCTTCACCCAAGGAATTTTAACCGTTATATAGTGTGTCCAAATTAAACACTTCACTGTCTTTCAATACCCTAACCTGTCTTTCACTTATAATGTCATCATCACTATCTGTTGTCAACTTGTTAAAGTATTCAGGTCTTAAGGTCCTAAGGTCTTCTATTTTTCTTAAATCACTTTCTGTCGTTGAATAAATACCCGCTAACTGTCTAGCACTATTCTTCTTAAATGAGTTCCTTCTATTTCTTATATTTGCGTCAGTCTGCTCACTGTTTCCTGTGTACCTTACGTAACGTTTATACCTTCCCATCTCGTCTTCAGATGACACACTAATTATAGTTCCTTCATCAGACTCATTATAGTTTACTGCCAACACGTCGGCCCTATTCCCATAGTCATCCCCAAAACGTCTGACTTTCTTTCTCTTCCTCGGTCTTCGTCCCTTAGCCTTTCCTACTGTCTTGTCATACAAACCAGTATTTTGTTTCAAAGAGTCACTACCCAAAACTCTGTCCGTCTGTCTACCAGCAACTACTCCATATGATGGAACATCACGCCTCGATTCAGGACCTGCCCGTAGTGTAACACTCTCATTCTCCGAATCCTCTGTAATAATATCTGATTCAGCATCACTATAATATTCAGCTGTGGGAATATCTTCTCCGTAGCTTGAACTCTGACAGCCAATATTCCTACACCATCTGGGAACTAGTTTCTTGTCTATGGCTGAATAACTTGACATGGCACTACCTCTATTTACAACCATACTAACACTTTCGTCAATACTTCTCCTCTTTATCTTTCTGTCGTTCTTGGTCCTCGTCTGTCCATCTTTCCCAACTTCAACCTTGTCTCTCTTAGTCAAACGAGTTGGTTTAGACTGATTCTCTATGAAGTCAGTTTGAGTTCCCTTTGTTAACTTGCTGACTGGTTGTACCTGAGTCTGCGTGCTACTTTCTACCGTATTACTTGTCTGCGTCTGTGTCTCTCGGTTTCTTTTCTTTACTAATATCGTCTTCTTCTTTTCCTGTCTACTAGTCACATTCGCAACTATTTTAGGACTAGTCTGTATTTTACTTACTGGTTCAACTCTGTCTCTTACACCTGAGTTTAAATATTGTCTTTGTCTTTTCTCTAACCAGTCGTCACGTCTTTTTCTAGCAGTTGCACTGTGAGAAGGCCAGTCCCATGATTTCTTTGAAATGTTTCTCTCACGCCCATTTTTGTATTTATACCAGTCCGAGCTTTCACTATTTCGTCTGTTTTCATTGTCTTTTACTCTATATAGATCAGGCCTTGGTTCGTCATAACCATATTGTCTTCTGTCTTTATTAAGCAATGTCTGTCTCCTGTTATTCTTTCCTACTCTATTACTGTCTACCATTATTCTATAAGGGTCCTGTCTAGTTGTTCTGTTCTTCAACGTTTTCAGAAAACTCTCTACCTCCGTAATTGACATCTTTAATTCTCCTAACCATGTGCTAACCCGTTGTAACTCCCCGCACAAGAAATTCATATTCAGTTCCTTTGAAATATCTATCCAGCTGAAACAATATTGTTCTGTATACTTCTTTAGTACCTGAGAAAAAACTTATCCTGAGTTCAGCTGAAATATGTGCTGTGCTGAGTCTTCTAAGCTGAAATATTTATACAAGTAACCAATTTCATTTTTGTAATTTCTTAATTTAACAGTCAAAACTTGTGCTCAGGTGTTCTGTTCTGCCATGCTGAAAAAATACTGAAATAAAGCAAAGAAAGCACTACACAATTTCAATTTCTAAATCCCAAACAGCACAATTCAGTTGGTTATAATATTGTAAGATATTACATTAATCAGAAGAAGCACCAACGATATCCTGTCTGAGCATAGGAAGAATGAACCCTGTCCTCAATAAAAAACTCAAATTTGTGGCAATCAGAAGGTTCCTTGTAGATATATTGTTTCTTAAACCACCATAATGTCCTGTACTCCACTCTAATTTAGAAATTCGGAACCTCACGGGAGACCTCGAAATACACAACTTTTACTCTGAGTCTATTTCCTTAAATTAATCCGTTACCTTCTTTTACCAACTTACGGATTCAGTTCAACCAACCAGAGCCCGCATCAAGTGAAATTTAGTCTCGGAATTCAGGTGGCGGAGTTCAGACATCACTTCTCTTCCCTCAGGTATTTTCGTCCTTCTCGTGGGCTGCCAGAAAATTTTCAACCCCTGGTTGGGTCACATCTCATGGGCTGCCAGACAAATCTTCGACCCCCTGGTTGGGTCCCTTCCTTGATTCTCAAGTGGGTACTTCAATCGTCGTATGGAATGGGTCATAGGAATAACGAGGCCCAAAAATGGATTAGGTGTGTTTGGGTCATAGGAATAACGAGGCCCAAAAATGGATTAGGTGTGTTTGGGTCATAGGAATGACGAGGCCAAAAAATGGATTTGGATCAGCCAACGGCTAGTGATGACCTGACCTTGAACGAGTTCGGACTTCTGATAAAATCTTGAACTTAAATTGGAGGCAAGTCCCTTGAAAGTGGCAAGGTTCAAGCAACGGCCAGGTTAGGCCCCTTGTAAATGATTAAGTTCAGACAACGACCGTGGTAGGCCAGCCATTACCTTCATAATTTGTCTTACAGCATGCCGCCAGTGGATAGTTGTTGTTGGCCGGCCTAGATCAACCTCAGATTCTCGGTCACGGCACCATTTATTACTTCTATAACAGTGTCAAAAGAAGTAACAAGACTTGATCTGGACTGAAACTTTATACTTTATTCTCAAGATGACAGGCCGTGTCTTCTCAGCTGGACTATCGGATGTTGACTAACCTTAACAACATAATACGTCACGATTGAGCATCTCCCACCCCTTTCAGTCTCAATGCTCAATCGTGCTGTATCTGTGTTTCCCACTAGATCTTAATTATACCCAATACTGTTACACACCCCGCCTCTTGACCACCCATTATCAATGATCAGAAGCACCTATCTAGCCTTTCCTCCACTCACAAACCCCTTACCAATGAATTTCACTAAGCCATACTCGCTAAATCCGATAATACCGGCTGTCACCAACTGGCTTGAGGTATCTTCCGGTTGGGCAACCACTCAGCCAAAATCATTTTCTCCTACTGGGGTTTAGTTCTGGGTGCAGTTTGAGATCCCTTACCTCTGTCAGATGGGACTAATTACCACCCCAGATCTCAGAGAGTAAACATGGAACTAGTGTCTTTTATGCTGATTTAAGATACAGTCCCTGATACTCAAGAAATCAGCCAAGAAGTGGCTCGTTGAAGATAGAATATATCTATATAGATTTGGCTGTACTTGGTATCACCAGAAGTGAGAAAGGAGGAGTTAAGTTATGCAACGTAATCTGGTTACTTGTGACTGCATAGACAAAGTACCTCCCGGACATATATTCCTACTTCTGGACAATATGTGTGAACCCCCACTAAATGATAATAATGTGTGTACTTGATTACGCTACACAAACATTTATAAACATTTAGAATTATACAGGACAAATTGAGTTTTAAAATACAACAACTGTGTTTATTATTGCTATTGATGATCATATGATGATGATGATTATATTATGGTATACGTAACTTAAGAGGTCACATAGGTCATGCTTCCCCCAGTGAGACGCAGTTCACTGTCAGATTGAAGGAGTCCAAAGTGGTCCCTCACAAGGCTAAGTCACTTCCTGATATGGGTTGTTGACTGTCCATTGCTCCTAAGAGATCTGGAATGAAACGAACGGAGATGGGTAGTATCTACGTCTACACATCTCAAACACATATGTCTATACATTCATATAAACATACATTCAAGTCATAATATATGATGGTATGATGATAGATGATGGCATGTTACATAAACATATATCAGTTCTAAATAAATAAATATATATGTATATATTCATAAAACCATTTAGAACATCTATAGCTCAAAACATACATCATCACATACATTTATGTAATGGGGTGTTTCCCATATAAGTTCACCTCACTTACTCTTTCCCTTTCTGATTCATTCATACTGTCTTGTCGGAAGGGACTGGTCGCACAGTCCAGTCGAACATTAAATGCCTTCCCTGAATCTGTCTGGGATATTGAATGTCCTAAGTCATGTCTGTCCTCATGCAGACATCATGCAGACAAGGTGAACTGGTGCCATTCCTCAAACCAAGTGGTTTCACCATAATCTTGGTAGGCACTCAAAGTGTTGGTCCAAATAATCAATGTTAATTGGACGCTATCAAGAGACTGGTAGCTCTCAGGAATTTCTCCTAAGTAGTCAGTCTCCCCAATGTTTAACATCATACAGGATGAATCTAAATGTATCTCCTGTACATGCATAAGCCACACGCTCATGTAGCTTGGATAATGGATTTCTCCAAATTATCACATACAACAAATCAGACAACCAAGTGGTGAATGAAAGAAGAAGATAAAGTTCACAGTGTAATAGTAAATCTAGAAACTGGAACATTAAGTACAAAGAAAATCCACGAGTGTAAAGTTTTGGAGAATAAACAGAAACAAGAAACTATAAGGCCTTCAGACTAGCAGACAAACTCAGAATAATGGTATTACCTGGGTTATAGCTAGGAAATCCTGTCATACGACGTTGTATCGAAGTAACAAAACGAGAGGGTAATCTCTCACCAGAAATTAAAATTCCGGCTTCCCTGGTACGCTATTGTGAATGTGTCTGAAGTCTTGCTGGCCATGCATGTAGTTTTATTCTCTTCATCCCTGGCTAGTTTCCACGTTGGCTAATTAGTAATTAATATATCCCCTATTAATTAACTCCACCTATTTTTCCATGTACAATGACGGGATGGATTACGTCCCAAACTCTTCTCACCCCTCCTCCTTTCCTGTGAAGGGTAGTTTCATCTGTCAATCAAATTGACCAATGTTTTGCCGCATGTCTGAAACAATGAAACATGCTTCGCTAGCGATGCAATAGACGTTGCGTCATAACTACATCCCCATCTGCGGTTAACACAAGCCTTCCTTGGTTGCTGTCAGAAATGTGTCAGCCATGTGTTCCTACTTTGCCGCTGTATTGCAGTGAGGTGTTAAGTATCTGGTCCTAATTGCTCCTTTGTGGTGGCAATTACAGACGTCCCGGCTCCACAAAGTCTGGACTTTTAGATAGGTGTTAGGCCTGCATTAAATTGCCGTCTTTGGATCACACGGGGTTTTCCCCTGAGTAGCACTGCCATGTATTATTTCAGACGGGTCTGGCTGACCCTCTTATCTCCCATTCTGCCGTGGCTGGTTTACACATTAGGTCATGTTAACCGTAAGGTGTTAGGTGTCGTCCCTATTTTAACCACAGGATTGTAAACTAACACGTCAATCTCAACTGACTGGCTCCGCGATGTATCAACTGAAAACAGTGAGTTTTCAACCTTTGATAGCGCCCGCCGACTGGTGCCGTGGTGTCTGGGTTTTTACGTTTGATCTGGACATCAAAGCTTTCTCAGACCTAGCATTACAGAAATGATGGGGCGTGCGTGGT
This sequence comes from Cepaea nemoralis, assembly GCA_014155875.1. NCBI lineage: Eukaryota > Metazoa > Mollusca > Gastropoda > Stylommatophora > Helicidae > Cepaea > Cepaea nemoralis. The sequence goes on from JACEFZ010008668.1 coordinate 184,363, forward strand.
CAAAATGTAATTTTCTCTTGTTTTCAATCTCTGTTAGTTTTTCCTTATTCCTTGGTTGGGGACTAGATTATTTTCTGGTGAACAATTATTCTTTTACTTAGAGAATGATAGAATAATTCTTGTGGGCTCTTTAATTCCTTTCAAACTTGTGTAATTCGGATGCTGCCGGGGCTGTCCCGTCACACCGGCCATCTTTACCTTTTTAATGTTTTCATTTGAAGCCTGTGTGATGATAGTGTATAGGACACTACGACACTCTACATACCACTAATAACCACTATCCACCCCTTACCAATGAATTTCACAAAGCTATACTTACTAACATCAATATTATCGGTAATTTTTACGTTTTAAGGTTTTCATTTGTAACCTGTGTGATGATAGTGTATAGGTCACTACGACACTCTACTGATCACTAATATCCACTACCCACCCTTTACCATCGAATTTCACAAAGCTATACCCACTGCAATCAATATTATCGGTCATTTGTATTTTTTAAGGTTTTCATTTGTAACCTTGTGATGATAGTGTTTGCACCACTATGACACTCTACGGACCACTAATACCTGCTACCCACCCCTTACCATTGAATTTCACTAAGTTATACCACCTACAAGCAATACCACCGATCATCTTCACTTTTTAAGGTTTTCATTTGAAGCCTGTGTGATGATAGTGTATAGGCCACTACGACACACTACAGAGCACTAATAGCTGCTACCCACCCCTTACCATCGGATTTCAATAAGTTATATCACCTACAATCAATAACACCGACCATCTTCACTTTTTAAGATTTTCATTTGTAACCAGTATGATGATAGTGTGTACAATACTACGACCTCTACGGATCACTAATATCCGCTACCCACCCCTTACCATCGAGTTTCACTAAGGTATACCTGTCAGAATCTCGAATGTCTCCAACCGAGATGCAGGAACATCGTTACGCCCACCAGGTGAATAGTCCCCAACCGGGATGCAGTAACATCGTTACGCCCGCCAGGCGAGTATTAGTTACCTGCCCGCAGGTTGCTGGCTGACGCGATAGCCAGCGGTCAGGCAAGGACAAAGCAAGACGCACGCAGTCCTCGTGAAGCCAATCCACAGAGGGCAAGCGCTTTGCGAGAAACAGACAGACAGCTTGGGTACTCAGACCAGACAGGACGTGTGGGTAGAGAAAGGCTTTGTGTAGTTCTGTGCCCGAAAGTCGAGTGCTTGTACATCTTGTGAGATAGACTGTAAAGCTGTGGGTTGTCTGTAAGTGTATTGATGCATTGTATATGTGTTGTAATGATCATCACATGCCAAACTAAATCGTATTGCATGTGACTTGTAAATAAATCCATTGAACTTCGTGTCGTTGTGTCTCAAGTCCAATCATCTTGTACTTGTACTTGTCTCACATGTGTTAGGTATAACGAGCCAGGTTTAAGACCCTGACAATACCCACTAAAATCAATAATATCAGTCATTTTTACTTTTGAAGGTTTTCATTTGCAACCCGTATGATGATAGGGTTTACACCACTACGACCCTCTACAGATCATAGAGCCGCCATATTTACATTCTTACTTATTAAGGTTTTCATATGACACCTGTCATGGCTCGATGTTCGAACCACCTAGCCTTACCCCACATGCCGACACCCCACTCTCCACCCCTGAGCCCCATCCCCAAGCCCGCCGCCCCCTAGACCACCCCGAAGAAATACACTGTAACCCTACGTTTTACACAGCGCCAATGGAATGATGATAGTTTATATGCCCGACCCAGAACAGATAAAGAAAGGAGACCAAAAAAAAAGAAGAAAAAAAAAGAAACCGAGGAGGAAGAGCACTGTACCTTAACACCATCACTAGTGTGATGATAGTTTTTTAAGCCCCACCCAGCTACAATCAATAATACCAGCACATACAAAATGTTTAAAGATATAAAATGTATCATACACAAAGGGAAGTAACAGTGCAAAAATATGTTCGATTATTTATTCATGGGTTGCATCCCTTGAAAATGAGGTCGCCGATGGATCCGCTTTTTTACGTCACCAGGCGAATCTGGATCCATAAATAATAATCAAATACCACATTGTATACTACTGGCGTCTCCGTGGCGAAGTAGTCAAGCCGTTGACTCGGGCTCCAAAGGTTGTGGGTTCTATTCCGGGCCGCGTCCTTCTGTTCACGAGTGAAATTTTTCGGAGTCTCCTGTGGGTCGTCGCTAGAGCTACGGAGTTCGTGCTTTGCGCGATGCTTTCCGCGCTGCGGAAAGAGACCGAGCCATATGGGATAAAACCCGGTGCAATGAAGTCGACTTTTAAAAGCCTTTTTTTTCCTACAGTGGGAGATCTCAGATCTCAAAGGACAGCTACCGCTTACTGCTAGCTTTGCACCCCCTCCCCCGTTTCCAACTAATCAATTAGGTGCTGTATCTTCACTATCTGTTTTCCTCGTATACGAAAAATAGGCTACGCACCGGAACTACGGATCAAAATTACTGCACCAGGAAACAACAAGATTCTCGGCATATATTCCGAGGAAAGGCCAGACGACCACATAATCAGACTGCTACTAGCACCATTAGTATTGGGAACTCTTCGCTGGCTGTGAAGATAAAGACATCTTTAGGAAAGACAAGAGTAGGTGAAATCTGAAGTCGTCTCATACATTGATCAAACGAGCATGTACGTACTTGTCAGGCAGCGTAGAATCCGATGGTCTGGTTATCATAACCGTTCTGTGTTTAGGTAAAAGTAAGAGTTTATTTCATCTGAGTCAAGAACATACATCACAGCACTCGGGACATTCCCATACGTGCTCAATCCTCATCTACAACAGCCAGCGAAGAGTCCCATACTAATAGTGATTATATGCCCATCTGAATGTCGGCCAAGTCCTCTGGTCACTACTCCCTGCCGCGCTATTCTCCCCAGGTCGTGATGATTTATCTGTTCTTATGAACTACTTTTCACATTGGGCAGTGGGGAGCGTATTATGTGATATTCACTGGCACAGGAGCGGAGCGTAATTGGGACGACCCGTTGCTGTGAAGTTGGAACTGCGACTAACTAACTAACTAACTAACTAATGAACTACATAAGTTAAAGTGAAGGATCATTTTACCGGCCTTGTGCGGCACCTGAGGCTAAGGGGTTAGTGAAACAGTTTCACAATTCCCCAACAGATTGACCAGAGGGTTAGATATCAGCATCAGGCGATATGGAAGCAGATCGTATTGTGTTGTTTAGGATTATATGAGGCGCCGACCTTTCAGAAAGCAACGGAAACTCATTCATTCAGTAGCATGTCCTTTGCAGAACCTCGCTCCCATAACAACCTTCCGGAAAACCTCTCGATCATCAGCAAGATGTCCCGCATCCGATACACCCATCTGGAGATCATCCGCCACATCCTGCACCCATCTTCTCTTTGGCCTTCCTCTTCCTCTCTTCCCAGGCATATACCATTATTGTCGCTACCTTCATTATTGTTTTCTCCAAACTTTCGCGACGTTTCAAGTGACGAAAATATTCAAAGGAAACTACTAAATGTAAAATGTGCCCAGCAAAACATAAACAGCTAATAAATGTTAGGATCGATTGCAACAACCACTAAAAGGACATACAACATATATTCGCATTAGGCATATGGTGTTAGTCCCACATTTATATAAAAAACCAACGGCACTCGGTTTGTGATATGGTCGACCCAGAACATTTCCTGGTGTCTCTTTTAGACTGGGTCGCTTGGTCATGTATATTGCAGGATAATGGGCATTTTTCAAAACCGACACAATTGCATTCGGGACATTCCAACAGATGCCCCGTTCTCCTCTCCAAAAGTCATCGATGAGTTCCCACGCTGGTTAGTCCAGAGAAAGTGAATTCCATTCAAAGATGAGCACAAGCGAGACATGGACATGTTAGCTATTTATGACACCAGCCTCGTTCGTAGCTTGTCGAGATACACTGTAAGGATCCTGAAGGCGGTGGGGAAAAGGCTAACTCTTCAATAAGATGAGAAAAGAACCCTCCGAAAGGAACGTCGGGTATAGGGATCAAGTCTTTCTGTCCATAAGGCACTTCACGCCAGAGTTGGTTACGACAGAAGTGGCCACAGATTCAGGGTTGACACGCGATGCTCTGATAACGGGCTCAGCTACGGAATCGTCACGTCTCGCATGTGACTACGTAGCCTCATTTCCGTATACTGACTCGTTCATCAAAGCCTGCGAATTTAGAGACCAGTAGGACGCTGTCTGTTCACACATATACGTGTGTGTGCGCTTGTGGGGACACACGCATATATACCGACGGCATGGATCTATTCTCTCCTTCGGTACCATGACACAAGACAGCCAAGAACTTTCTCTCACTGTCTTCCTCTATCTTGCTTTCCAAACTGTCCATGGGTAGATCAAGTGGATGGAATTTCTCTAGTGGAAACATTAGCAACCTAGGCCTGGGCTCTGCCTGTTCGTATGTGCTGCGTTGTGCTGTGCTGAGTCACGACTTCTAATAGTGGTCAGATTATCCTCACTGCACATAAAACCATTCACTCCATAAGTGCTTGAATCCCCTCCTCAGTATCTCGCTAACGTGCAGCGGTCGGCGACACCAGTTCTGTTCTGTTTGCTATTCATTATCCCCCAGCAACACGCGCTTGCTTGGAATCCTAACACGCCTATCAGCAGATGTGACGTTGTCGTCATGCAACACCCCCCCCCCCCCCGGGTTTCTAGACAAGCACAGGGAAAGGATTTCCCTCCTACAACACATTCCCTGGAGATGGTACGTAGGTACCGAGTGGAGAGACACATCTCTACACTAGCCTCACTCCGACAGAAGTACGTAGATACCGAGTGGAGAGACACATCTCTACACCAGCCTCACTCCGACAGAGGTAAGTAGGTACCGAGTGGAGAGACACATCTCTACACCAGCCTCACTCCGACAGAGGTACGTAGGTACTGAGTGGAGAGACATCTCTACACCAGCCTCACCCCGATAGTGGTACGTAGATACCGAGTGGAGAGACACATCTCTACACCAGCCTCACTCCGATAGTGGTACGTAGATACCGAGTGGAGAGACACATCTCTACACCAGCCTCACTCCGACAGAGGTACGTAGGTACTGAGTGGAGAGACACATCTCTACACCAGCCTCACTCCGACAGAGGTACGTAGGTACTAAGTGGAGAGACACATCTCTACACCAGCCTCACTCTGACGTAGGTACTGAGTGGAGAGACACATCTATACACCAGCCTCACTCCGACAGAGGTACGTAGGTACTGAGTGGAGAGACACATCTCTACACCAGCCTCACTCCGACAGAGGTACGCATGTACTGAGTGGAAAGACACATCTCTACATCAGCCTCACTCCGACAGAGGTACGCAGGTACCGAGTGGAGAGACACATCTCTACACCAGCCTCACTCCGACAGAGGTACGTAGGTACCGAGTGGAGAGACACATCTCTACACCAGCCTCACTCCGACAGAGGTACGTAGGTACCGAGTGGAGAGACACATCTGTACACCAGCCTCACTCCAACAGAGGTACGTAGGTACCGAGTGGAGAGACAGACACATCTCTACACCAGCCTCACTCCGACAGAGGTACGTAGGTACCGAGTGGAGAGACACATCTCTACACCAGCCTCACTCCGACAGAGGTACGTAGGTACCGAGTGGAGAGACACATCTCTACACCAGCCTCACTCCAACAGAGGTACGTAGGTACCGAGTGGAGAGACAGACACATCTCTACACCAGCCTCACTCCGACAGAGGTACGTAGGTACCGAGTGGAGAGACACATCTCTACACTAGCCTCACTCCGACAGAGGTACGTAGGTACCGAGTGGAGAAACACATCTCTACATCAGCCTCGCTCCGACAGAGGTACGTAGGTACTGAGTGGAGAGACACATCTCTACACCAGCCTCACTCCGACAGAGGTACGTAGGTACCGAGTGGAGAGACACATCTCTACACCAGCCTCACTCAGACAAAGGTACGTAGGTACTGAGTGGAGAGACACATCTCTACACCAGCCTCACTCCGACAGAGGTACGTAGGTACCGAGTGGAGAGACACATCTCTACACCAGCCTCACTCCGACAGAGGTACGTAGGTACCGAGTGGAGAGACACATCTGTACACCAGCCTCACTCCAACAGAGGTACGTAGGTACCGAGTGGAGTGACAGACACATCTCTACACCAGCGTCACTCCGACAGAGGTACGTAGGTACCGAGTGGGGAGACACATCTCTACACTAGCCTCACTTCGACAGAGGCAGCATTTCTCATGGTCTGGACAACCTTACAGCCAATGCTTGGGAATTAAGAGTCAAACCTGTCTTCCAGAGGAATAACATCCAGGTCACGAAAGAGGAGTAAAAATAAATCACTTTGAAGAATCAGAAATTGGAAATATCTGGACAGTCCCTATGCTTAATATAGCCAAACTATCAGCCAAACCATGCACTCAGATTTCCATCTTGGAGACAACAACACTGTTATGAGGTGATAGAAAACATATCTGGTGATGGAAGAAAAGAAAACAAGGAAAAAGAAGACATATAATCATAAGCTACACCGAAGACCATTTTACAAATGGAACATGGACAAAGGCATATATAGCATATATCTAAATGTAAAGTGGTCATCTAAAACAATGGAGGAGAAAGAAAAAAAACAGTAAGTGGAAAATGGAATATTCTCAAGTAACTGCAGAGACCTTGAAAGCTGCAGTGAAAATGTAGACAGAAAAAAAGAGGGGGGGGGAAGGGGGGGGGGGAGGGAATACAGAGAAACACAATATCTTAATCAATTATATTTAGTTAATCTGAACATTGAGGAACAAAAACAGTGCAGGACGAACAGACTTAAGAGCAGCGTTCCATGGACTACTACATCCCAAAGGGATTTACAACAGTGGATATCATCTTGTTGCAACATACATAGCAATGTGGAGGATGAAAGACTGGCTAAGAAAGGTGGGGGTTATCTCAGCGATACTGGAATAACCATCACTTATGATAGGTCAATAGGGTTATGAAAAGAAACCACAGAACCAAGTAGGAATCAGAACACCAGTGACTTTAGAAAGATTGTGAATATTGCCAACTGCACAAAAGCAAACATGTAGCGAACTTCAAATTCCGCGCAGGACATACACAACGAAGATACCACCCGCTCATCAACAAACCAAGAATAGGAACAATTGTCGAAAGAAACTAAAATATATAAAATAGCAGCTAAACATTTGCTGCAAAGCGTCCACATATACAGAACAGAGAAAATGATGTTGGCATGCGCGGACTCCATTCCAGGACAAACTATGGAGATGTCAACAAACCCGCCCTTACTGCTCATCATCATGTGGCAGACCCTTCACAACATGTCAGTAGTAAGGGATGTTGTAACTAAGTAGTATTTTAGGACACGTGTCCTTCGACGTGACGTCATATTTTACTATACAAAAGTCATAGTCCTACGCTCTGACGTCACCAAACTGAGTCCTTCGGGGACAGCCTTTTTTAAAAATTGGCGGTTATTTTCTTGGGTGACCACTTCCGACTGACTTCCGGTCTAGGGGCGGTGGTGGCGGCGGCGGCGACACGAACCGATCCGTCGCGATCCGGTTCAATCGGGTGTGCACCCCGGTGGCGCGACGCGATCCGACAGGGCGGGGGTGGGTGTGTGATCGAACCCCAGTCATATCGAGCCCCAATGCTGAGGAGACCGAAGTCAATATGACAGATAAATGATTTATTTCATCTCTCGAACTAACCCGAGGATCCCGTTTTGGATGATGAATAAACTTTTGTACGCTTCAGTAGAAGTTCCGACCCCATGTATCAACTTTAAGGGCTTGATGAAAATCTGGTTTAAAAAAAAAATATTCTAACCGGCCATAGAATAACACTAAAAATTAACCCTAACACACGTAATAACGCCGAAATTTCTTGTATGTATACCGTAGAATAGTAATTTCAATATAAAACTACGAATCTCATTTAAAATAAGCCATAACTTCCCGAGATAATCATTAAATTATGTAATATTATTAAACCCCACAGTTATACCCCTTAATTATAAACGGATTCCAAGGGGAGAGTAATCGGTCCCCTTTTTTTTTTACACACTAACTTCCCCTGACCGCCAACCGTTACCTGCGCGCACAAGCAACCAGTGACGCTTCACCGAACACGCCCCGCGAGAAAAAATACAATGGCCAGTGTGTACTGATAACCGGTAGATAAAACATGAAGGTAATTACCAGTGACGGCTAGGCGAGTTTAAAATATGCAGTGGTCAGGCATACAAGAATTCAACACAAATATGTATTTTCTATTTGCTGTAAATCTCTCTCTCTCTCTCTCTCTCTCTCTCTCTCTCTCTCTCTCTCTCTCTCTCTCTCTCTCTCTCTCCCTCTCTCTCTCTCTTTCTCTCTCTCTCATGAAATAATACTGAATACGTGTGTGCGTGCGTGGGTGTACTGTAGAGTATGTGTGTGTGTGCGCGCACATGTAGGCGTGTGTGCGTGCGTGTGTTCTATCAATTACAGGACGTCGCAGTCAACCTCAACATTCGTGCTTCCTGGACAAGCTTGCAATAGTCAATTTGTACGAACGACAACCGTGTCAGGTGTACGTGTGTGTGTGTGTGTTTGTGTGTGTGTGTGCTATCAATTACAGGACGTCGCAGTCATCCTCAATATTCGTGCTTCTTGGGCAAGCTTGCAATAGTCATTCTGTACGAACTGCACGTGTGTGTATGTTTGCGCATCCGTGCGTGAGTGTTTGCGTGCGTGCGCGTGCATGTGTGCGTTCGTAGGAAAACTTCAATATTGGGGGCGGGGGAGTGGCTGTGGAGTGGGTGTAGAAGAGGTTTGCTGTTAGTAAAAATTGAAAACTTCAATATTGGGGGATTGGCTGTGAGTGGGTGTAGAAGAGATTTGCTGTTAGTAACAAGATGAGTGGCTCAAGAGGCGGTGTGGGTGAAAGGCGTGCGTGCGTTTTGTGCTTGCGTGCGCGTGCATGTGCGCGCTCGTAGGAAACTTCAATATTGGGTGTCATCTCACAACCAAAGCTATCCCTCGTACCATAGTTAGTGTCTGTCTATTACATACTACAGCCAAGTTGTAATGGATTGCATTTACACGACGTCGCAGTCAGCCCCACCATCATGCTTCTTGGGCAATCTTGCCGATGTCTTTCTGAACAACCGGTACCCATGATCGTCTGTAGTGTCTGTCACCAGGATTACCAGCATAAGCAATCACCCAGCTCCATCAACAAAATCACTATCATCATCAGCATCAACAGCAGCATCGTCATCAGCTGAAGGTGACCGATCGAGTGACTCACCACAGGTCTATGTCGGCGAGTGAACGTACGTGAACGTGTTCAGACATGTCTTTGGGAGAAACTGGAGGTTGACTCAGAGCGTACTGACAATATAACGATACAACCGATCAAATATGGTGATGCTTCCGATCATATGTCTAAGGTATACAATCGAAACACGTGACTAAAACCAGTTAAAGATGGCGTCGCACTCGATGACATGTGTAAGTCTACAACCGCGTGACTAAAACCGATCAAAGATGGCGCTGTAGCCGGTCTCATGCCTTATGGGATACATCCGAAACACGTGACTAATGGTCAAAGATGGAGTCGCATCCGGTCACATGGTCAGACAATATTCTGATGAGTCATTCTACGTAAGCAAATACCGTGTATAAGACGACCAGCATTCGTCGAATAGAAGTACCGGGCTCAGTGATCAGCAAAGTAGCACATCTTCTATAGTTGCCTGGTGTGAAGACTGGTGATTCTTGTTTCTTCATCCCAGCTCTGACATTAGACATGTTGTTCTGCAAGAAACCTACTTCTTGTAGTCAGACAACCGTAGACCCATATGAGACAACATTTGATCTGCTTGACGACTCTTCTTCAGATGAAAATAGTGACCCTCTGTCTAGCGGTCATGAACCAGCCTCTGAGTTTCTCAAGAAAATCAATGCTTTGTGGAATGAAAACTATCCTACCGCTGGTTTCCGAAGTTGCTCCTCTGCCGCAGCAGATGAAATACAATCACCCATCGAGAAAGGTATGTATAAATAGTAACGGTCACTACTCATAGTTTCCAAGAACAGGTGTGTTAGTTCCGCTGTCTAATGGTACATTCTATTATCTGGTACTCTTTATTTCACTATGAATTACTAGACGCTGAAAGCCTTATAAGTTTCAATGTGATTTTTTCTCCTCTCCAGGTAAATTTTGCAACAGATCCTCACCTCTTGACAGTTCATAGCGTTGACACCGAAGAACGCAATGGCAACTGGCACCATGTAATCAGAGAACGAGAGAATTTTGAGCGACGTATACTAGAGATGGACCAAATGCTAACCCCAGTCCTGGGGACCAGTCACAGAGTCAAAGTCCTGGAGCAGAGATAAAAAGTCAAGAACAACAGTGAAAGAGGCCGAGATAGTCTAACCCTCCGTATGGTAACTGGTAATTAAAATTAAAAAATATCAATCCACACTAGCGGACGAGTATTAAAACACCTACATAAAAACAAGATGGCTGTAATATACTTACAACCATGTCTTTAATAGCTGACCAGGCCTCAATACGAAGAAAACTACAAAGGGTGTGAGGAGACTGTATATGTATATCACAGGTATTCTGACTTCGCAGACTATAGCTCACAATGACTACAACACAAGTAACTTGGCGCCCTCTACACTATCTATTTCATCATGGTTAGAGGTCATGTGGCGATCATGACCCGCATTCCCCAACCCAGCTCAAACATACAACAGGTCAACGAGCGGGTAGTAGAACGCTTAGTCGCGCCATACAGACAGCCACGTCAGCGTAATCTGAACCGCTTGACCTATGAAACTGGCTGAAACCGGTTTTACGCGTGGCTCAAAAACTAGTATATAAACCCGAGGCTGGTAACACTCAACCATCGTGATCAGAAGATGACTACAGACCTCAAGACTGTGCCTGCTAACTGGGTCTACATGACTCGTAGTGGTGAGACTATTAGACCAGTGGGCGGTGGTGATAAGGCCGTGTTTGTCTCATCCTACAGAGGAACGAGTACGTTACACATCCGAAGATTTTACGGTGAATCCGACAAGAAGTTCCCGACAAAATGGAATGACACTTACTCGGCAAGAATATGAACAGATGATCGCCATGCATCGCGAGATCCTAACTGACTTTGATAGACTCAACCAAGTTATCCAAACCATTAACGAAGTCAAACAAGGTACTAACAGAGGCAACCAAATCAGTAACCAAAACAATCAAATCAGTGCTCATGGCAAACAAGACACTACCAGAACCAATCAAGTCCAAAACACTCAAGTCAACGCTCAAGTTAAACAAGGAACTAACCGAAACCACCAAGTAGACGCATACTATACCGCCAGTTTTCAACCCAGCTGCAGTCAGATGTGTGATGACCCCAGCAACCAGATGTGTGATGAACCCAATAGCCAGCTGTTTGACGTGAACACGACATCAACCGAAGCAAGCAAGTCCAACACACTCAAGACAGTACTGAAGTCAAACAGGGTACTAAACGAAACCACCAAGTAGACGCATACTATACAGCCAGTTATCAACCCAGCTACAGTCAGATGTGTGATGACCCCAGCAACCAGATAGGTGAAGAGCCCAATAGCCAGCTGTTTGATATGCCCAACACTCAGATGATTGATGGCCCGATTGTATACAATACTCAGATGTCAGCCCACCAATCAGGAGACCAGTCTTATGACTACATACCAAGTGACCTATACATACCAGACTACCAGCCGGAAAAACCAACCTACTCAGACAGTGGTGTGAAGAAACCCAGAAACAACATACAATTTGTATAGCTCTGTATGTGAAAATAAAATGGTGTGATGATACTATGTATACCGGCTCATATCACATCATCCATTTCGTATAATGACATTATGCATGTAAAATGTACTGAAATACTGTAAATAAACAGGTATATAGATTATAATTACGTCTTGTTTGTTGAATATTTAGTGTTTACGGTGTATATACTTGTCATATGGTGAGAGAATGAAGAGTAAATACCTTGGTCAAGTAATAAAATTTGTTAGCCACATGGGAAAAATTGTGGCGACATTTCAACCAGACTTATAAAAAACTCAGTCAAACATATGAAAAGTAGGAAAATTTGTTAACAAAGTGAAAAATTTTGGTCACATTTCAACCAAACTTATAACAATCTCAGTCAAACTTATGAAAAGTAGGAACATTTGTTAACCAAATGTGAAAAGGTTAGCCACATTTCAAACCAAACTTATAAAAATCTCAGTCAAACATATGAAAAGTAGGAAAATTTGTTAACCAAACGTGAAAAGTTTGGCCAACTTTCATTCCAAACTTATGAAAAGTGGGAAATTTTGTTGTCCAGATGTGAAAAGTTTGACACAAATTTCACCCAATCTTATGAAAAGTAGGAAACTTTGTTAACCAAATGGCAAAAATCTTGGCCAAGTAATAAAAGGTGTTGACCAAACGTGAAACGTTTGACCAACTTTCACCCAAACTTATTAAAAGTGGGAAATTTTGTTGTCCAGCTATGAAAAGTTTGACCAAACCTCACCCAAACTCATAAAAAGTAGGAAACTTTATTAACCAAATGTGAAAAGTTTGGCTAAAGTTCATTGAAACTTATAAAATGTAGGAAACTTTGTTAACCAAATGTGAAAATTTTTGGACAAGTGAAGAAATATTTCACCCAAAACGTATAAAAAAGTAAGGAAATTTTGTTAACAAAATAGGAAAAATTTAAGCCAAATTTCAGCCAAAGCTTATAAAAAGTAGGACAATTCCTTAACAAATGGGAAAAATATCTCACGTTGTCATTTTAAATATCCCAACCTGCTAGAGATATTCGTCTGTCCCCTAGGCAAACAACAGTTGTATTTCAGAAAATTAAATGTATCTTATGTAATAAGTCACTATGGTTGAATGAAAAAATAAAATTTCCACAATTAAATTGTACAAAATTAACAATTAAATTTCTACATGAAACATTCAAAGTGGAAACATAAAAGAGAAATTTAATTGTTAATTTTTGTACAATTTAATTGTGGAAATTTTATTTTTTCATTCAACCATAGTGACTTATTACATGAGATACATTTAATTTTCTGAAATACAACTGTTGTTTGCCTAGGGGACAGACGAATATCTCTAGCAGGTTGGGTATTTAAAATGACAACGTGAGATATTTTTCCCATTTGGTTAAGGAATTGTCCTACTTTTTATAAGTTTTGGCTGAAATTTGGCTTAAATTTTTCCTATTTTGTTAACAAAATTTCCTACTTTTTATAAGTTTTGGATGAAATATTTCTTCACTTGTCCAAAAATTTTCACATTTGGTTAACAAAGTTTCCTACTTTTTATAAGTTTCAATGAACTTTAGCCAAACTTTTCACATTTGGTTAACAAAGTTTCCTACTTTTTATGAGTTAGGGTGAGATTTGGTCAAACTTTTCACAGCTGGACAACAAAATTTCCCACTTTTAATAAGTTTGGGTGAAAGTTGGTCAAACTTTTCACGTTTGGTCAACACCTTTTCTTACTTGGCCAAGATTTTTGCCATTTGGTTAACAAAGTTTCCTACTTTTCATGAGTTTGGGTGAGGTTTGGTCAAACTTTTCACATCTGGACAACAAAATTTCCCACTTTTCATAAGTTTGGGTGAAAGTTGGCCAAACTGTTCACGTTTGGTTAACAAATTTTCCTACTTTTCATATGTTTGACTGAGATTTTTATAAGTTTGGTTTGAAATTTGGCTAAACTTTTCACATTTGGTTAACACATTTTCTTACTTGGCCAAGAATTTTACCATTTAGTTAACAAAGTTTCCTAATTTTCATAAGTTTGGGTGAAAATTTGGTCAAACTTTTCACATCTGGACAACAAAATTTCCCACTTTTCATAAGTTTGGGTGAAAGTTTGCCAAACTTTTCACGATTGGTTAACAAATTTTCCTACTTTTCATATGTTTGAGTGAGATTTTTATAAGGTTTGTTTGAAATTCGGCTAACCTTTTCACATTTGGTTAACAAAGATTCCTACTTTTCATAAGTTTGGGTGAGATTTGGTCAAACTTTTCACATCTGGACAAAAAAATTTCCCACTTTTCATAAGTTTGGGTGAAAGTTAGCCAAACTTTTCACATTTGGTTAACAAATTTTCCTACTTTTCATATGTTTGACTGAGATTTTTATAAGTTTGGTTTGAAATTTTGCTAACCTTTTCACATTTGGTTAACACATTTTCTTACTTGGCCAAGCTTTTTGCCCTTTGGTTAACAAAGTTTCCTACTTTTCATAAGTTTGGGTGAAATTTTGTCAAACTTTTCACATCTGGACAACAAAATTGTCCACTTTTCATAAGTTTGGATGAAAGTTGGCCAAACTTTTCACGTTTTGTTAACAAATTTTCCTACTTTTCATATGTTTGACTGAGATTTTTATAAGTTTGGTTGAAATGTGACCACCATTTTTCACTTTGGTTAACAAATTTTCCTACTTTTCATATGTTTGACTGAGTTTTTTATAAGTCTGGTTGAAATGTCGCCACAATTTTTCCCATTTGGCTAACAAATTTAATTACTTGACCAAGGTTTTTACTCTTCATTCTCTCACCATATGACAAGTATATACACCGTAAACACTAAATATTCAACAAACAAGACGTAATTATAATCTATATACCTGTTTATTTACAGTATTTCAGTACATTTTACATGCATAATGTCATTATACGAAATGGATGATGTGATATGAGCCGCTATACATAGTATCATAAAAACATTTTATTTTCACATATAGAGCTATACAAATTGTATGTTGTTTCTGGGTTTCTTCACACCACTGTCTGAGTAGGTTGGTTTTTTCCGGCTGGTAGCCTGGTATGTATAGGTCACTTGGTATGTAGTCATAAGACTGGTCTCCTGATTGGTGGGCTGACATCTGAGTATTGTATACAATCGGGCATCAATCATCTGCGTGTCGGGCACTATCAAACAGCTGGCTATTGGGCTCTTCACTATATCTGGTTGCTGAGGGTCATCACACATCTGACTGTAGCTGGGTTGATAACTGGCTGTATAGTATGCGTCTACTTGGTGGTTTCGTTTAGTACCCTGTTTGACTTGACTACTGTCTTGAGTGTGTTGGACTTGCTTGCTTCGTTTGATGTCTTGTTGCACAGTCAAACAGCTGGCTATTGGGCTCATCACACATCTGGTTGCTGGGGTCATCACACATCTGACTGCAGCTGGGTTGAAAACTGGCGGTATAGTATGCGTCTACTTGGTGGTTTCGGTTAGTTCCTTGTTTAACTTGAGCGACTGACTTGAGTGTTTTGGACTTGATTGGTTCTGGTAGTGTCTTGTTTGCCATGAGCACTGACTTGAATGTTTTGGTTACTGACTTGGTTGTCTCTGTTAGTACCTTGTTTGACTTCGTTACTGGCTTTGGATTAACTTGGTTGAGTCTATCAAAGTCAGCTAGGATCTCGCGATGCATGGCGATCATCTGTTCATATTCTTGCCGAGTAAGTGTCATTCCAGTCTTAGTCGGGAACTTCTTGTCGGATTCACCGTAAAAAATCTTCGGATGTGTAACTGTACTCGTTCCTCTGTAGGATGAGACAACACAGCCTTATCACCACTACCCACTGGTCTAATAGTCTCACCACTACGAGTCATGTAGACCCAGTTAGCAGGTACAGTCTTGAGGTCTGTAGTCATCTTCTGATCACGAATGGATGAGTGTTACCAGCCTTAGGTTTATATACTAGTTTTTGAGGCCACGCGTAAAACCGGTTTCAGCAGTTTCATAGGTCAAGCGGTTCAGCTTACGCTGACGTGCTGTCCTGTATGGCGCGACTAAGCGTTCTACTACCCGCTCGTTGACCTGTTGTATGTTTGAGCTGGGTTGGGAATGCGGGTCATGATCGCCACATGACCTCTAACCATGATGAAATAGATAGTGTAGAGGGCGCCAAGTTACTTGTGTTGTAGTCATTGTGAGCTATAGTCTGCGAAGTCAAAATACCTGTGAATATACATATACAGTCTCCTCACACCCGTTGAAGTTTTCTTCGTATTGAGACCTGATCAGCTATTAAAGACATGATTGTAAGTATATTACAGCCATCTTGTTTTTTATGTAGGTGTTTTAATACTCGTCCGCTAGTGTGGATTGATATTTTTTTAATTTTAATTACCAGTTACCATACGGGGATTAGACTATCTCGGCCTCTTTCACTGTTGTTCTTGACTTTTTTCTCTGCTCCAGGACTTTGACTCTGTGACTGGTCCCCAGGACTGGGCTTAGCATTTGGTCCATCTCTAGTATACGTCGCTCAAAATTCTCTCGTTCTCTGATTACATGGTGCCAGTTGCCATTGCGTTCTTCGGTGTCAACGCTATGAACTGTCAAGAGGTGAGGATCTGTTGCAAAATTTACCTGGAGAGGAGAAAAAAATCACATTGAAACTTATAAGGCTTCAGCGTCTAGTAATTCATAGTGAAATAAAGAGTACCAGATAATAGAATGTATCCATTAGACAGCGGAACTAACACACCTGTTCTTGGAAACTATGAGTGTGACCGTTACTATTTATACATACCTTTCTCGATGGGTGTTGTATTTCATCTGCTGCGACAGAGGAGCAACTTCGGAAACCAGCGGTAGGATAGTTTTCATTCCACAAAGCATTGATTTTCTTGAGAAACTCAGAGGCTGGTTCATGACCGCTAAGACAGAGGGTCACTATTTTCATCTGAAGAAGAGTCGTCAAGCAGATCAAATGTTGTCTCATATGGGTCTACGGTTGTCTGACTACAAGAAGTAGGTTTCTTGCAGAACAACATGTCTAATGACAGAGCTGGATGAAGAACCAAGAATCACCAGTCTTCACACCAGGCAACATAGAAGATGTGCTACTTTGCTGATCACTGAGCCCGGTACTTCTATTCGACGAATGCTGGTCGTCTTATACACGGTATTTGCTTACGTAGAATGACTCATCAGAATATTGTCTGACCATGTGACCGGATGCGACTCCATCTTTGACAATTAGTCATATGTTTCGGATGTATCCCATAAGGCATGAGACCGGCTACAGCGCCATCTTTGAGCGGTTTTAGTCACGCGGTTGTAGACTTACACATGTCATCGAGTGCGGCGCCATCTTTAACTGGTTTTAGTCACGTGTTTCGATTGTATACCTTAGACATATGATCGGAAGCATCACCATATTTGATCGGTTGTATCGTTATGTTGTCAGTACGCTCTGAGTCAACCTCCAGTTTTCCCCAAAGACATGTCTGAACACGTTCACGTACGTTCACTCGCCGACATAGCCTGTGGTGAGTCACTCGATCGGTCACCTTCAGCTGATGACGATGCTGCTGTTGATGATGATGATGATGATGATAGTGATTTTGTTGATGGAGCTGGGTGATGCTGATGCTGGTAATCCTGGTGACAGACACTACAGACGATCATGGGTACCGGTTGGTCAGAAAGACATCGGCAAGCTTGCCCAAGAAGCATGAATGCTGGGGCTGACTGCGACGTCGTGTAAATGCAATCAATTACAACTTGGCTGTAGTATGTAATAGACAGACACAACTATGGTACGAGGGATAGCTTTGGTTGTGAGATGACACCCAATATTGAAGTTTCCTACGAGCGCGCACATGCACGCGCACGCAAGCACAAAACGCACGTACGCCTTTCACCCACACCGCCTCTTGAGCCACTCATCTTTTTACTAACAGCAAACCTCTTCTACACCCACTCCACAGCCATTCCCCCAATATTGAAGTTTTCTATTTCTACTAACAGCAAACCTCTTCTACACCCACTCCACAGCCACTCCCAGAATATTGAAGTTTTCCTACGAACGCGCACATGCGCGCGCACGCACGCAAACACTCATGCATGGATGCAAAAACACACACACACACACACACACACACACACACACACACACACGTGCACCTGACACGGTTGTCGTTCGTACAAATTGACTATTGCAAGCTTGTTCAGGAAGCACGAATGTTGAGGTTGACTGCGATGTCCTGTAATTGATCACACACACACACGCACACACGCCTACATGTGCGCGCGCACACACATACTCTACAGTACACCCACGCATGCACACACGTATTCAGTATTATTTCATGAGAGAGAGAGAGAGAGAGAGAGAGATGAGAGGAGAGAGAGAGAGAGAGAGAGAGAGAGGGAGAGAGAGAGAGAGAGAGGAGAGAGAGAGAGAGAGAGAGAGAGAGAGAGAGAGAGAGAGAGAGAGAGAGAGAGAGAGATTTACAGCAAATAGAAAATATATATTTGTGTTGAATTCTTGTATGCCTGACCACTGCATATTTTCCACTCGCCTAGCCGTCACTGGTAATTACCTTCATGTTTTATCAACCGGTTATCAGTACACGCTGGCCATTGTATTTTTTCTCGCGGGGCGTGTTCGGTGAAGCGTCACTGGTTGCTTGTGCGCACAGGTAATGGTTGGCGGTCAGGGGAAGTTAGTGTGTAAAATAGATTACTCTCCCCTTGGAATTCGTTTATAATTAAGGGGTATAACTGTGGGGTTTAATAATATTACATAATTTAATGATTATCTCGAGAAGTTATGGCTCATTTTAAATGAGACTCGTAGTTTTATATTGAAATTACTATTCTACAGTATACATACAAGACATTTTGGCGTTATTACGTGTGTTAGGGTTAATTTTTAGTGTTATTCTATGGCCGGTTAGAATATTTTTTAAACCAGATTTTCACCAAGCCCTTATAGTTGATAAATGGGGTCGGGACTTCTACTGAAGCGTACAAAAGTTTATTCATCATCCAAAAAGGGATCCTTGGGTTAGTTTGAGAGATGAAATCAATCATTTATCTGTCATATTGACTTCGGTCTCCTCAGCAATGGGGCTCGATATGACTGGGGTTCGATCACACACACACCAGATAGTGGTGATGAAAGCATTGGTGGAATGGAACTAATTGGTGAGAGGATGGCAAGGGAAACAAAAATGTAAAGATTTCCCCTTTTCCTTGTATAACCCCCATTCACATGTAAATGTATTCAAGGAATGGAATATGCTAATGGATAAATTTCCTATGTTGTAAACACAAAATACCACAGACATCTCCAGAGCAAACACAGGTACTCTTCTTTATGAGTTTATGGTATACATGAGTGTGAGAAAGAAACAGGAAAATGTGAGTGAATGTTGAATGAATGAATACAAAGCCACACATAGTTCCAAACCAATGAGACTGTAAATATTTGTGTTGATACAAATGCTTGTTTATTTAAAAAAACAAAAACAAATGAAGAGGAGGGGGAAAAGGTGAATGAACCCTTACAATTAAGACAAAAGTTTAAAAAATAAGCAAGGAGAAAAAAGAAAACCAACTCCTTTTACAAATACTATTATTGAACATTGCAGGTTGCAATTGTTTTGTAACTGCTATGCTATGCTAACACCATCCCAAAGTTAATCATTTAGCAAATGGAATCACATGTTTGGAAAATGTGATCATTACCATAACTATTATTATCATTGCTGTTTATTATCATTGCTGTTATCACCCCTAGTGGTCTGCTTTTTGTCATTATTATTATTGATGTATTTAGTGTTTATTTGCATTAATATTACTGTTATCATTATTAATATATAACCATCATCTCCCATGTTACCCCCCTTTCACATGTAAATGTGTTCAAGAAATGAAACATGCAAATGGGTATCTTCCCATGCTATAAACACAAAATATCACAGATATCTCCAGAGTAAACACAAGTACTCTTCTTTAAGATATCAAATTTAGTATAAATGAGTGCGAGAAAGAAACAGGCAAAAGTGAGTGAATGTTGAATGAATGAACACAAAATCACAGATGTTTACCAAACCAATGAGATTGTAAATATTTATGTTGATACAAATGCTTGTTTTATTTAATTATTTATTATTTTTTTTTTTAAAGGGAAAAGGAAAAAATGAATGAACCCTTACAATTAAGACCACAAAAAATTAAAAAAAAATAAGCAAGGAGAAAAAAGATAACCAACTCCTTTTACACCTACTATATTATTGAACAGTGCGGTTTGCAATTGTTATTGTATGTACCTGCCATGTTTTAACACCATCCCTAAGAAAATCCTTTTAGCAAATGGAATCACATGTTTGGAAAATGTGATCATTATCATAACTATTTTTATCATTGCGTTTATTAGCACTGCTGTTATCACCCTTAGTAGTTTTATTCTTTGTCATTATTATTATAGATGTATTTCATGTAAACATTGCTGTTATTGTTATCACCCTTAGCAGTTTTATTCTTTGTCATTTTTATTATTTATGTATTTGGTTGTTTATTTGCATTATTATCATTGTAATCATTATTAATATATATGGCTTTGTAAACCCGTAAACTGTCACATCCCCCTTTCCCACCTTTTTGATACTGTGATTGTTGTTTTCTGCTGCCGCCCTCACCGGTTGTTTGTAAACAGTTTTGCACCGCCATGTTTCATCAACACCAGGGGTGGTGATGGTACTTGGTAGGAGTTTGGGAGCTGACAGGAGAGCGAGGCGGCAGGGGAAATAACAACGGCGCACTACCATCACGCGATTTGTTTTGAAATATTTCCTTACAACAATGTCAATGAAGAAATGTTCAAATGTATAAAATGTTGGAAATTTTGCGCATATGTCACCTACACGTTCACATGCAACGCTCTGTAAAAACACGAACAATACAATTCGCAACGATTTTAACACTCAATACAAGTTTAAAAAAAAAAAAAAAAAAAAGGATCTTCGGGTTAGTTCGAGAGATTAAATAAATCATTTATCTGTCATATTGACTTCGGTCTCCTCAGCAATGGGGCTCGATATGACTGGGGTTCGATCACACACCCACCCCCGCCCGGTCGGATCGCGTCGGTGCACACCCGATCGGGCCGGATCGCGTCGGATCGGTTCGTGTCGCCGCCGCAGCCGCCCCGCCCCTAGACCGGAAGTCAGTCAGAAGTGGTCATCATGACAACAGGAAGTAGTCACCCAAGAAAATAACCGCCAATTTTTAAAAAAGGCGGTCCCCGAAGGACTCAGTTTGGTGTCGTCAGAGCGTAGGACTATGACTTTTGTATAGTAAAATATGACGGCACTTCGAAGGACACGTGTCCTAAAATACTACTTAGTTACAACATCCCTTTCTACTCATGTCAACCTCATTACGGCCTGTCAAAATGTGTGACGATACTTTGCCGTTGATCCTGCCTCATGCACCCACTTGCCAAAGATAGCTAAAATTTGAATAACGAAAACACAAACAAAAGATTGCAGGATTTATGCCTGGCATATTTCGCTGCATCTCGTCAGGTACATACTGCAGAATTCACACAACAAAAAGTAAAATAACTATAGTATGTCCACATTTGTTTGCCTTCATTCACGATCAATTATTTTGAAAACTGTCTGTTGCATCGTTATGAAATTTTTCCAGCCGTCTTATATTTACCGCCACCCAAGGAATATGTCTTTGATAGGTCCAAAAACAACTTAAATCATTGAAAGCGGCGACATTCCTTTGATGTTTTGCTTACAACTATTGATTTCTCGCTAAAAAGTTATGTTTACGGTAATGGGGACCTGCAAATTCAGATGACAAACAAAGGCGTATCCGGATTCGTATGGGAGTGGGTGCAATGAAAGAAGTAGCTTACAATCGACAGGGTCGGCTGCATTGCACCGGGTTTTTATCCCATATGGCTCAGTTTCTTTCCACAGCTCGGAAAGCGTCGCACAAAGCACGAACTCCGTAGCTCCAGCGACGACCCTCGGGAGTGTCAGAAGAAAAGAAATGCACTCTTGAAATGAAGGACGCGGCCCGGAATCGAACATACAACCTTCAATCCTTCAATAGCGCGGACAGACAGACAGACAGACAGACAGACAGACAGACTACCAAAATTAGCAGGGTACTAATCAGAGAGTTGCTTTTTGCGGATGATGCTGCGATTACGACCCACTCTGAGGAAGAATTACAACATCTACTATCTGCATTCTCCAATGCTTGTTCTGAATTTGGTTTAACAATTAACAAAAAGAAGACACAGATTATGTCACAAGGTGCACATGGTATACCATCAATCTTTATTGACGACGCCGAACTGGAGATAGTAGACCATTTTACATATCTAGGGTCAGAGGTAAATAGCAAATTATCCTTCGATCAGGAAATCAACATCAGGATTGGCAAGGCAGCAACAACAATGAACATGTTAGCAAAAAGAGTCTGGGAGAACAGGAAGCTTACTGCCAAAACAAAAGTCCTCGTCTACTAAGACTGTGTCCTTAGTACTCTTCTTTATGGCAGTGAAACCTGGACAACTTACTCACGCCAAGAGAAACGTTTAAACAGCTTTCATATGCGGTGTCTGCGAAGAATACTTGGTATTAAGTGGCAAGACAAAATCACAAATACTGAAGTATTTGGAAAGATCAGGTTGTGTGACGGTGTATTCCATGCTCAGTCTTCGTAGACTTAGATGGATAGGACACGTTAGGAGGATGGATGATGGTAGAATACCAAAGGACATCTTTTTTGGTGAATTACAGACGGGTAGAAGATCTCAGGGTCGGCCTCTACTACGATACAAAGATGTGTGTAAGCGGGACATGATTGATACAGGCATTGATAATGCACATTGGGAGCACGTCGCCGCTGAACGTGTTGCATGGAGGGCAACTATCAGAAATGGAATAAAGACAAAGGAGAAAATGATTGCAGATAAAAGCACACACAGAGCGTGAGAGACGTAAGATGGTGCAAAATGGTGGAAGTGACCATGTTTTCACATGCACCTACTGTGGGCAACATTTGCAGCAAGAATTGGCCTTACCAGCCACACTCGCCACCGCCATGGATCGTAGTTATTAAGCCTTTTTGAAGCACAATGTACCAAACTATCGTCTGTCAAGACGGAAAGGTGCCAATGTAATAGCGCGGACAGACAGACAGACAGACAGACAGAAAGGTAGGTAGGTAGACAGAAAGGTAGGTAGGTGGGTGGGTGGATGGCTGGCTGGCTGGCTGACTGGGTGGGTGGGGTGGGTCGGTCGGCAGGCAGATAGATAGATCGAAAGATAGATAGATAGATAGATAGATAGATAAGCAGGCAGGCAGATAATAGATAGGTAGATAGATAGATAGATAGATAGATAGATAGATAGATAGATAGATAGATAGATAGATAGATAGATAGATAGATAGATAGATAGATAGATAGAACGAACGAACGAACAAACTTTATTTTCAAAGGATTAAGAATTGGGCACGCAGGCCCGTCTAACATTCTGCCCTTCTATCACTCTCTTTCATACATTATTTCATTCACACATCATTCAAGGTTAACAAAGAACAGTAACAATATAAAAGATATGCATTATAAAGGCATGGGCAAAATGCGAACATCAAAACTACACGACACAGTAATATTAGATAATGGTCTGACACTTGTTATTAGCCATGTGGAATATACTGGCCTACAAAAAGGTGATTGGCTGTTATACTAGGGTTTTGTTATTATTATTATTATCTCAATTATTAAGGGGGAAGGTAATCCGTATTGAGATAGTGTTCGAATAATTTGCGATTATATGAATAGGGATTGGTGATGTCTTTGATTTCTTGTGGAAGATTGTTCCACAGCTGAGATGCAGAGTACGTTAAGCTTGTTTTGTATAAGTCAATCCTAGGCTTCGGAATGTGTAGTATATTTAAACGTTTACTGTGTCTAGCATTATATTTAAACAAAGGCCAAAGGTAATTTGGGGCATTCCGATGCAGGATTTTGTGAATTAGTTTAGCTTTATTGAAAAGCAGGCGTTTGCGGAATGGTAGTAACTGAAGGCGTTTATACAGGCTAGGATTGTCAGATAAATGTTTGCTATAAATTAGACTCATGGCCCGTTTCTGGAGTGAGTAAAGTCGCTTAGTGTTTGAATTAGAACAACCGTCCCAGATTGTAGAGCAGTAGTCAAAGCGTGTCTGTATATGAGAAGTATAGAATAGTTTCCTTGTGTCCTCATCAAGGAAGTTTTTAATCTTGACGAGGTGATAGACTTTTTTCGCTGTTTGTTTAATGAGCGCTTGAACATGGGAATTAAAGGTTAGGTTTCTATCAATGATTAGGTCTAATGTTTTGTGCTCAATTACACTTTCTACTGGCATGTTATCGAGGTGAAGTTGAAGTGATGTGTGTGGGCTTAGAGTTTGAAGTCTTTGTCTGGTTGTTAATAACATTGCTTTTGTTTTAGTAATGTTAATTTGCATACGGTTTGAATAGCTCCACTTAACTACATTATTTAATTCTTGTTGTAAAGACGACTCCAGTAAAATACAGTTTTCAGCGTTTGTGTACACCGTACAGTCATCTGCAAATAGATCGCAGGACGACGAAAGATGCAAAGGTAGATCGTTAATATATATGGCAAATAATAGAGGGCAAATAATAGAGGGCCAAGAATAGAGCCTTGCGGTACTCCAATATTGAAGGGAGTGGTTTGAGACAGAGATTTATTGTGTGATACTACTTGCTTTCTGCTTGATAGAAAAGATGATATTAGAGTGACTACATTAAGGCCAATTTTCATTGTCTCGAGTTTTTTAATTAAAATAACATGGTCTATCATACCAAATGCTTTCTTGAAATCAATAAACACAGTTCCACATAGACTGTTGTTGTTTATATTCTGGTGCCAATTTTCTATCATGTTTGTTAGGGCCGTATGGCAAGAATATTTTGGTCGAAATCCTGATTGGCTGTCAACAATAAGCTTGTTGCGAACTAGATACTGTAATTTTACTTTATGGATGTGTTTTTCTAGTGGCTTAGATAGTGATGATAGTAAGGAAATGGGTCTGTAATTGTTCGGGAGACCATTGTCCAATGAACCAGATTTAAGAAGAGGGTACACTTTAGCGATTTTGAGAGCTGATGGAAAGTGGCCTTTGGTTAGACACTGATTATATACATAGGTTAGTGATGTACAAATCACTGGCGCAGCACAACGGAGAATCCGGTTGCTGATTCCATCTAACCCAGATGAAGTTGTGTTTTTTAGGTTACTGAGGTAAGTGAATACTTCAGTGATTGTCATTAGCGGTATGTCGGAAAGAATATCGCGGGAGCATCTATTCTCGCAAAACGATGACAATAAAGATAAGTTGCAAGGAGAATTAGGTATTGAAGCCTTCAACTGGTTTATGTCAGTTTGAAAAAATTTACTGAATTGGTCGCATGTAATATGATTTGATGGTAAAGAATTTCGGAAGTTATACTTGTTTGTCAAGGTGTTAATTGCCTTCCATATATCCTTACTATTTGTTTTATCCATTACTAATTTCTTAAAGTAATTTTTCTTTTCCTGTCGTATGCTATATTGAACTTTGTTTCTAAGAGTACGGTATGCACTGAGATCCCGCTTTTTATGTGCTTTATCCCTGTCTCTAATAATTTCAAGTATTTCCTGGGTGATCCAAGGTGGCTTGACGTGGTGTTTTACTCGAACTTCCTTGACTGGCACATGTCTATCAAAAACATCAATAAAGGTTTTCATCCAGAATTCCAGAGCATCATCCGGGTCAGGAAGCTGATAAACATTGTCTAGAGGTGAACTGAGCAAGTCCTGTAAAAATGTGTTTTGGTTGAAATTTTTGTAACTTCTATATTTTACACTTATGTGTTTATGTTTAGGAGTTTTAATTCCTTTTTTAGACCACGTGCAGCATATTGGGTAGTGATCGCTCATTGCACAATTTGGTACGGTGCATTCTATGATATTGTCTGAGCAAGTTACATAAATGTGATCTATGACTGTTTGAAGATGACTTTGTTACTCTAGTAGCTTGTTGTACTATTTGTTGGAAAATTGTATGATGCAATTATATTTCCCCATATTATGTTGGATTTGTTGGTGTCAATGTTAAAGTCTCCGAGTAGTATAAATTCCTTCCCAGAAGCGAAAACCACATCCATCATGGTAGTGAAGTTTTCGTACCAGACGTGTCCAGCACTGGGATTTCTATAAAGGTAGCCAATTATCAGGGGTGTGCGGTTTTGAAGTTTTAGCTCTAGCCAGATACATTCTATTTCGCAAGTTTCAAAGTCTAGCCTACGGTGAGCATTTAGTAACTTAGAAACATAGGTTATTATGCCTGTTTCTTGTTTCCTACAGGGATCTCTTCTCAAAACTTTGTACCCTTTAATAGAGATGTCCTCATCTGAAATTGTATCATTAAGCCTACTTTCACTAAGGCCGAATAAATGAAAATTTTGATTAAGAATAGAAGATAACTCTGGTAGCTTGTTAAATAAGCTGCAAATGTTTAAGTGTCCAAGGCGTATTCCTGACTTATTGAGCCAGTGTTGCCACTTCTCAGACATTTCATCCATGAAGAAAGTGTAAATTCGTCAAAGTTAAGCTAAAATATAGATAGATAAGCAGACAGGCAGGCAGACAGGCTGGCAGGCAGGCTGGCAGGTAGGCAGATAGATACATAGATAGATAGATCGATAGATCGATAGATAGATCGATAGATAGATCCATAGATAGATCGATAGATAGATCGATAGATAGATAGATAGATAGATAGATAGATAGATAGATAGCAGGCGGGCAGGCGGGCGGGCAGGCAGGCAGATAGATAGATAGATAGATAGATAGACAGACAGATAGATAGATAGATAGATAGATAGATAGATAGATAGATAGATAGATAAGCAGGCGGGCGGGCGGGCGGACGGACGGACAGACAGACAGACAGACAGACAGACAGACAGACAGATAGATATATAGATAGATAGATAGATAGATAGATAGATAGATAGATAGATAGATAGATAGAACGAACAGACTTTATTTTCAAAGGGTAACACATTGGGCACGCAGGCCCGTCTTACATTCGGCCCTTCCATTCACTCATCTTTCTTTCATCAACAGTGCATAGGAAAAAAAACATTGTCACATGAATTTTGTAAACATAAACAATGCATATTACTATGTTATGAGACACATCCACCACCCACCCACACATCCCCCATTCACTCCAACTCCCCCACCCAACCACACACATAACCCACACACACATACATTCCCCCACCCATCCACCACATCCCTACACCTACACATCTCCCCACCCACACACACCTCTCACCCACCACACATCCCATCCACCCACACCCCAAGCACACATACATTCAATAACCCACACATCCCCACCTACACACATCTCCCCACCCACTCACATATCCTCTACCCGTCCCATTACCCACCAACAATCACTCACCCACATATCCTCCTCCACCCACACACCTCCACCCACTCAGCCAAAACACACATTCCTCAGCACACACACACATCTCCCCGTCAACTCACATATTACCGCACCTACCCACACACAAATTCCGCACCCACCCACATAATCTCCCATCTCCCCCAGTCCAACTCACAGATCCCGAGCCCACACCTACAAACATCCCCCACCATCTCCCTAACCTGCACACACTCACACCACCCACATATCCTCGTACCCACCCACACATCCTCTACCCACCCATCCCCCAACCAAACATCCTTAACCACACACCCTTACTCATATACAAATCACCCACCCACACATCCTCTACCCAACCACACATCCTCCATCCACCCATCCCCCAGCCACACATCCCTTAACCACACACCCCTACCCATATACACACATCCCCACCCACGCACAATCTCCCCACCCATACACACATCCCTCACACACATCCCCACCCACCAACACATCCCCCATTCACAACACACACCTCCCATCCACGCACACACACAACCCACACACACACACACACATCCCCAACTCAAATACTCATCCCTGACACATCCCTAGACACACGTACTTATCCCTCAACCACTGACACCCACACATCCCTTACCCACTCATCAACACATACATCTCCTATCTACCCACCCACACTCACACACCCCAACCACCCATCTAAGCACACATCCCCCACCCTCACACACATCCTTCACCCACCCGCAAACCCAACACACCTTCACTCACCCACACACATC
Organism: Cepaea nemoralis; assembly: GCA_014155875.1. Lineage (NCBI taxonomy): Eukaryota > Metazoa > Mollusca > Gastropoda > Stylommatophora > Helicidae > Cepaea > Cepaea nemoralis. Next base: position 212,613 of record JACEFZ010008668.1, read on the forward strand.
ATCTATCCACATCCAGCTCCCCTCCCACACAACACCACATCCACACACATCCCAAAGACACATCCCTCACCCATACACACATCTCCCCACACATCTCCTACCCATCCACACATCCCCCAACTACAATCACCCTCACTACCCACACATAATCCTCCATCCAGCCACACACACCCCACCCAGCCAGACATATCCCCCACCCACACACACATCTCCAAATCCATCACCCACACCCATCATGCACCCCTCCCCAACCCACATACATCCCCCACACATATCACACCCACACACACTCCCCACCCATCCACCCAAACATCCCACACCCATACACATCCCTCACCCACACCCCCAAACCCACAACCACCCCCACCTGCACACATCTCCCACCCACCACATATCCCCACACCCACATCTCCCCACCCATACATATACCCCCACCCATCCCATAACCCACCATCAATCATCCACCAACATATCCTCCTCCACCCACTCACCCACAACCACCTAGCCAAACACACATCCCCACCCACACACACACATCTCCCCGCCAACCCATACATCCCGCACGTACCCACACACAAATCAGCCACCCACCCACACAATTCCACCCGCCCACCCACACACACATCCCCCATCCCCCAACCTACTATTATGATCAAACTCCCACACTTTACACACACATACAGTGACGATTGTCGTGAGCATTGTCGCAAAATTGTGAAGAAAATGGAGAAAAATTGTACATATACATTTTGTAACTTAAAATTAGTGATGCAATTCAACTCTCTCTCTCTCTCTCTCTCTCTCTCTCTCTCTCTCTCTCTCTCTCTCTCTCCTCTCTCTCTCTCTCTCTCTCTCTCTCTCTCTCTCTCTCATACTCTCTAATTCTCTCACCCACTCTACAGTGATGTACATGTGTTCATGTTATAATTATAACATCAGTTGGCATTCAAAATGGTAATATGAACATGAGAATACACAACATATATGGAATAGCATGTTACATGATATGCGTGCGCTTAAATCTCTCTCTCTCCTCTCTCCTCTCTCTCTCTCTCTCTCTTCTCTCTCTCTCTCTCTCTCTCTCTCTCTCTCTCTCTCTCTCTCTCTCTCTCTGTCTTTCTCTCTCTCTTCTCACCAATACACACCCATAGACACTCACAAACAATGGCCGCACACATACACACATTAACAAATCCATTCTTCCACTGTCTTCTCTCGTTCGCTCACTCCCCCCCCCCCCCCCTCTCTCTCTCTCTCTCTCTCTCTCTCTCTCTCTCTCTCTCTCTCGCAATCACTATTTCACCCATTAAGTCACTCTCTCCATCTTTCATTTACTCAATATCACACTCTCTTTCACTCTAACTCACACACAGACAGACACACACTCTCTCGCTATCAAATACACACTCCCTCGCGTGCGCACGAAAGCATATACACATACTCACACGAGCATACACACAATATACACACGTAAATACACACATATCCCCACGCACACATACACACATCCACACCCATATACACACACACACACACACACACAAATACACACTCCCTCGCATACACTGCATGCATGCACACATACACACAAACATGCACTCACATACACGAACATAGATAGATAGATAGATAGATATAGACAGATAGATAGATAGATAGATAGATAGATAGATAGATAGATAGATAGATAGATAGATAGATAGATAGATAGATAGATAGATCCCCGCCAGAAGCCGGGCCTTGTCAGCTAGTTTATTTATATAATCACGTTTCATGAAAGAACCACCATTTGGAGACACCTCTGAATCTTCGCGATGTTTGTTTCAAAACGGAAATCACGTGAAAATTTGAAAAAATGCCAGGATGTCTCTTGGTGAAGCTGTAATACTGTTAAAATCATGGACGTAATCTCTAAGTCGTAATTAATATACCGCATATAAACTAACTTTGAAATCTGCTGTAAAATCTCCAGAACAAAATTATTTTTGTTGGGTGGACATAATGATAAGGTTATATACTAAATCTCATCATTTTCCCTCAGTTGGTTACTGAGATATTGAATTTTATATTGAGGCAACAAAAAAAAACAAAACACGCACTATAGATAAATCCTTCAAGCTGAAATATACACATGTTCCCACAGTAATGTCAGTTGTCTACCACGGTAATTTAAAACGGACTATCATGTCTTTCTGATTGCACAAAACTGGCCTGTCAAAACTGTCACTGTCATTTACTATCAATATAGTATTTTGCGTTGTATGGCAGGGGGGTCTTGAGCCTGAGGAATTAAGGCCGCCTGGCTTGTGCAGTCGCCGCGAACTGTACAGTCTGCAGTATGTACCTGAGGAGATGCAGCGAAATATGCCAGGCAATAAATAGTGCAATTCTATTGTTTGTGTCTTTGTTATTCAAATTCACTACTGGAAAACATTGTTTTAATTTTCTGAAACGTCGTATGTAAAATTGCCTAGAATATTCTGTGTTCACCTTCACGCTGGTCGATCTTTGCTCCTTCCCCCAGAAACCCCGCCTTCCATCACTTTCTTGGAGGCCAGGATGACCGAAACGATAAGACCGCTCGTTCTTAAAATTCCGGTGCGCTGATGCTGAGGTAGTGGGTTAAACCCATACACATATCAGTTGGACTAAAATGCCAGCTTCTCGTCCTTGACTTTGGGACGTAAATTACAAGTACCTCAGAAGTTGGAGTGGGTTCACCTGATGACGAGGGACACTGGTAATAGGAAAAGCTAAACCAAAGTCTTGCGAACATGGTTCACACGGTTACCAGGTGTTCGAAACGCAGCGCGAGCGATTTGTGCAGCAGACCGTGTCGCGTTGTGTTGCAATTTGTTGGTATGGGAGCCGGTCGTTCAGAAAGCAATGGCAAACTACTGAATGTAAAATTTGCCTAGTACATCAACAGCAACCGGAAAATACTGATGTTGACTGCAACGTCCTGCAAGGGATATGCAACATAACAACAACAACAAAATTCAGACGTGAAAATCAGTTCAGTGCATTAGAATTAGTAGTTGTAGCAGGTGTATATATTTCACTTGAGCTCAACGTGAGCTAACAACAACAACAACAACAACAACAACAACAACAACAACAACAACAACAACAATAATAATAAATCACTGTTCTTTCCAAACTTCCGAGCTTTTCAAATAGGGCCAAAGTATTTCATCTTCCAAAAACACGATACTGATTGTTTATGAGCCAATAATTTTCGATGTTCAGATCTTGAAAAATGTCAGTAGTATTCTTCTTCTTGTTCCAAGATATTCAAAGAACTTTTGTGAAACATTTGAGCTCAAAGACCCCAGTTTTCTTATTGTTAGTGATTGCACAATGGTCCACAGCTCACAAGAAATGTTGGTATCTTATACTGTTTAATCTCTGCATTAACAATTGTTAATTGTTGAATCGAGATACTCGAAGTTTATGACATTTTAAATTTCTTTATTGTTGACAGTGATCTTCGGTTGGCGTATAATTTTGTTCATGGACATTGATTTAGTATTGTTTAAATCCAGAAAACTATTTCAATCTTACAACTGCTTCTTTAAGTATGTTCAGGGTGATGTCTGGAGGTGGAAACAGATTTAAGTGGAAGAAACAATGAGAAGGAGGCAGAGGAGAAGGAGGAATTGAAGAAGAAGTGGAAGGAGATGACCCCCCCCCCCCCCCCCCCCCCCATATCTCTATAATTCTACAACCTTCTTTTATTTTTTTATTTTTATTTTTCTCTCTCACATAAACATACAGAGATATGTTAGAAGATTCCCCGACAACGAAATAAACAGACAGAAAGTCGGGCAAATATAAACACAGATGTGTGTATACTGTATATGCTAATGGATAAAACAGAACACATTTGGTTAATATATGATTATACGCACTGATAATTATACCAACAAATATATTTACAAAATGCAAATTTTGAAGTAGAAATCTCTTTACTTGTATCACAACATCGAATATATAAGAGGAGATAGCACACGGTAGACCAGACTTGTTTGTTTCTTTGTTTGTTTTGAAATATGGGTACATATAAAATATGGGAGTAATGTTTCAAAATATGGGGTTAATGATTATATATAAGTAATAATTTATGTAAGTAATATTAAAATATACAGCCCACAATGCATCTTTCGTTAAATATGTCAAACTGTAAGATATTTTTTTTAAAAACATGAGAATTTGCAGCCTGTACACACGTAATTTGTATGTGAAACACAGAGATGGCAGGCCAGGATAAAGTAACAAACTAATCACAACCTGTCTTCATCTTCCTATACTGCATTCTTGGGGAAAAAGACCTTAGTTTTGCTAACAAATGGAGTATGACCATGTTTTCCGCTGTGCTGAAGCCTGCTTAGAACTACAAACTTTGAATGCTGCGAGATTGCAAGGGTCACAGCAATGCTCTTGGAAGATGGTAAATGATCAGCACCTATATTCACAGCTTAACAATTTCTTCAGAATGAGTGTGTTGCTTGTCTGCTGCGATGCAACCAAGTCACGGTAGTTCCTAATTCTTTAAGTTGTACACGAATGAAAAAAAACGTGAATTCACACAGTTTCAGTAACAACAAGTAATTTTTAGCTTATTTTCCCCCAAGATAAGAAATCCAAGAAGTATATGTAAAACAGGTTAATAATAGAGTTAGAAATAAAATCTAAGAAAACAGAAATTATGGTTAACTTCAAGAAGAAAGAAATACCACAATGTTACATCCAAGTAAATAGGAAACTTCTTAAATAGATGAACTGGTATAACTATCATAGAACAGTCATAAGTCCTGATGAAAGTCGCTTTGTAGAGATTAGAGCAAGATTCATCATGAAAAAAACAGCACTTTACAAAATGCAAACATACCAATAAAAAAAACTGTTGATTGGAGTGAGAACAAGAGTGTTGAAGTGCCATATAGAAAATATACTGCTGTATGTATGTGAGTGATGGACAATAAGCACACCAGTTGAGAAACATGTAATTGCAGCCAACATGTGGTTTTTGAGGAAAAAGCAAAGAATACAATGAACGGGCTAAAGAGTGAATGAGGCAGGCCTTCAAGAAACAGATAACATCTGTAAATTGATAAGCAAAATTAGGCACAGAAATCACGATTTGTGACCACATCAAAAGGAAGAAGAAAAAAAACTTAGTGACAAGTGACAAACCTATTGGGAAAAGAGCATTGGCAAGACAAAGTGATACAGATCTTGATGGTTTGGCTGCACGACATAATTAGAACAAGATCAAGGACCCGATTCAAGACTTTGGTGGTCTTGTGTGATGGCTTTCTCTGACCATCTATGCTTATTGATGTGGCACATGATAATGATGAATTATTTTAACCACTGAAGGGTTATTTTTTAACATGTAACACAAAATGGTAATATATACCTTTAAAACGGCTGTATTGTAATTTGTAATGCTTTGGCAATGTTCAGTAATGTGAAATTCACGGATATGAGGAATAAATGTTAAAGAAATAATAGCAGAAAATGTTTATTATAGATAGCGAGTGAGAATTATTCAGAAAGGAAATAAGAAACACACACGCGCGCGCACACACACACATACACACACACACACACACGCGCGCGCACACACACACACACAAGCACGCACACACACACACACATGCGGACACACGCTCAGAGAGAGAGAGAGAGAGAGAGAGAGAGAGAGAGAGAGAGAGAGAGAGAGAGAGAGAGAGAGAGAAGTGATATATAGTGTAAAGATATGTACATTTATAGTTGTAAGGAGTTTACAGTTGACCAGTAAGGTACAGTCACTGATGATGGAAAACATTTACTAAACATAAATGTCATTTTCTGTACTTCAACCGTTTTCTATGCGAAGTTAACGTGTCATTTATATTAAGGTTTCATTTATAATAAGAAACCATTCTATAATATATATATAATATATATACATAAATATATAAATATTCTAATGCATATTAACATTGTTTTGATTATAAAAGCCTTTTAAGAACATGGTAATGTTCTCATATTGTGTGTGACTGTTGCCCGTATGACAATTTCCCAATAAGGGTAACTTCTATGTTATAAGTAAACTTGCATAATCTTTACGGGATGTCACAGTCCACCTCAGCATTTTTATACGGTTTGTGATTTCTTGGTAAGTTTTTACGTTCAGTATTTTGCCATTGCCTTCTAAACGACCGGAACTCATACTATTGCATGAAAAGCAACGCAAGGCGGACTGCTTTCAAATCGCCCAGAGCTGTGTTTCGAATGCAGGATTGTGAATTGCATTCGTTTCACATTCGCCACAATTACTTACTTGTAAGTAAGTATATATTAAAGGAACACTGAAATGCAGAATTGATTAATGATAATTGTTATCCAAGTACATACAGAAGAAATAACGGAAATTATGAATTGTACAATGTTGACATCTTTGACAGGGGAGTCAAAATAGAAAGCCACAAATCCACCACCTTCTCTACATAATTAAGGTCACACAACTCTACATCCACAAAATCTATACAAATGATAGCATCATTACCACAGAGAGTACAGTACAGTACCATTACAAGCTCACAAACATGTTAACAATTGTTTTAATAGAATAATTTGTTCTGTGGTGTAATGTATACCACAACAAACATTATACATCCATTGGTCACTTCTGACATCATATACTCTCCTTAAGGAAAGTTCAATTATATACGGGGTAACTGACCTCTGTATGGTGGTCCATTATGATCAGCATATGTGTCATGCCTAGTGGCATAGGTAACCATGTTCATCCACAACCAGCTGTTTTCTGTGTTCTTGATAAATTCAACTGCTGGACCATTCTGCCATCTTGCCATTCTCGTCCTTTCTCAATCTTGACCTCTGACATTCTCAATCTTCCCAGTTGTTACAATGCTTTCTAGACGCCTTCTCACGAGAAGACCGAACAATGGCAATTGTATTTTAAATTTAATCACCAAATTTGAATCCTAACGAGGCATGAAGTTCAAGACTCATAATGACTCACAGCCTCTCATTCCCAAGTTTGACTTGACTTCCACACATGGACCATGTTCCCTCAAGTCATCCAGGTAAAGGTGGAGCTTTCAAATTCCAAAAGTAACTGGATGGGTATGAAGGTGAGGTTTAGGTGATCTCCTTTTTCCTCAGCCAGATGGGACAGGTGTGAGTCCACTCTCCCACCGAAGAGGTGCTGAAGTTGTGGAAACTGGAATAGAAGACACACGGAAACTGGGATAGAAGACACATGGAAATTGGCTTAGAAGACACATGGAAAGCACAGTATTCCACAAGCCTCACTTTACTCTATGGCTGTGTTTTTTTTCTCCATAAAGTTGTAATAAATTATTTATTAGTTTAAATGCTGGCTTTGAACATCTTCAGCAGCTTCCTTCAGACCTTGAGCCACTTTTTTTTGGGAGACCCCTGGGTTCATCGCTGGAAGTCCATGTCTGGTGTGATGCCCTCAGCAGCAGGTTTGCCAAACTTTGGAGAGACACTGAGCCGGACGGAGTAAAACCTGGTGTAACTGAAGTCTCGCCTTTAATCCATTAGTTTTTAATCTTCTAAGATGACTTTGAAAGTTGAGAAACTTAATGTTGTGCTCATCGCTGATCCCTGATCTAGATGAGATTTTTTAGAAGGGCTCACGGTTACCAGAGCCGCCCCACTTGGTCCCGCGTCCCTGTGTGTCGCTTGTGTTGGGTGATCATCCCGGCCCCTGGCAAGATCAAGTGCAGGAACTACACTTTGATTTTAGCCAAAAGGCCGCTGATCTAGATGAGATGCCTAGCCTTCTTATAAAGACAGAAGCTTCTATGTGCACATTGCACATCTTCAGAATCTCTCCGTGGTTGGAAATCTTCAAGTGTAAGCTGGATAGGCGGATGTTCTGGCTACATTTCAAACTTATAAACAACCAACCAACAACAGGACATTTATTGGTGATGTAATCCTTGTAGCCAGACACCAGAGTTCTTGCGAATGCTATGTATGGGGTTAGTGCACTGAACTGAAACTCCTGGTTGTACTTGTAAATGAGAATTCAAGCAAGCACTAAAAGATAATTTAAAGTTTATTGGAAATGTACATTGAATCCAACCATTCAGTTAAAAACCCGATACAGAAATATCTGGCCATGTGCAATTGCATGACCATTATCTTTTATTTGATTATCAAAACATAACTATCAATAATATCAAATATTAGAGACTACAATATTATATATACATGCAAAACATAAATACAAGCATTGATTCACTGTAAAACAATTTTAAATGCTGAGAAACTTAAAAATAAGTGTTATTATTTCTCTTCTTTTGTTTTTTTCTCCTTCTATAGGTTTATTTTCAAGCAAAAGCCTTAGAATGTTGCTGTTTTTTATTTCAAAGAATTGTTTCACTTAAAGATCTTAGTTTTTAAATATCCTCATTCCGCTGGTTATTTAATGATTAATGTATTCACAAATAATGTATAGTATCTCTGGTTTTGTATGGTCATGTCAAACATAAATTTGTATATACAGGGTAACAATTAAAATGTAACTTAGACCAGTTATTTTTTTTTATCAATAACAACTGCATGCCGAACACACCAAAGAGAGTTAAAATTTGGCCAGTTTTGGCACATCATTTAACTGAAGTAAAAGATAACAATTAAACAGGCACATAATTAAACATGGCATGAAAGATAATTCAACACACAGTGTAAAGTGATATTTAAGACCAGACACTTTATTATTAGGTCATGAGGATACGTGGACTATGGGTAATGAATTAAAGTAAAGAATTATTTGCCAATATTTGCGGTTTGTATCAATGCGTCATAGGCAGGAGTGTTTTTCCTCACAAAGAATACATGCCACAACAGCATCAGCTGACTACAAAACGAAAACAAAATTGATCATATTTTTTTTTTCCCGCGTTTCCATCCTGTTTCAGTATATTGCGGTCAACACCAGTTTCTTTCAGCTGTATGTTGATTCCTAGGCTAGATTACGCTCATCAGCACGCCACGACTTTCTGAGCGACCGGCTCCATACTCTCATAAGTCACTTTTGCGATTCGAACCACTGCTAATTCTCGTCGCGTCACGTGACGAGAGTATTCGGGGTTAGCGGATTTGTATTCTACAATTTATTTTGGAACAGTCATAACATCTGATGGGAGATGTCTTGAAGAGATTAGAACAAGAATCGCTATGGCAAAGGTACCCTTTTGCAAGATGGAAAACATACTGACCAATAAAAAATGTCTTTTGCAACGAGAAAAGAAAGTGTTGAAGTGCCACATAGAACCTGTACTTTTGTATGGATGTGAAACATGGACAAATGTAGACAAGCTGAAAAACATCTAATGGCAGTTGAAATGTGGTTTCTCAGAAAAAATGCAAATAATATCATGGGCAGACAGAAAAATCAATGAGCAAGTCCTACAAGAAGCAAATGAAAACCTTAAACTGATAGGAGAAATTAGATGCAGACAATTAACATTTTTAGGCATGTTATGAGAAGAAATAAACTAGTCAATTTGGCAATAACTGGCAAGTTTGAGAGGAAAAGAACAAGGGGAAGACAGAGAAGTAAATATCTGGATGGCTTGATCACATGGCATGGTCGAGACAGGAACACAGAGCTGACCCACGACTGGTGATCGTGTAAGATGGCGAATCATGACCACTCACGCTTATTGGTATGGCACATGTTGATGGTGTATTACTAAGAAATTTAGATCATCACTACATGATGCAAAAGTCTTCAGAGGTGCAGATGTAAATACAGACAACCACCTGCTGATAAGTAAAATTAAGTTAAAAGTCACAAGATATATAATATCTTATAAACATGGCATTTAATATAATTTAGGGTATCTGAGAAACCAAGAAATCAGGGCACAGTTTATGGTCAATGTTTCTAATAAGTACCAGGTCTTACTACTCTTAGTAGACGAGGAGAGCAATGAGAGAGTTGGCAACAGGTTAAAAGCATTTGGAGGGACATTTGTATTAAAGTCCTTGGAAGAAGGGAATATAAACATACAGCATGGATAATGCCAGAAACACTTTTTTTAAAAATGAAGAAAGGAAAAATAAAATGGCAGACTTAATTAATATCAAAACCGGAGATGCTAAAGTCAGAGCCAAAGGAAAATATACAGAAGCTAAGAAAGAAGTTAAGAAGTATATGTTAGCGGAGAAAAGACAATATTTAGATGCCACAGCAAGAGAGGTAGAGGATGCAACAGGAAACCTCAGAAACTTTTATAGCACCATGATAAGATTGGTAGAACAATTTAATCAACGAAGTGGACGTGTCAATGGAAAGTTCTTACCAACATTAAAGATCAAACAAACAGAAGTGTTGAATACTTTAAGGATTTTCTGAACAGATCAGTTCCAAACAACCTTCCTAATATCTAGCCGGCAGAAATCAAACTGTGTATCAACTGTGAAAATCCATCTAAAGGAGAAATTATAAACACTATCAAACTATCGAAAGACGGGAAAGCTTCTGGCCCAGATGATATCCCAGCAGGAGCTCTTAAATCCAATATGCTGCAGACAATTCAACTGAACCGCTGCACAATTTATTTGGTACAGACTTGGAGGCGGAAGAAATACCAGCGGATAGGGGAGAAGAACGTATGGTGAAGCTGCCTAAGAAAGGGAAAACACATCTTGCACGGACCAGATAGTCACATTACGCATAATAATAGAGCAAACTATTGAACTGCATTCGCCACTTTTTATTGGATTTGTGGATTATGAAAAGGCCTTTGACAGCATTCATAGGGAATCTCCTTGGAGGCTGATAAAGCACTATGGTACCCACAAAAAAATCTTAGTCTCAATGAGAGAAACATATGAAGATATGAAGTGCAGAGGTCATGAGGGAAAATTAACAGAAAGGCGTGGGGAGGAAGAGAAGAAAACCCTAAACTGCACAGTTCGTGGCGACTGCACTAGCCAGGCGGCCTTAATGCCTCGGGCTCAAAACCTCCCTGTCCGACACCGCAAGATACTGTAGGCAGTAATGACTGTATGTATATACAAGTATATATACTCTTCTTCTTCTTCTTCTTCTTCTTCTTCTTCTTCTTCTTCTTCTTCTTCTTCTTCTTCTTCTTCTTTTTCTTCTTCTTCAGCGTTCCGAGCCATTGAGGTTCTTTGCTGCAGATACAATCCGTCTCCATTGGTCTCTCTGGTGGACCCTCTCTTGCCAGTCGTTGATTCCAAGTGCTTGTAGGTCTGTATATGTATTATCTCTCCACCGTCTTCTTGGTCTACCTCGGGGTCTACGGTCATTTATTTCCTCAGTGTAAGCGAGTTTTGTTTCCCTATTATCTTCCATTCTTTCTATATGCCCCAGCCATTGTAGTCTATTAGCCTTCATGTTACCAGTGATTAGCGGAGTCTTAAACAGATCATAAATGTCTTTGTTGCTTCTTCTTTTCCACTCTCCACTATGGTAAAAAAAAAAAATGTCAACAACAAGTGTTATAGGTATGTCCAAAATGTCATGTTTTTATTGTCTAGCATGCAACTTTTTATACAATTTTGGCCTTAAATGATTTATCCGTAGATGTATCTTGTCTATAGATATAGGTTTGCTTAAACAGTAAGACACAATGCTCTGGGTGTGACTGTTCATTGCTTCGCAGACTGAAAATAAATGAAATATCTTAACGAGTAGGTCAAGGACCCTTTTCTTCACCTGTACTTGGTATATAGTTTTTTTTTTTAATTTGCATATCCTTTACAGGACATCGCTGTCAACACCAGCATCGTTCAGCTGTATGTTGATTTCTTGGCAAGATTACGCTCAGTAGTTTGCCATTGCTTTCTGAGCGGCCGGCTCACATACCCCGTAAGTTACCGATGCGGTTCGAACCACTGCTGATTCTCACCGTCATCACGTTACCGACGAGAGTATACGAGATTACGGAGAAAAGTCATGAACTCTAAGCCACGAAGCCGGCATTGGTATATAGTGCTTACCCTATATTTTCACGGACTAGTCAGCAGTAGATGGGGATGAAGGTCAGTATTAAGCCAACCGCCTTTACCTCCCATAACGTGTCTTGGTACCAGGTTTAGGCTGGGAGCGCAGGTACACTTAAAGAAATCACTGCTGGAATGGAGATTCGAACACATGACTACTGGGCGGGCAGGCACATGTGGTAGCTACTGCAGCGCCCTCTTCAACAAGTCAGTCAATCAATCAGGTGCCGCCTCCACAATGAAGTTCGGCTGTAATCGATCTCCAACACTGTCTGTATCTCGCCCTAACTGTACATTCTATCAGATTGCTGTTCGTTCATCTCTTGATGTTATTTTCCCACTTGTATAGATGTCTACCTCTTGCTCGCTTGCCTACAACTCCTTACCCTCTAGTATGGTTTTTATCAGCATGTTATGTCTTTTAACGTGGCCGAAATATTTCACTTGCCTCTTTTTTATTTCTTTCATCAACTCCATCTTCAACAAGTACATGTGTTTGAAATAAAAAGTTTCATTCGTGGTCTATCTTTACTGAGAGAGACACAAGATAGACTCTCTTCAAAAAGTTCATGTGTATAAAATCAAAATATTCATTCCTGGTCTATCTTTACCGAGAGAGATACAAGACAGACCAAGAATACGCGTTGGAAATTATAATAAAACAATCTGCATTATGCAGATGACGCAGTGTTGATTGTTGAAAATGAAAAATATCTGCAACAACTATTGGATATTGTAGAAATATATAGAGCTAAAAAAAGACTTTACTTGAATATCAAGATAACAGAAACAATGGTTATTTCAAAGAAGAAGATAATATCAAAATCTGATATTACAATCTCATCTCATCTCATTTTGTTTCCTCTTGAACCTTGCGGTGTCGAGATGAAGCATAAGCAGCAAAGAGTGCCCATTTATGGCCTTCATATTACAATAGAAGGAAAATATGTCTTGGAAAGCAACAAATTCAAATATTTGGATTCTCAGGTTGAACCAGCCTAAAATAGGTATCAGGCAATTTTATGGGAAGTAAAGTCAACCCGCATGATATTGATCACATTATCTATCAAGTGACTTCCGGTCTCCAACATGGAGGATAGGCATTTAAACGGTTAAGGCCTCTGGAGTGTTTATGCTTGTGGCTACCGTTTGCATTCGCATTTCCTCATGTTGGACTGGAAGTGTATGGTTCCGTCGCCCTGCTACTGAGTTGAGTGCGTGGCGCGACACTGTGAGCTGTGAATTTCGCGTTAAATGCTTTTACATATGTCCTCAGTTGTTTGTAACGTGAACTGCATGTTCGGAATAGTGACGGCCGGCTATGTTGCAGAACTGACTGGTTTGCTTTTATGCAGAAATGTGTGGCTACTGGTTTTCTAGTGACTGTCACTTCCATCAACGATGAACTGTATTTTTCGTTAAGGACTTTTGTGTTGACATTCTGGCGGCGGCATTATGCACAGTGTACTTGTGCGGGCTGTTGGTTTGTCGAGAATTCTGTCTGTTTCACTTTTCACATGGGGCAGTGAGGAGCATTTTGTGTGATATTCACTTGCATAGGAACGGAGCATAATGGGGACGGCCCGCGTTGGAACCGCGATTAATGACTAATAAATAATGACTAATCTATCAAGTGCCAGTTGCTCAACAAACTTGGGTCTAACACCATGTACCCAGTATGCTACAAAACATAAAAAGGGACCATTCACTGTGCTTACTGTTTGCAACATTAGATGGAAGATGTGTGACGGAGGGACCATTCACTTGGCTGACTTTGTGTAACATTAGATGGAAGATGTGTGACGGAGGGACCATTCACTTGGCTGACTTTGTGTAACATTAGATGGAAGATGTGTGACGGAGGGACCATTCACTTGGCTGACTTTGTGTAACATTAGATGGAAGATGTGTGACGGAGGGACCATTCACTTGGCTGACTTTGTGTAACATTAGATGGAAGATGTGTGACGGAGGGACCATTCACTTGGCTGACTTTGTGTAACATTAGATGGAAGATGTGTGACGGAGGGACCATTCACTTGGCTGACTTTGTGTAACATTAGATGGAAGATGTGTGGCGGAGATTACAAGCAGAACAGGCCCAGCAACAGTTACATTTCAGAAGAAGGGAAATATTGTACAGAATAAGTTCCTTTCATTGAATGAAAGAGAGTGCTGAAATATTATATCAAACCTTTTCTGCTGTAGAGCGTTGAATCTTGAAATGTGAAGGAATAAATTAGGAAGAGATTGAAGACAATGAAGTATGGTTTCTGAGATGAACATTGTGAATATCCTGGACTCCCAGAGTCACTAGAAATTAGTGCTGGAAAAGGTTAATTAAGTTTAGTTTAGTTTAGTTTAGTCGACGGATCAACATCACGGCACAACGATGTAACCCATAAGTGCTCCGTTCTACTCATAACTCAAGCCTGAATCCGGAGAATCTCAGCTCAGTGCATGAACTCCGTAGCACCGACGAGGATCCTGAAATACTTTGGGTAGATTTTTAACTCGAAATTTTGCTCGGGCAGCGTCGTTACGTTACTTTTTTTTCGATTTTCAACTGCCAAGGGATTGTTTTTATGTGCCCAACAATACATACGGGCGTACGATTTCACTACCCAGAGACCAGAGGAAATTGTATTACTAGAAGTCTACGTGAAAAAAATCCCGGCCCTCACCGGGACCTCCAGCACTCAAGGCGGACACCATACCTCGAGACCACTCAGCCCCGATGCTAATGAAGTAGGACATTATACGTATCTATAAGAAAGATACAACAGTCTTCTTTGGTCATATGATTAGAGGAGAGGTATTGGAGAACACTGTGTCTAGAATTGTGTACGAAGGAAAATCATCAATAGATTTGACCCAGAACGTGAAGGACTGCAATCTATGGAGAGACAAATATGCTGACACTATATGGCACGGCATATCATAATATAAAATATGATAATGATGATGATAATAATATTTTATATAATGAAATGCAATGATAAATTGATACTTGATTGAATTTATATATATACACCACCACAAAAAAGGTCAAATTAAGCCTGACCATAGATTCATAAATCAATTGTAAAAGTTTGCATATAAAACATTATTTATGTATGCTGTATCAAAAGTTTAGATTGGAATGACTTTACAATTAACTAGATTTGTCAAAAAGGTAATATTGCAAGACTGACTTGAATGGAATGTTTTCAACGTGTGCATGTAAATAACGGTGTCCTTCAAGTGCACACAAAATGTATTCTTGTAATTGAGTCAGGCAGTTTTATTTTGGGTTAATTAATTAACTGCATTTCATCACAATGATGAAGAAACTTACTAGCAGAGTTACGTTTCTTTGACTGGTACAGTATTTCATTTGCTTAAAATCATGCAACAGTAGTATGTTTAAAAAAAATTAAATACAGCTGTCATTTAAAGAAGAACAATCATGATGAGTAAATAGTATTTGTTGTACTACACATCCACAACCATGATGTTCTGACTGTTGTTATATAGAGTTGTAACAAATTCCACAAAAACAAGCATGTACAATTGACCATTATTTGTATATGGTGCCATATATTTACATCATGGTAACATAAATATTTTACATGTATATTACTTATCTTTCTTAGGCATTATGAAAACAATTACAAAAAATGTTTACAAAATATATTCAGATGCATTCTTTGTATTCAGTTTTTAAAAAAAAAGCGTAATCAAAACATTTAAAAAACAAAACGAAATTACCAGCTTTTGTTAGTATCATGTTGTTAGTTGTTGCATATCCTTGGACGTAGCAGTCAACCACAGCATTTTTTGGCTGTTCGTGATTCATGGGCAGGTTTACGTTCAGTAGTCTGCTATTGCTTTCTAAACAACTGGCACCAATACCATTTCATAAAAAAAACCAATGTAAGGCGGTCTGCTGCCAAATCGTCCACAGCTGTGTTTCGAACGTGGGTATGCGGGATTACGAACTGCGCCCGTAACCTCTCGACCACGGAGTAATTTGGTGTCATGTTAGGTATGTACACATTTTTGCTCTATAGTAATTTGGTGTCATGTTAGGTATGTACACATTTTTGCTCTAATTCTTTTTAAAAATTGACGATTTGCTAATTTATTGAAATCATGCCTTAAAGGATGGCTCATGTAGAAAATAAACAATCTCATCAGAATAAAAAAACATGTTAAACCAGCTTTTGTTACTAGAATGTCTTCTGGTTTTCACATTGAAGTAAAAACATTTTTATACCATCAATAAATAAGATGACACAAGAAAAAAACAATTTAAATATCAGCACATCAGTAAACTTTTACTTGAACTTTAAAACCTTATTTAGATGCTAAAGGGAACAAATTATATATTAAAATGTAATATTAAAGTGAAGTTTATTTGAAAGCTGCAGATTTGTTAGTGTGCCCAAAAGATAGTTTATTTTAAAAATATTTGCTCACTATTTATTTTTATTATTGTTAAATGATTGTTTGCTGTTGACACATTAACCATTTTTAATATTTCATTGTTATAGGATTATTTAATGTTTCATTGTAATAAGAAATGACACCTTCTTTGATTCGTAATTGTGAAATCCTACAACAAAAAATACAACTTTATTACAGCTTGTAATAATGAATATCAGTTTTGAATATATCAAACGTTCTTTTCTGCAGACTTAAAAGGGTAAAAAGGTCATTTTACGGAGTGTGGTCTTTAGCTTTCAATCTCTCTCCACTGCCAGGTGTCCTTGTGGGGTTCTCCATAAGAAATAGTTGGGTAGGTTCTAGCGTAGTATTCTGGTGCTAGAGGTCCCAGATAAGCACGTGGGTAGCCATAGTGTTTAGTGTAGTATGGATCACCTCCCACGGCGTAGACTGGTTCCATCGCAATAGGATAATCCCGAACTTTATGCTTTTCCAGGACTTCACGATCTTCGTAACGGTCGCTTGTAATGTAGCAACCAGCCAGAGAGTAGAATGTTGCAGCTAGGGATGCTAGAATCATGCCCACCCAAGCCAGGGCATAAGACCATCCATAGGAGCGATCCGTGGCTGCCTTGAGGTACTGCAAAAGCATCAGATGAATCAAGTAAATATGATGTGTGTTGTGATTGGTCACTGTATTTGTCTGTGGTAATATATGAGTTTTTCTGTAGTAAAGTCATTCTGTCAGAACTCATAAAGTGAGTTTTTACAGAAATTATCAGCAATACTGCAAGTATCTTGCAACTGATTGCCTGAAGAGAACCAACAGCGGGTGTTCTTCAAATGTGAGTCTAAATGGGAATTATAAAAAGTGACGATCCAAATGGGAATTGTAAAAAGTGATGAGCAGGCAATGAAGGTCTGTCAAAACTGTCTGTCATTTACAGCCTATAGTACCTTTCAGTGTAGGGCAGGGGGGTCTTGAGTCTGAGGAATTATGGCTGCCTGACTGGTGCAGTCGTCGCGAACTATGCAGGTTAGAGTATTTTTGAAGAAGGTTATTTTACAAAAATAGGTAAACAGTGAGTATGAACACTAGAGATTGTTGGACAAGGAAAGCTGAGGATGCAATGGACAACAGAAACTGTGGAACTATAGGACACAAGATACCATGGACAGCAGAAACTGTGGAACTGTAGGACACAAGATACCACGGACAGCAGAAACTGTGAAACTGTAGGACACACGATACCACGGACAGCAGAAACTGTGGAATTGTAGGACATAAGATACCACGGACAGTAGAAACCGTAGGACAGATGATACCATGGACAGCAGAAACTATGCAACTGTAGTACAACAGAGGCTCATGGACAGCTGGAACTGTAGAACTGTAGTACAACAGAGGCTCTTGGACAGAAGAGACAAATGGACAGAGGATACCATGGACATCATAGACAAGTGGGCAGAGGAGACTCCAGAACAACATATGTCATGATCTCAGGGACAGCAAAGACTACTGGATAGCAGATAATATTTATTTTCATCACAGCTTGTATGTGATTTCTGATGTGCATGCGGAGAGGAATAAAAGCTGCTTGCCGAAGCAGTCACCAAAGTGTGCAGGCTAGCATTTTTGTCAAATCTCTCCCACCTTACCAAGGTTTGAATATATTTCTCACGGTCTGTGAGGCAGACATGCTAACACTTCAGCCACCTGGTCCTTAGGTATATATTATTTTACAGCAGAAAGTATTAACTCTCTTAATTCCGAAAGGTTTTACGTAAAAATATTAATTTTGACTATTAAATAATTACACAAAATGAAAGCCCATGCGTTCCTGGACCCTTAAGAGAAGCAAAGAGTAGTAACACTGTAGCCTACCATGCATGTATTCAGTGTTGACTACTGTAGCCTACCAGGCATGTTGTCAGTGGTAACTACTGTAGCCTACCAGGCATGTTGTCAGTGGTAACTACTGTAGCCTACCAGGCATGTTGTCAGTGTTGACTACTGTAGCCTACCAGACATGTTGTCAGTGTTGACTACTGTAGCCTACCAGGCATGTTGTCAGTGGTAACTACTGTAGCCTACCAGGCATGTTGTCAGTGTTGACTACTGTAGCCTACCAGGCATGTTGTCAGTGTTGACTACTGTAGCCTACCAGGCATGTTGTCAGTGTTGTCTACTGTAGTCCTACCAGGCATGTTGTCAGTGGTGACTACTGTAGCCTACCAGGCATGTTGTCAGTGGTAACTACTGTAGCCTACCGGGCATGTTGTCAGTGTTGACTACTGTAGCCTACCAGGCATGTTGTCAGTGTTAACTACTGTAGCCTACCAGGCATGTTGTCTGTGGTGAATACTGTAGCCTACCAGGCATGTTGTCAGTGGTGACTACTGTAGCCTACCAGGCATGTTGTCAGTGGTAACTACTGTAGCCTACCAGGCATGTTGTCAGTGGTGACTACTGTAGCCTACCAGGCATGTTGTCAGTGGTAACTACTGTAGCCTACCAGGCATGTTGTCAGTGGTGACTACTGTAGCCTACCAGGCATGTTGTCAGTGTTGCCTACTGTAGCCTACCAGGCATGTTGTCAGTGGTAACTACTGTAGCCTACCAGGTATGTTGTCAGTGGTGACTACTGTAGCCAACCAGGCATGTTGTCAGTGTTGACTACTGTAGCCTACCAGGCGTATTGTCAGTGCTGACTACTGTAGCCTACCAGGTATGTTGTCAGTGGTGACTACTGTAGCCAACCAGGCATGTTGTCAGTGGTGACTACTGTAGCCTACCAGGCATGTTGTCAGTGTTGACTACTGTAGCCTACCAGGCATGTTGTCAGTGTTGACTACTGTAGCCTACCAGACATGTTGTCAGTGGTAACTACTGTAGCCTACCAGGCATGTTGTCAGTGGTGACTACTGTAGCCTACCAGACATGTTGTCAGTGGTAACTACTGTAGCCTACCAGGCATGTTGTCAGTGTTGACTACTGTAGCCTACCAGGCATGTTGTCAGTGTTGTCTACTGTAGCCTACCAGGCATGTTGTCAGTGGTAACTACTGTAGCCTACCAGGCATGTTGTCAGTGGTAACTACTGTAGCCTACCAGGCATGTTGTAGTAGTGACTACTGTAGCCTACCAGGCATGTTGTCAGTGGTGACTACTGTAGCCTACCAGGCATGTTGTCAGTGGTAACTACTGTAGCCTACCAGGCATGTTGTCAGTGGTAACTACTGTAGCCTACCAGGCATGTTGTCAGTGTTGTCTACTGTAGCTTACCAGGCATGTTGTCAGTGTTGACTACTGTAGCCTACCAGGCATGTTGTCAGTGGTAACTACTGTAGCCTACCAGGCATGTTGTCAGTGGTAACTACTGTAGCCTACCAGGCATGTTGTCAGTGTTGACTACTGTAGCCTACCAGGCATGTTGTCAGTGTTGTCTACTGTAGCCTACCAGGCATGTTGTCAGTGGTAACTACTGTAGCCTACCAGGTATGTTGTCAGTGTTGACTACTGTAGCCTACCAGGCATGTTGTCAGTGTTGACTACTGTAGCCTACCAGGCATGTTGTCAGTGTTGTCTACTGTAGCCTACCAGGCATGTTGTCAGTGTTGACTACTGTAGCCTACCAGGCATGTTATCAGTGGTAACTACTGTAGCCTACCAGGCATGTTGTCAGTGTTGACTACTGTAGCCTACCAGGCATGTTGTCAGTGTTGACTACTGTAGCCTACCAGGCATGTTATCAGTGGTAACTACTGTAGCCTACCAGGCATGTTGTCAGTGGTAACTACTGTAGCCTACCAGGCATGTTGTCAGTGGTGACTACTGTAGCCTACCAGGCATGTTGTCAGTGTTGACTACTGTAGCCTACCAGGAATGTTGTCAGTGTTGACTACTGTAGCCTACCATGTTGTCAGTGTTGACTACTGTAGCCTACCAGGCATGTTGTCAGTGTTGACTACTGTAGCCTACCAGGCATGTTGTCAGTGGTAACTACTGTAGCCTACCAGGCATGTTGTCAGTGGTAACTACTGTAGCCTACCAGACATGTTGTCAGTGGTAACTACTGTAGCCTACCAGACATGTTGTCAGTGTTGACTACTGTAGCCTACCAGGCATGTTGTCAGTGTTGACTACTGTAGCCTACCAGGCATGTTGTCAGTGGTAACTACTGTAGCCTACCAGGCATGTTGTCAGTGGTGACTACTGTAGCCTACCAGGCATGTTGTTAGTGGTGACTACTGTAGCCTACCAGGCATGTTGTCAGTGGTAACTACTGTAGCCTACCAGGCATGTTGTCAGTGTTGACTACTGTAGCCTACCAGGCATGTTGTCAGTGGTAACTACTGTAGCCTACCAGGCATGTTGTCAGTGGTGACTACTGTAGCCTACCAGGCATGTTGTCAGTGGTAACTACTGTAGCCTACCAGGCATGTTGTCAGTGTTGACTACTGTAGCCTACCAGGCATGTTGTCAGTGGTAACTACTGTAGCCTACCAGGCATATTGTCAGTGCTGGCTAAGAAGGGTTGATGCAACACTGGCTGCCTCATCCCGACGGAAACCTTAGCTGCAACATCCAAAAAGTCGTGAACGAGTCTACAAAGGGCTTGCTGACTGAAGACCTATGCTCCACTTGGAGCTGACATCTGTCGTGGCAATATAACATGAATGGACGTTGTATGACAACTGTTGTGACAATATTTCAAGGATGGAAGTTGTTCCTGCAGTAGCCAGATTTCTTTAGCATGCTTTGACCAAGTGTAAAAAGTAAGAAGATGCATGACCCAATGTTGGGGAAACATGAGCAGGGAAAAGCAAGTCACACATCACGTGCTTTCTCAGGACTGAAACAGTCACAAGAGGTTTCTGAAACTGCAGCTGCCTGTTAGATGTCAGACTCTAGACCATCAAAGGAAAGTGTTTCTCTAGACCATCAAAGGAAAGTGTTTCTCTAGACCATCAAAGGAAAGTGTCTGACTGTCTCATTTGATTTCTATCTTCACATTTGTGTGCACAATAAGTAGACAAGCTGAGAAATATGTAATGGCAGTGGAAATGTGGTTTCTGAAGAAAATGCAAAGAATATCATAATGGGCAGAAAAAACCAATGAGGAAGTCTTACAAGAAACAAATCAAAACTGTAGATTGATTATAGAAATTAGAATTAGTCAACATATTTTGAATATGTTATGAGGAGGAATAAACTATAACATTCAGTGACAACTGGCAATATTGATGGGAAAAGAGCAAGGGGAAGGCAGAGAGATAAATATCTGGAGGGCTTGACCACAAGGCATAGTCTGGACAATGACACAGAGCTGATCCACGACTGGTGGTGACATCATATGGCTAATCATGACTGCCCACACTTATCAGCATGGCACATGATGATGATAATATATGCTATCTAGCAATTTTTTTTTTTTTTTATGGATAGAGACACTAAAGTTTTCTTTATCAATCAACATCTGCCCAGGAAACTGGACACTTACATATTTTGCCTATTCATGGATACTCAATAAACAACACAGACCGGCATCTTCAGATTTGGAACTGGGCATTGTGGACTCAGGTCACACCTCTACAGAAAGGGTCTCACGGACTCTGTCTCTGATTGATGTGAAGCACTCAAGCCAACCCCGAAGCGTGTCCTTCAAGCCTGCCCTGACATTGCTGAACTAAGGCAGGAAATCTGGCCAACTGGAACGACCCTGCGAGACAAACTCTGGGGAGCCGGTGAAGATCTCAAGCGGACCGTCCTGTTTGTGACCTGTACTGGAATAGACGCTACGAAATGTTGTTTAACACCCTGTGGTAATTCCTTTATCGCGACAGTATTACAAACATTGGTATTTACATCTGTGCTCCCTGCTAGAAGTCAACGCTTGACAGGACACAATAAGGGAGCAAACAAAAAGGCTTGATGGAGCTCATAAACCCTGGAAGAATATCCATCTACGTGACAGACATATCAAATGCCTAACCACCACTGCCTTGTGGAAGTTCTTGTAAGAACAACGGCTAGGGCAACAAAGTCCCGACAAAAAATGTGAGCAGGCAGGGCCCATAAGCATGATAAGGCAATCTACATATGAGAAGAGGGTTCCAGAAAAGAAAGCTTAACCGTCAAAGTCGGAAGATGTTGGCTCAAGAGGCACGGTACTAGAAAGCGGATATCAACACACAACAAAGGATGCTACGCACCACGCATAGCAAACGCTGATCGCAGAAGAAGAGGAAGAAATAATCAATACTTGGAATCAAATATAAATGTCCTCACCGAAGGCCAGCTTGGGTAGAACTCCTGCTCACCAGCCCTCTCACTACCATTGAGCTTATTCCTTTCTATGTACTCGGCTCCATGGAAAAATGCTATTGCTGCAGCCAAGCAGAAAGCTGAAAACACAAGGGGCTTACATAGTTGATCAAGATACAATTGAAGAATACATAAACCCAGTAACAGTTTTTTGCTGGAGAAATTCTCTCTCTCTCTCTCTCTCTCTCTCTCTCTCTCTCTCTCTCTCTCTCTCTCTCTCTCTCTCTCTCTCTCTCTCTCTCTCTCTCTCTATCTCTCTCTTTCTCTCTCTCTCTTTCTCTCTCTCTCTCTCTCTCTCTCTCTCTCTCTTTCTTCTCTCTCTCCTCTCTTTCTCTCTCTCCTCTCTCTCTCTCTCTCCTCTCTCTTCTCTCTCTCTCTCTCTCTCTCTCTCTCTCCAATCCCTATACATACAGTCGCAAACTATTCGAACAATATGTCCGTACAGAATACCTTCTCCCTTAACTGATTCAGAGACGATATATCGCCAAATGTACCCCCCCCCCCCCCTCCCCATTTGGACAGAAGGACGATATATCGCCATACTAGTCATCATGTTATATGTTTTGCTTCGTGTTATCTTCCATAATTTCAATTCTCAGTGAACAGAAATTGACATTATAATACTTGTTCATTTGATTGTGTACCAGGTTTGGTCCATAGTTACTTTTTGTTTGTCTCTGAATCAGTTAATAATAATAATAATAATAATAATAATAATAATAATAATAAAAACCCTAGTATAACAGTCAGTCCCCTATTGGTAGGTAGTACAGTATGTTCCCCCATGGCTAAAACAATTGCCACATCAATTAGTTAATTTACGAGTATTTGAATTACGTAGTATTTATTTTTGTACATTCCTATGCCTTTATAATTGCTTTGTGTGTGTGTGTGTGTGTGTGTGTGTGAGAGAGAGAGAGAGAGAGAGAGAGAGAGAGAGAGAGAGAGAGAGAGAGAGAGAGAGAGAGAGAGAGCATGTTGAATGCCCCAATTGTAAGCGTAAATGAAAACAGAATATGATGGGCATTTAATTAAAACTTATAACAATGAATTATTATGATTTATTATTTTCTAAATGTTGTTTCTGCTGTTCTCTTCTTTCGTTATACAATGATGAATTCAGGAAAAAAAAAAACAACAACAACTAAAATAGAAGATAGCTTCACAGGGACATGATCACAAGTCACAGAACATAGGTTGTGTCACAAAGAAATGAAATAAAAACATTCTCTCAAACTACTTATAAAATATAATGTATTTATAAAAAAAAATAAAACATAGAATTAAAATTAGTAACACTAGAAAACAAAATGCGTATAGCTCAGACAATAGAGGATATGTGAATGACAAAGTAGTACAAATGGATGCCAAGATTAAATAAATCAAATCAAATCAAATCAAATCAACTTTATTAGGGTCACAAATTGGGCGCGCAGGCCCGTCTTACATTCGGCCCTTCCAATCACTCGTCTTTCGTTCATCAAGAGCATTATACATTTACATAGGAAGAAAAATAAACATTGTGAAATGAATGTTGTAAACATAAACAAGGCTAATTACCATGTTATGAAGCCCATTTCCCACCTATCCATACATCACCCCACCCACACAACACCCCCACCTACCCACACACACGCGCACCAAGGGACACATACACACCCCCACCTACCGACACACACGCACACCAAGGGACACATACATACCCCACCAACCGACCCATCCCCCTCCCGCACATCCCCCACCCACACACACTGCCCTCACCTGATCCCCCAACCAAAACACACTCGCCACCCACAAACATTCCCCCACCAACCCACACATCCCACGCCCATCCACATCCTACCCCACACATCCTCTCCCCACCCACACCTCAAACCACCCTTCCCCCAGCCACATCTCCATCGACAACATATTCCCCACCCACACACACAATCCCCCACCAACTCACACATCGCACATTCACTCACACATCCCCAAACCATACACACACATCCCCACCAACTGACATGTCCTACCCCCCCCCCCCCCCACACACACACATCTCCCTAACCACCCATACATCCCCAATCCACTCACACACACCCCACCACCCACACATACAACTTCCAACCACCCACACATGCCTTAACCTAATCCCCCACCACACAATCCCCCACCCGCACATCACATACACCCCCTACCACACACTATTCCCAACCCACGCACCACACACACACATATCCCTCACCAACACATCCCCACTTACACACCACACACATATCCCCCACCAAGATACAACACAATATTCCCACCCACACCCACACAGATACCCTTACCCATCCACCCCACATACCCCCACTCACACACCACAAAAATCCCCCACCCACACACACATACCTCACCCACACAATATCACCAACCAACACACCACACACCTCTCCCCACCCACACACGCATTCCCTACCCGTCCACCAACACACACTCACTCACGCATACATCCTCCACTACGCACCCACACACCCACTCCCAACCAAACATCTCTCGATCACAATACCCCTACCCCCACACACATCCTCCACCCACTCACACATCCCACCCCGACACATACAACTCCCTCACCCACCTACACATCCCTAAGCCACTCACACACCCCCACCCACACATTCCCCATCCACACACACACATCTCCCACCCACACTCCCCCACATACTTCCCCCAACCACCACAATCCCCTGCTCACCCACATATATACCCCACCCATACGCACATTCCCCACACCCATCACACACATCCCCCACACCACACACTATCCTCCACCCATACCACCACAAACATACCCTCCACCCACACATCATTCACACATCCCCCACTAACACACCGCACACATATCTCAAACCCACACACCATACACTTCTCCCACCCGCCCTTCCATCCCAAATCCACCCAACACAATCCCCTACCCACACAACCCCGCCTCCCACACATACTTCCTCAAACCATCCACACATCTCCACCCACATAAACACACATCCCCTGCATCCGTCCCATACACATATCCTCCACCCATACACACATCCCCCACACCCATTCCAACACCCCTACTTTCACCCCCACACATCCATCCACACATCCCACCAACACCCACAAATACCACTACCCACCAAAACCCACACACCCCAACCCATCCAAATGCATACCCCCACCCACACACCCCCCACGCACACATATCCCGACACTCACACACATCCTCCACATACACTCACACTTCCTCACATCTAGACACATACAAAATGTCTCACGTTAGTATTGAAACTAGTATGAACAAACTCCCACACTTTACTCACACACATACACTGACACTTGTCATGAACAGTCTCATAAAAATGTTAAACATGGAGAAAAATGTGTACATAAAATGTATGTGACGTAAAAATAGTGATGCTCTCTCTCTCTCTCTCTCTCTCTCTCTCTCTCTCTCTCTCTCTCTCACACACACACACACACACACACACATACACATTCACTCTCACGCTCACACATTCACTCTTCCGCTCATTCATTCTCTCTCACGCATTCACTCTCCCGCTCATTCACTCTCACGCTCACTCATTCACTCTCCCGCTCACTCATTCACTTTCCTGTTCACTCATTCACTCTCCCGCTCACTCATTCACTCTCCCGCTCACTCATTCACTCTCACGCTCACTCGTTCTGTCTCTCATTCACACTCACTGACTCACTCACTCAAACTACAGTAATGAACATGAGTTTATATTATGCATGATAAAATCAAATGGTATTTAACTGATAATATGACAGATGAGAATACACAAACATATGGATTCGCGTGTTACATAACATGCGTGTTACATGACATGCATCTGCTCAGCTCTCTCTCTCTCTCTCTCTCTCTCTCTCTCTCTCTCTCTCTCTCTCTCTCTCTCTCTTTATTCTTTCATATACACACACTCACACGCATGCGCGCGCTCACACACACACACACACTAACACATCAACTCTCCCACTGTCTCACTCTCTAACACACAATCCTTCACACACACACACTCACTCTCTCAATCACACTCTCTCACACATACACATGAACGCATGCACATGAACGCATGCACTCCCTCACTCACTCTCACACATACACGTACGAATGCATGCACTGACACATTCCCCCACCATTTCTCGCTCAATCACTCTCTCCACACACACGCATGCACGTGCGCACACACGCATTCACTCTCTCCCTCTCACTGACACCCACTTTCTCTCTCTCTCTCTCTCTCTCTCTCTCTCTCTCTCTCTCTCTCTCTCTCTCTCTCTCTCTCTCTCTCTCTCTCTCTCTCTCGCTCCCACACGCATACACATATATAGTGAACAATTATAGTTAAACAATTATAATGAACAATTATACTGAACAATTATACCAGTAAATGAATTATGGTGGCATATAGTCGGTATGGATTAAGTATTGAAAGAGTTTTCGGTTAAATGTGTAGGGACTCATTGGAGTTTTCAGATCTGGAGGCAGATCATTCCATAAGTGAGCACCAGAATAGGCGAAACATGTTTTGTATAGGTCCAATCTAGGCTTTGAGACATGTAACAAATTTAGGCGCTTGCTGTTCATTGCATTAGATTGAATCAGCGGCAGAAGATACTCTGGGGTATTTTGAGATATAATTTTATTCACTAATTTGGCTTTGTTGAAAAGGAAGCGCTTTTGTAGTGGTAGAAGTCTTAGATGACTGTACAAATTATTACTTTCAAAGTGCTTTATGTCAGAAACCAGACGAATAGCGCGGTTTTGTAGAGAACATAGTCGTTTTAAATTAGATTTAGGGCAACCATCCCAAACTGTGGAACAGTAATCGAGATGTGAAATAATGAATAATAAGACTCGTATTATTACGATAATTGTTATTTAGTCCCGACGGATAATACATTGCCAAATATAACCTCCTATTTGGAAAGAAGGGCGATATATCGCCTTAGTAGGGTAATTAAATCCGGTCTCCGTGGCTAAGGGCTTGCGGACGCAATTCATAAGCCCGTTTACCCGCGTTCGAAATATAGCTGCAACCGATTTGGCAGCTGCGCTGGGTTTTAACGTGTTGGTAAGGGAGCCGGTCGTTCAGAAAGCAATGGAAAACTACTCAACGTAAACTTGCCAAGACATCAACAACAGCAGTAAAATGCTGGTGTTGACAGCGATGTCCTGTAAATAGGATATGAAAAAAGGGTCATCAAGTTAATTGTCTTGTTTCGTGGTATCCTACTCAATTTCAATGCTCAGTGAACAGAGATTCACATTATAATACTTCTTCATTTGATTGCGCATCATATTTGGTCCAAATCTTTTTATTAGGAACTGAATCAGTTAATCAATGAAAATCATTAGTCTGTTTGTAGGTCAGCATGGCTGAATGGATGAGATCGCGTATTCTTAAAATCTGGTGTGCTGATGCCGAGGTAACGGGTTCAACACCGACACCGGACAGTTGGACTAAAATGTTGACCTATCGTCCTTGACTTGGGGACGTAAATTACAAGTACCTCTGAAGTCGGAGGTCCAGCATTACTATAAGTAGCGTATATGGACTACGCTTGAGTTCAAAGCGATTAAACACCCCCCCCCCCCCCCCAAAAAAAAAAAATAAAAAAATAAGTCTTTTTTCTTACCGGATGTGTAGGCGCACAGACTAGCTATGTAGGCCCACCTGGACACTCTCATACAACAAAGGATGAGACCAAACACATAGGCCAGCAGGAAGACAACAATGGCGATTATAAAAAATGCCAGGAAGCATCGGTTGAGATCTAAAATAAAATGCAATAGTATACTGTTATATTTTTATTAAATTGTCCATAAACACAAAATGGTGAACGGAATGAATTAAGAAGCATAAGTTCAGGCAGAATCTCAGGCCTCTGCATTCCAATTTTCTCTCTGCACATTTACAACTCCCGTTACTATATTTAATGTTTGTCTGCCTCAGGTCCATACTTGTACACACATCCATCAATCTTTCCACCCATCAGTTTGGCTGTTGCATGTCTTACTTTGGCTGGCTTGCTGTCTTCCATTGCCTGTATCATATTGTTTCTTGAATTAATAACTCTGCTCCAAATTTTCTGGTAATATCTCCACTTAATTTTATCTTCATCACATTTTCCACATTTAAAGGTTTCAACACTTTAGTTTTGTTTCCTTAAATGCTATGCCATTCGGTTTGGCAGCGATGCGGGTGATGGCGGCAGCAAACTGTGAGCAGCGCCATCTATGTCTTCTGTACGAGGGGCTGGTCATGTCTGTTTTGGAGTATGCAATGGCAATCCTGACTCTCAGCCATACGCAGATAGAAAGGATGGAAAGGATACAGAATGAAGCAATGCGCATTATTCTTGGATGTACAAGAGATACAGCATGCAGGGCGATGCGCTACCTTCTTGATTTTCCAACCATTGAAGAGAGAATACAAGTTTGCAGGGCACGCGCCTACCTCAGAATTAACGCAAACACACAACATCCACTGCATAGTGAAATTAGGACGGTGAAGGGCAGCAGGTTAAAAAGAGGACGGTCGTGGATGGGTCAAGCCGAAGACATTCTTCAACAGGTGTGTTCACTTGAGGACTTAGAACCTGGCGAGGAGTGGGTGCAAGTGCCAACAGACTTCTGCACATCCTTTTCAGTTGGCATCCAACTAGATAGAAAATGCAGACAAGAAAATCCGGCTGCTGTTGAGGCTGAAGTACAAGCGTTGATTTTCGAGAATTCGCTAGACGGTGACGCGGTCATCTACACAGATGGGTCGGTCGTCCGACATGTGAGAAGCTCATGGGCCTTTACAGCTCGGGCCGGAGGGAGAATTGTGAAGGAGGACTCTGGTGCTTTCACTGAAACCACAAGTAGCCTGACCATGGAAGTCATGGCAGTAAGTAAAGCAATAACATGGCTCGAGACACAGACATTCACTAGGGCTTGTTTCCTTAGCGACTCAATGAACATGATCAAGAGGATAGAGGAGGGGTCGATCCGAAGAGAGTGGTTGCTGCCTCTGAAGCGGTCTAGGCTGGCAAAGATTAGTTTCATCTTCGTGCCAGGTCATGCGGGAGTACAAGGAAATGAGCGGGCTGACAAGCTCGCAGGTGAGGCTACTGTGGAGGGCGGACGCGCCATGGACCAGGCTGACATTCTGAATGCTCTACGAGAAGTGAGACTTTTGCGAGAACCAAGTGATGACTGGGAATCTACAACAATGGCCAGACTGCGGGAGCAGCAAATTAAAAGAGGGGTGGCCAAACAAGAACACTACGCAGGAAGCCAAAGAAGATTGATAAACCAACACAGAACTGGCGTCGTTAGCCGCTACACGCTGCGGGATTTGCTGAGGAGGGGATCCGAGCACTTATGGACTGAATGGTTCGATGTGCAACGAGGATGATCTGTCGACTAACTAACTAACTAACTAACTAACTATGCCATTCACGCATTCACACTTTTTAATGCATTGTATTGTAAATCAAACAAAACACCTCGTGTTGATCAGTCCATGACCAAAACACTTGCCCTTCTCCGTAGAATGGTAAGTAATGTCTGGAAAAATGCGTGAATATAGGCAAATACTGTATGAAATAATGAATGGACGTAGGCAAGTACTGTACGGAATAATAAGGGAATGTAAGCAAGTACAATATGAAATAATACGTAAATGTAGGCAAGAACTGTATATAATAATGTCTGAATATAGGCAAGTAATGTCAGAAATAATGAGTGGATATAGGGAAGCAATGTATGAAATAATGATTGGATATAGGGAAGTAATATTTGAAATAATGAGTGGATATAGGGAAGTAATGTATGAAATAATGAGTGGATAAAGAGAAGTAATGTGTGAAATAGTGAATGGATATAGGGAAATAATGTATGAAATAATGAGTGGATAAAGGGAAGTAATGTATGAAATAATGAATGGATATAGGGAGTAATGTATGAAATAATGAGTGGATATAGGGAAGTAATGTATGAAATAATGAGTGGATAAAGGGAAGTAATGTATGAAATAATGAATGGATATAGGGAAGTAATCGGCTCTGGCGTTGACCTAGCCTCATAAAGTGGGTAGTAGACAATTTTCATAATCTTCTGGAAATTGTCTGGGAAGAAAATGTGACGAGAAAATGAACTGGCCAGCCCTGCTTATGGTCTTGGTAGATGATGTTTGAACTCCTAACACTTCAAACCCTAACGACAGTGCCTGCCATAGGATTACCTGAACATTTTAAACATGAATGGGATAGTGAGTGAGCATATGGAAGCCGTGCAGAGAATAATGAATCAATACGGGCAAGAAATGTGTGGACATAGAGGTCAGCGTGGCCGTGGGGCTTAACGAACTACCGTTAAACTTTCTGTGCGCTGACTGTGGGGTAGTGGGATAGTTCGTTCTCCACTCATGGCAGCTGACGTTGATTTTTCGTTCAGAGAGCAATGGTATGCGACTGAACGTAGGATTGCCTAGTCAGTCAACCTGGGGTTGGGTTTGATTGCAAAGAACACGCAGCGTTTAATGTGTGGAATAATTAATGAATGTATGGAATAGTGATTCAAATGGGAAAGTAATGCGTGGAATAATGAATTAATGTATGGAATAGTGAGGGATCATGGGCTAGTAGTAAATGGAATAGTGATTCAAATGGGAACGTAATGTGTGGAAAAATGAGGGAACATGGGATAGTAGTGAGTGGAATAGTGATTCAAATGGGAAAGTAATGTGGAATAATGAGGGAACATAGGCGAGTAGTCGGTGGAATAGTGATTCAAACGGGAAAGTAATGTGTGGAATAATGAGAGAATATGGGCATGTAGTGAATGGAATATTGAAGGCAAACCTAATTGTTTGGTCACATTGTTAGTTGACGGTGTCTGGAAGAGCTACTGGAACAGGAAAGATAGAGATGGAGGATCAGAGATCAGCAGGATGAGACAATACTGGGTGGGTTGTCAGAGCAACAAGGAAGGCAGTCCGTGTTTGAGCTTATCAAGAACAGCAAAGACAGATGGAGGAATACGATCCTCTCCTTCAGCATGGCATGATGATGATCGCATGAGCTGGTGAATGAATACGTGGTGAGGAGCCCGATGTTACATTTTTAAAATAAAAACAGTGTTCAACATGCCTTAAGCTGATTAGAAAACAGTGAGTTAAACATATTATTAGTAAACAGTGTGTCAAACTAACAGATAAGAAATATGTTAACATACGTAATCGGGACATGTAGCTCTCCGTTCGTTTGATTTTGTCCGACGGCTGATCATAGTTGAGGTTGAAACAGTAGCCATCCACAACTCCCGAGGCTCTCTGCAGAACTGGTGATAAATTAAAATAAAGATATTAATAAAACATCGATGTCTCTAGGTGATGACACAAAACAAACAAATCGATCAATTATGAATGTTCCAGAAGTAATTATGATCACGTCTCGGTACATACACACATAGTATAAATATCGTGGCCATTTGGAGATATACATGGGTTATGCATCTGCAGTAAAGTTCAACATGTATGTTCATTCTATCAATTATGCCTCTTCCTCCCTTTCCATACTTCCGCATTCTCCATCCCTCCTGTCATGTGTTGTCTGTTCCCCACTTTCACACTTTCTGCTTAATCGAGACCGCTTTTATGTGGCCACATTGTCTTTCTCCTTCCCCCCCCCCCCCTTTTTTTTTTTCCTAGGTTGTCATACACTTCCTGCCTGGTCTGCTTATATGAACTTGCCAGAATCGTGGTAAATCCACTTCTCTGAATCTGACAACACGAAAATGAATATGTGAAATTTATTTTGTTCCCTCGTCTCCCCCATCCGTTTTTGTGTGTGTACAAAATGGTATTTAAACATTGTTATGCTTCAAAGTTGCCAGCTATGTCTGCCCCCATGTGTTTCTTTTGTTTGCTGATGAAGGTTTGCTACGTAAACACAATTATGTATGATATGATTAGACACCAATGGGTCTTGGAAACATGTCCACCCCTATCCTCTAATCTCACTATCTAAGAGAGCAGAGCGACGTATTTCACAAATAGACACTGATGGTTCTTGGAAACAAGTTCACCCCTATCCTCTAATCTCACTCTCCAAGAGAACAGGGTGAAATATGATATGATTAGACATCGATGGTTCTTGGAAACATGTCCCCCCTGTCTTCCAATCAAACTCGGCGCCTTCTGAGTCTACCTGGCATCTTAAGCTCTCAACCACCATTTCTCAATCCTCCTCTCCTCTCATTTTGCTTCTTGTTTATCCAAATCATATAACGATGTACGATATGCATGGCTTTTCATGGTTCAGTTTTAACTGTTAACGTATTAGAGACAATTGTGTGTTAGAATATTTTGTTGCGAAGTACAAAGTAATCAATCCTATCATTTTCTTGATTTTAATTTCACTTCTGCCATAGCCTATTATCATGTGACCAAATTAGAAGAGACTTGACTTTTTCGAAAACTGTGATACTAGGGCCCCTAGGGGAGGAGTGATGTGAAGACGCGATAAGCATATGAAGACGTGACAGACATACATTTCAAGATGTGACATACTTATGAAGACGTGACATCATCAGACAAGAGAGCTATATAGGGAGCCAAAAATAAATATCCAGCCAACACACAACTGGTGGCCCCAGTCTCTGCACGTGGAGGGATACATCAAGGAGGGAATCTGAGTACTTAGAGACTGAATGGTTTGATTTCCATTGGGGATAATCTGACGATTAATTAACTAACCAACCAACCAATCAACCAACTAACATACGGTGATACGCGTTAGAACAGCACCCAAACGCCGTACTGATCTATGTAATGGGAGTTTTAAAACACACCACCCACGGTATTTAATTTAAATTTATACAGGAACAGAGAATAAAACCAGTTTCCTCTCTGGGTAGATTTATTTTACATTGCCACTGCTGGCTTACCAGTTCAAACTGTATATATGCTTAATGTTCCTGTTCACACAGGAATAGGCCGTGAAATAGTTTGCCAATGACTGAGTGAACAGCGAAGGCGCAAAAACCTGGCCTAGTGCCTCTGTTCAAACAGTATGATTGCCTGTAGAATACACATTGCCACCCCGACCCTAGTGGACTGCAGCTGTACAACAAACATGAAGATGGCTTATATGCCATGATTTCAATTCGAATTTGAAGACTCTCCTAACTTAAAGTTTAAATTTCTGGTAAAGAAAAAAAAACACTGACTGGTCGTGTGTGGAAGTGTACTTGTACAGTCATCGCGGTGCTATTTGGGGGAGATACGTTTGAATTTAGGGGTGCCTATGATTTTAAGTGTTTCTGTCTAGTTTATCCTCTGATTTGAAATTCCTTCTTATGTTTTCCACGAGTGCCAATAAGTACCAGAGAATGTGTTTAGCGGAGAGGAGGAGGAGGAGGAAGAGACGAAGAAGAGGAAGAAGAAGACGAAGTAGTAGTAGTGGTAGGAGCAGCAGCAGCAGTAATAGTAGTAGTAGTAGTAGTAGTAGTAGTAGTAGTAGTAGTAGTAGTAGTAGTAGTAGTAGTAGTAGTAGTAGTAGTAGTAGTAGTAGTGAGAAGAAGAAGAAGAAGAAGAAGAAGAAGAAGAAGAAGAAGAAGAAGAAGAAGAAGAAGAAGAAGAAGAAGAAGAAGAAGAAGAAGAAGAAGAAGAAACGACAACGAAGGAAAAAAGAATATGCACACTTTCTACCTAAGTTAAATCTAAATACTCGCGGAGTATCAAACAGAAGGAAGACGAGATTAACAGAATTACTGGTCGCTGAATCACCAGGGCAAACGTATGGCTACTTTGCAGGCGACGTTCAGCATGCCCATGTTTAGCATGCAAATACCACACCAAAGCTAAGACCTTCACCAGTTTCGTTTGGCAAATGTTTGCAGGTTCAGTTTAGCATTTAGCCTCCTACTCTACAGGAGTGTTCTCTTAGGATGCCATAGGTGGGCTTCCTACACAACCACAGATTTACAATTAAGAATCACATTTCACAAACTGAAAATGAAATCGTCCGATCTGAGATAGAAAGTAGGATTGCCATGGCAAGGAGGACAGCATCGCGGTAGTCTAACCGCTCGGATAATGTCATGATCGCGGTAATAGTTCCACGCCTGCGTTCGTCGCTTGCTAAATGAAGGAATAATTAACAATTCCCCCCCCCCTCCCCCGTGCATCTAGGCAAACACAATGTGGTCGTCCTAGCACTTCACACGTGAATTTCTGGTGCCTGCTTCGAGACATTATTATTATTATTATTATTATTATTATTATTATTATTATTATTATTGTCATTAGTATTGTCGTTGTTGTTGTTGTTGTTGTTGCAAAGAGGACATTAAGAGAAAACACAAATCCCAACAGCATCGAATATAGAACTTGATCTAGGGAAACGATTGCTTCGTGTGTAAACCTGACCCTGGCAATACATGGCTCTGCAATGTGGAAAATGCGATAAACAACGTATAGAGATATTCAATGGATGGTTTTATTGAACATTGTCAAGAACCCACTGACAATCGACAAAAAGACATGTTCAGAAAAATTTAGCGTAAACAAGACGACTTCTTAAAGTATTCAACAAGTGAAGACTTCTATGGGTTAGTCACACCGGAAGACACCAGAGAGAGTACTGGAGTGGACAATACTGGAAGCAGGAGAAAGGGGTAGAACAAAAACAATATTAACAAATTATGTGCAGATCTATCAGTGTAAGACATTACAAAGAGTGCCACAAGAGAGACAGCTGGGGTATGGAATGATCAAGAAACTTCATCGCCAGTATAAGGGATGTCATATTTGATGATGATGATGATATCTGATATATCGCCAGTCCAAGGGATGTCATACTTAATGATGATGATGATATCTGATATCAGTGTACATGATACCATCATGAACAATATTACAGATCACATGAACAATATTACAGCTCACATGAACAATATTACAGCTCACATGAACATATTACAGACCACGTGAACAATATGACAGATCACATAAATAATATGACAGATCACATAAATAATATGACAGATCACATGAACAATATTACAGCTCACATGAACAATATTACAGATCACATGAACAATATTACAGATCACATGAATAATATTACAGTTCACATGAACAATATGACAGATCACATGAATAATATGACAGATCACATGAACAATATTATAGCTCACATGAACAATATTACAGCTCACATGAACAGATGGAGCGAATGCTTTGACTGACTGAAAAAAAGGGCTTAAAAGTCGAGAGGATCGACTTCATTGCACCAT
Source organism: Cepaea nemoralis (assembly GCA_014155875.1). Classification (NCBI taxonomy): domain Eukaryota; kingdom Metazoa; phylum Mollusca; class Gastropoda; order Stylommatophora; family Helicidae; genus Cepaea; species Cepaea nemoralis. The sequence continues at coordinate 248,713 of JACEFZ010008668.1, forward strand.
GTTTATCCCATATGGCTCGGTCTCTTTCCGCAGGGCGAAATCTCGAAAACATGACACAGAGCACGAACTCCGTAGCCCCAGCGACGACCCCAGGAGTCTCCGAGAAAACCGCACGCATGAACCGAATGTTGTAGTGCAGAGTCGAACCCACAACCCCCGGAGCGCAAGGCAGGTGGCGTGACCACTTGGTCACGGAGACTCCTAGACTAAATGATTGTTTCAGGCGGCGTGACCACTTGGTCACGAAGACTCCCAGACTGAATGATTGTTTCAGGAATCGACTATCATCAGATTCTGGGCAACCCTCAAGCCCCGTCCCCAGCAGCACATAGCAAGGAGTAGCTGCTGATCGCTCCACTGACACTGGTTGTAGACAAGAGGACTTCGTTCTATGACACTGTTGTAGACAAGAGGACTTCATTCTATGACACTGGTTGTAGACAAGAGGACTTCGTTCTATGACACTGTTGTAGACAAGAGGACTTCATTCTATGACACTGGTTGTAGACAAGAGGACTTCGTTCTATGACACTGTTGTAGACAAGAGGACTTCGTTCTATGACACTGGTTGTAGACAAGAGGACTTCATTCTATGACACTGGTTGTAGACAAGAGGACTTCATTCTATGACACTGGTTGTAGACAAGAGGACTTCATTCTATGACACTGTTGTAGACAAGAGGACTTCATTCTATGACACTGTTGTAGACAAGAGGACTTCATTCTATGACACTGGTTGTAGACAAGAGGACTTCGTTCTATGACACTGTTGTAGACAAGAGGACTTCGTTCTATGACACTGTTGTAGACAAGAGAACTTCGTTCTATGACACTGTTGTAGACAAGAGGACTTCGTTCTATGACACTGGTTGTAGACAAGAGGACTTCGTTCTATGACACTGGTTGTAGACAAGAGGACTTCGTTCTATGACACTGGTTGTAGACAAGAGGACTTCATTCTATGACACTGGTTGTAGACAAGAGGACTTCATTCTATGACACTGGTTGTAGACAAGAGGACTTCATTCTATGACACTGGTTGTAGACAAGAGGACTTCATTCTATGACACTGGTTGTAGACAAGAGGACTTCATTCTATGACACTGGTTGTAGACAAGAGGACTTCATTCTATGACACTGTTGTAGACAAGAGGACTTCATTCTATGACACTGTTGTAGACAAGAGGACTTCATTCTATGACACTGGTTGTAGACAAGAGGACTTCGTTCTATGACACTGTTGTAGACAAGAGGACTTCGTTCTATGACACTGTTGTAGACAAGAGGACTTCGTTCTATGACACTGTTGTAGACAAGAGGACTTCGTTCTATGACACTGGTTGTAGACAAGAGGACTTCGTTCTATGACACTGGTTGTAGACAAGAGGAATTCGTTCTATGACACTGGTTGTAGACAAGAGGACTTCATTCTATGACACTGGTTGTAGACAAGAGGACTTCATTCTATGACACTGATGTAGACAAGAGGACTTCATTCTATGACACTGGTTGTAGACAAGAGGACTTCATTCTATGACACTGGTTGTAGACAAGAGGACTTCATTCTATGACACTGGTTGTAGACAAGAGGACTTCATTCTATGACACTGGTTGTAGACAAGAGGACTTCATTCTATGACACTGGTTGTAGACAAGAGGACTTCATTCTATGACACTGATGTAGACAAGAGGACTTCATTCTATGACACTGGTTGTAGACAAGAGGACTTCATTCTATGACACTGGTTGTAGACAAGAGGACTTCATTCTATGACACTGGTTGTAGACAAGAGGACTTCATTCTATGACACTGTTGTAGACAAGAGGACTTCATTCTATGACACTGTTGAAGACAAGAGGACTTCATTCTATGACACTGGTTGTAGACAAGAGGACTTCGTTCTATGACACTGTTGTAGACAAGAGGACTTCGTTCTATGACACTGTTGTAGACAAGAGGACTTCGTTCTATGACACTGTTGTAGACAAGAGGACTTCGTTCTATGACACTGGTTGTAGACAAGAGGACTTCGTTCTATGACACTGGTTGTAGACAAGAGGACTTCGTTCTATGACACTGGTTGTAGACAAGAGGACTTCATTCTATGACACTGGTTGTAGACAAGAGGACTTCGTTCTATGACACTGTTGTAGACAAGAGGACTTCGTTCTATGACACTGGTTGTAGACAAGAGGACTTCGTTCTATGACACTGGTTGTAGACAAGAGGACTTCGTTCTATGACACTGGTTGTAGACAAGAGGACTTCGTTCTATGACACTGTTGTAGACAAGAGGACTTCGTTCTATGACACTGTTGTAGACAAGAGGACTTCGTTCTATGACACTGTTGTAGACAAGAGGACTTCGTTCTATGACACTGTTGTAGACAAGAGGACTTCGTTCTATGACACTGTTGTAGACAAGAGGACTTCGTTCTATGACACTGTTGTAGACAAGAGGACTTCGTTCTATGACACTGGTTGTAGACAAGAGGACTTCGTTCTATGACACTGGTTGTAGACAAGAGGACTTCATTCTATGACACTGGTTGTAGACAAGAGGACTTCATTCTATGACACTGGTTGTAGACAAGAGGACTTCGTTCTATGACACTGTTGTAGACAAGAGGACTTCGTTCTATGACACTGGTTGTAGACAAGAGGACTTCGTTCTATGACACTGGTTGTAGACAAGAGGACTTCGTTCTATGACACTGGTTGTAGACAAGAGGACTTCGTTCTATGACACTGGTTGTAGACAAGAAGGACTTCATTCTATGACACTGGTTGTAGACAAGAGGACTTCAGTTCTATGACACTGTTGTAGACAAGAGGACTTCAGTTCTATGACACTGGTTGTAGACAGAGGACTTCGTTCTATGAACTGGTTGTAGACAAGAGGACTTCGTTCTATGACCTGGTTGTAGACAAGAGGACTTCGTTCTATGACACTGGTTGTAGACAAGAGGACTTCGTTCTATGACACTGTTGTAGACAAGAGGACTTCGTTCTATGACACTGGTTGTAGACAAGAGGACTTCATTCTATGACACTGGTTGTAGACAAGAGGACTTCAGTTCTATGACACTGGTTGTAGACAAGAGGGACTTCAGTTCTATGACACTGGTTGTAGCACAAGAGGACTTCGTTCTATGACACTGGTTGTAGACAAGAGGACTTCATTCTATGACACTGGTTGTAGACAAGATGACGTGCGTTCTAATGACACTGTTAGACGAAGAGGACTTCGTTCTATGACACTGTTGTAGACAGAGGGACTTCATTCTATGACACTGGTTGTAGACAAGAGGACTTCATTCTATGACACTGGTTGTAGACAAGAGACTTCGTTCTATGACACTGGTTGTAGACAAGAGGACTTCGTTCTATGACACTGTTGTAGACAAGAGGACTTCGTTCTATGACACTGTTGTAGACAAGAGGACTTCGTTCTATGACACTGGTTGTAGACAAGAGGACTTCATTCTATGACACTGTTGTAGACAAGAGGACTTCATTCTATGACACTGGTTGTAGACAAGAGGACTTCATTCTATGACACTGGTTGTAGACAAGAGGACTTCATTCTATGACACTGGTTGTAGACAAGAGGACTTCATTCTATGACACTGTTGTAGACAAGAGGACTTCGTTCTATGACACTGGTTGTAGACAAGAGGACTTCGTTCTATGACACTGGTTGTAGACAAGAGGACTTCGTTCTATGACACTGTTGTAGACAAGAGGACTTCGTTCTATGACACTGGTTGTAGACAAGAGGACTTCGTTCTATACAACTGGTTGTAGACAAGAGGACTTCGTTCTATGACACTGGTTGTAGACAAGAGGACTTCGTTCTATGACACTGTTGTAGACAAGAGGACTTCGTTCTATGACACTGTTGTAGACAAGAGGACTTCGTTCTATGACACTGTTGTAGACAAGAGGACTTCATTCTATGACACTGTTGTAGACAAGAGGACTTCATTCTATGACACTGGTTGTAGACAAGAGGACTTCATTCTATGACACTGGTTGTAGACAAGAGGACTTCATTCTATGGCACTGGTTGTAGACAAGAGGACTTCATTCTATGACACTGTTGTAGACAAGAGGACTTCGTTCTATGACACTGGTTGTAGACAAGAGGACTTCATTCTATGACACTGGTTGTAGACAAGAGGACTTCATTCTATGACACTGTTGTAGACAAGAGGACTTCGTTCTATGACACTGGTTGTAGACAAGAGGAATTCGTTCTATGACACTGTTGTAGACAAGAGGACTTCGTTCTATGACACTGGTTGTAGACAAGAGGACTTCGTTCTATGACACTGTTGTAGACAAGAGGACTTCGTTCTATGACACTGGTTGTAGACAAGAGGACTTCGTTCTATGACACTGTTGTAGACAAGAGGACTTCATTCTATGACACTGTTGTAGACAAGAGGACTTCATTCTATGACACTGTTGTAGACAAGAGGACTTCGTTCTATGACACTGTTGTAGACAAGAGGACTTCGTTCTATGACACTGGTTGTAGACAAGAGGACTTCGTTCTATGACACTGTTGTAGACAAGAGGACTTCGTTCTATGACACTGTTGTAGACAAGAGGACTTCGTTCTATGACACTGTTGTAGACAAGAGGACTTCGTTCTATGACACTGTTGTAGACAAGAGGACTTCGTTCTATGACACTGTTGTAGACAAGAGGACTTCGTTCTATGACACTGTTGTAGACAAGAGGACTTCGTTCTATGACCTGGTTGTAGACAAGAGGACTTCGTTCTATGACACTGGTTGTAGACAAGAGGACTTCATTCTATGACACTGGTTGTAGACAAGAGGACTTCATTCTATGACACTGGTTGTAGACAAGAGGACTTCGTTCTATGACACTGTGTAGACAAGAGGACTTCGTTCTATGACACTGGTTGTAGACAAGAGGACTTCGTTCTATGACACTGGTTGTAGACAAGAGGACTTCGTTCTATGACACTGGTTGTAGACAAGAGGACTTCGTTCTATGACACTGGTTGTAGACAAGAGGACTTCATTCTATGACACTGGTTGTAGACAAGAGGACTTCGTTCTATGACACTGTTGTAGACAAGAGGACTTCGTTCTATGACACTGGTTGTAGACAGAGGACTTCGTTCTATGACACTGGTTGTAGACAGAGGACTTCGTTCTATGACACTGGTTGTAGACAAGAGGACTTCGTTCTATGACACTGTTGTAGACAAGAGGACTTCGTTCTATGACACTGTTGTAGACAAGAGGACTTCGTTCTATGACACTGGTTGTAGACAAGAGGACTTCATTCTATGACACTGTTGTAGACAAGAGGACTTCATTCTATGACACTGGTTGTAGACAAGAGGACTTCGTTCTATGACACTGGTTGTAGACAAGAGGACTTCGTTCTATGACACTGGTTGTAGACAAGAGGACTTCATTCTATGACACTGGTTGTAGACAAGAGGACTTCGTTCTATGACACTGTTGTAGACAAGAGGACTTCGTTCTATGACACTGGTTGTAGACAAGAGGACTTCATTCTATGACAAAGGTTGTAGACAAGAGGACTTCGTTCTATGACACTGGTTGTAGACAAGAGGACTTCGTTCTATACACTGTTGTAGACAAGAGGACTTCGTTCTATGACACTGTTGTAGACAAGAGGACTTCGTTTCTATGACACTGGTTGTAGACAAGAGGACTTCATTCTATGACACTGTTGTAGACAAGAGGACTTCATTCTATGACACTGGTTGTAGACAGAGGACTTCATTCTATGACACTGGTTGTAGACAAGAGGACTTCATTCTATGACACTGGTTGTAGACAAGAGGACTTCATTCTATGACACTGTTGTAGACAAGAGGACTTCGTTCTATGACACTGGTTGTAGACAAGAGGACTTCGTTCTATGACACTGGTTGTAGACAAGAGGACTTCGTTCTATGACACTGTTGTAGACAAGAGGACTTCGTTCTATGACACTGGTTGTAGACAAGAGGACTTCGTTCTATACAACTGGTTGTAGACAAGAGGACTTCGTTCTATGACACTGGTTGTAGACAAGAGGACTTCGTTCTATGACACTGTTGTAGACAAGAGGACTTCGTTCTATGACACTGTTGTAGACAAGAGGACTTCGTTCTATGACACTGTTGTAGACAAGAGGACTTCATTCTATGACACTGTTGTAGACAAGAGGACTTCATTCTATGACACTGGTTGTAGACAAGAGGACTTCATTCTATGACACTGGTTGTAGACAAGAGGACTTCATTCTATGGCACTGGTTGTAGACAAGAGGACTTCATTCTATGACACTGTTGTAGACAAGAGGACTTCGTTCTATGACACTGGTTGTAGACAAAGGACTTCATTCTATGACACTGGTTGTAGACAAGAGGACTTCATTCTATGACACTGTTGTAGACAAGAGGGACTTCGTTCTATGACACTGGGTTGTAGACAAGAGGAATTCGTTCTATGACACTGTTGTAGACAAGAGACTTCGTTCTATACACTGGTTGTAGACAAGAGGACTTCGTTCTATGACACTGTTGTAGACAAGAGGACTTCGTTCTATGACACTGGTTGTAGACAGAGGACTTCGTTCTATGACACTGTTGTAGACAAGAGACTTCATTCTATGACACTGTTGTAGATCAAGAGGACTTCATTCTATGACACTGTTGTAGACAAGAGGACTTCGTTCTATGACACTGTTGTAGACAAGAGGACTTCGTTCTATGACACTGGTTGTAGACAAGAGGACTTCGTTCTATGACACTGGTTGTAGACAAGAGGACTTCGTTCTATGACACTGTTGTAGACAAGAGGACTTCATTCTATGACACTGTTGTAGACAAGAGGACTTCGTTCTATGACACTGGTTGTAGACAAGAGGACTTCGTTCTATGACACTGTTGTAGACAAGAGGACTTCGTTCTATGACACTGGTTGTAGACAAGAGGACTTCGTTCTATGACACTGTTGTAGACAAGAGGACTTCGTTCTATGACACTGGTTGTAGACAAGAGGACTTAGTTCTATGACACTGGTTGTAGACAAGAGGACTTCGTTCTATGACACTGTTGTAGACAAGAGGACTTCATTCTATGACACTGTTGTAGACAAGAGGACTTCGTTCTCTGAAACATGGAGGAATTTCTAGATAAACCAATCCCCAAAACTCCCCAGATATACAGCCTATAGAATTGGAGCTGGATGTCAACTTTTGGAAACAAATTTACGAGAAAAACAAAAACCAGAAAAGCTATCAACTTCAGATGGATGGGAAAGCTTCTGGTCCAGCGATATCCCAACACAACCGAGTAAAACCAATATAAACACGTTAGCTGAATTGCTGCAAAACTTAATTAACACAGTCTCAACACAAAATAATAACTACTTGAGCGAAGGATATTCAGTGCAGCAGAAATAGAAAGGGAACCTGCAGGAGTGTGAACATTATAGAGGAATAATGTTATGGTCAATGTATGGGAACATATTAAGCAGGATCTTTGTTAGAGTTTACGAGATGCCCACGACAAACAGTTTAGGGATAAGCTAAGGCTTCTGATCGAACAGATTCTGCAACTGACCAGATCACATATTACGCATCGAGCAAACCATTGAAATGAATTCCTCAATTTGCATGGGCTGTGTGGACTAGGAAAATGTCTTGTAAGCATTGATAGAGGATCTCTTTTGGGAATTGATGAGGCATCCTGGGATCCCTCAGAAGATCATTAGCTAAACAGAGGCAACATATGGAGGTTGAGTTCTCCAAGGGTGGTAAGCTAATGGATATGTACCAAATAAGAGCAGGATTGCGGTAACTATGCCTATTTGTTATGGATTATGAAAATAATAATAACTAACACCAGAAACAAAATTAGTGGACAGAACAGACATTGTCCGCCTGTTCCACACACGAAATCAGAAGCAAGGTAAATTAAACTTACTCGATGAGAATCTACAACAATTATGTTTAGAAATTCATTTGGGGGAAAATTAAAAAAAAAAAAAAAATGCACTGAGAATAAATAAAAATGCAAAGTTCACCCAGTTTCCCTTGGGGAAATCCTCACTCCAAGACGTGGAATCATACACACATTTAGGCAACAATGTAGACAAACACGGGTAGACTGATAAAGATATTAAAATAAGAATACAAGAGCAAAGAGTAGCTTTCGTGCCACTAGGAAATGTGTGGACGTTCGAAGAAATGACATCTAGTATTACACTTAGAATTGTAACCCGAACATGAGATCAATACCGCTACAGCAGAAACACGGAGAAAGTCTGATAGATTTACTAATAAACTACAAATATTCATAATCTTGTGCCTGCACGGTAGAGGAGAACTAAAATGGTATGGCAGAATCACCAGTGTGGAGCTCAAATACCAGCCAATGAAGAGGTGAGGAAAAGACGCTGATTCTGGATGGGACAAGCACTGAGGAAACATGTTTTTAACATAACCTGACAATTCTTCCTCTGGATGCTGGGGATGGGGACGGAGCGCTTATGGAAATTCCCGAATGCTGTGATGTCGGTTCCTAAATCAATCAATCAATCAATCAATCTTCCTCTGGAACACAGTGGGCAAACGAAAAAGAGGAAGATCTAAAAACACACAGAGACGAGAGTTAGAGACAGATGCATAACATGGGGAAGACATGGGCTGAGCTACAGGAGACAACCAAGGCCAGGAGGAACTGAACTGTCCCAGAACCTATGCTCCAATGGGAGGTACAAGGCAGAACGAACGATCGAACGAAGGAATGAAATAGCTTTATTTTTAAAGGGGACATACGCACGCACGCACGCCCGCACGCACACACACAGAGATAGAGAGAGAGAGAGAGAGAGAGAGAGAGAGAGAGAGAGAGAGAGAGAGAGAGAGAGAGAGAGAGATCTTGTCTTTTTATTACATGATCATAGAACACTATCTCTTTCTTATAGTTAGTTGTATATAATGTTCTAGTTTCATTAACATCTTCCAGGTTCGTTACTCTGGCTGTCCAATGTATTCACACCATTCGTATCAGGAACCATATTTCTGCAGCCTCCAACCTCTTTCTAATTTGTTCAATACAACATTTCACTCTGTCTAATTTATTCAGTGTAACAATTAACTCTTTCTAATATTTCTAGCATAACTGGTTCAGATATTTACACATTTGGGACCTGGCTGACGTTACTGAGGTCTTGAACTATTTTGAGTCTCTTTGTGCGGTCTACAAGAGTAGAGATTATGGTCGTCGCTGGGAAGAATATGTAATACAATCTAATATATGGGTAAATGGGAATATTCTTATTCAAGTGAATCGGTACAATTATCTCGGAACAGTCATACCATATGATGGGAAGTGCACTGTAGAGATTAGAACAAGAATCACTAAGGCGAAGGCAGCCTTTTGCAAGATGGAAAACATACTGACCAATTTAAAAAATGTAAATTGAAATGAGAAAAAAAGTGCTTAAGTGCTCTACATAGAACCTGTACTTTTGTATGGATGTGAAGCATGGACAACGAGCAGATAAGCTGAAAAAATAACATCTAATGGCAGTGGAAATGTGGTTTCTAATTAAAATGCAAAGAATACCATGGACATACAGAGCAACCAATGAGCAAGTCCTACAAGAAACAAATGAAAACCGTAAACTGATTAGAGAAATTAGACGTAGACAGTCAAAAAATTTTGGGCACGTTATGAGAAGAAGTAAATTAGAGAATAAAAAGAACAGGGAGAAGGCAGAGAGGTAAATTTTGGATGGATTGGTGATCACGTGGCATGGTCAAGACAAGAGCACATAGCTAATCCACGATTGTTGATAATGTGAAATGGCGAAAAATGACCGCCCACGATTACCAGCATGGCACATGATGATGACAGGAGTAGACTGGGGCACTTAACGGGGAGTCCCAGTGTACAGTATAAGGCAGTGGTTCTCAACCTTTTTTGGCCCATGCCCCCCTTACCATATGTTCAGAACGTCATCCCCCCCCCTTTCGAATGTCCTCCCTATAAACCCCCCCCCCCCACCCCACCCTTACACAGTATACATAAAAATGGAAGCTAAATTTAATAGGCACATACTAGAACAAGTCTAGACATCTACATAAAATGCGGGTCTACTTACTTTATAAAACGAATTTCATTAGGGCGAGAAGTACAGAACCGTAAAATGTAGAGGGAGAAACAATATCAAGTAACTGGTTCTTGTATTAATGTGATCTTGAAATAATCTTAATTCCCCCCCCCCCCAGGAAACCACTAAAATCCCCCCCCCCCCAGGAATCCCTAACCCCCCCCCCCCCCCCCCCCCAACCCCTGGGGGGGGGAATTCCCCACCGGTTAAGAACCACTGATATAAGGGGTGCTTAACAAGTCAATCAGAAACACAACACCGGCAACTGTGCAATGCAAGATGTGTAAAAACAGATTAACTGAACATCCGGCATGGATGTTTACGTTCCGCACTGGGCTGGAAAAAAAAAAAAACATGCGCTTAAAAAACAGAAATGGCAATGTCGGTAACAAAGGGAAAGGTTAGACTCGCAAAGTTGCCGAGGAAGGACTGGGGAAAGAGAAGAGAGATTAAACTGACGAGACTCAAAGGACAGGCTTAAGATGGAGACGGATTTGCAAACTGTCGCAATTTGCTTTAGGAAAGGAGATTAGGTGGAGCAAGTCTAGTTCTGCCATGTTTTTGTTTATGGTTGTCACAGTTTAACTATTAACATTATGCTGTGAGTTAAACATTAACAACAACAACAACCGAGAACAGGAAAATTAAGTCAGCAAACACGAAATGTCTAGAGCCTAGACGATTTATAAATGTCAGGAGAAGAGACAAGACCAGTGACAAAGATACTAAGACAGCATTGGTAATAGGCGGTTAAAGCAAAGAAACGCTTTCCGCGTCTTATGTTTTTAGCTCTATGTTTTATAGATTAGTGGACACTCGATCAGATAGTATGGACAATACTGGTATGGACAATACTGTTATGGACAATAGTGTTAGACAATACCAACACAACAAAATTAAGGGATTTGGTCATAAAACATGGTTACCAGAAGACAGTGGCCCACAAAGAATTTAGCACACAGACACGACAGAAACATGTCAAGAAGTTGCCGAGCAAATTATGAAGTAATGATGTATCGGACTCAAACTACCATGCACCTCAAGGTACTATATTGGCAGTAAATGAAAGTTTTTACAGATGTATCTGAGTCTATATATACACCAATATGTACAGAAAAACCAGATTTCCCACAAAACATCGCTTCTACGTCCGACGCTGAAAAGCAAAACAGAAATAAAGAAGAAGAAGAAGAAGAAGAAGCAGAAGAAGAAGAAGAAGAAGAAGAAGAAGAAGAAGAAGAAGAAGAAGAAGAAGAAGAAGAAGGAGGAGGAGGAGAAGAAGGAGGAGAAAATTCGAAGGTGTATCTTCGAGGACACTGAAGTAAATGCAAAGGATACCACAAGCGGGCAGGCAAATGAATCCGACAGTCCTCCAAGAAATAAATAAAAACTGTAAATTGTTAGAGACGTAAGACAAAGACAGTCAAGTTTTGGTTTGATACAATATGACGAGAAACCAAACTGAAAACTGGTACACTTGATATGAAAATAGCAATGGGATACACAGAGATAATACCCGATTGCTTGACCACAAGCAAAATCCAGACAGGAACACATATTTGACTCCTGTGATCGTGTGAGTTAGCGAACCATGACTTATCGGCTTGGCACATGCTGATAATGGTAATAATAATAACGATGATCTACCACAAATAGTTACACGCTGGCGGTGTAATACAATCAGACCTTTCCCAGGCTGTTGTTGCACTGTGAGTTTATCCGCGGCTCTAGCAGGAGAGGGCGCATTAGAACGAACGACGAACGAACGAACATTATTATTTTTAGAGGAATACTCAGAGGTACACGCTATCAGTGTGTCACATGAACCACTTGTACTCTCACCCTATCATATCTGACAGAAAGACGGAGACGTGTGACATGTGATTCACTCTATCATATAAATCCCAAACATCGCAGAATACATTGTTTTACGGTTTAAGTTTGTCAGGACAAAGTAGAGAAATCTGGCTTCCTCTGTTGACCACTTCGGTTTATGTTTTATGTAAGGTGTATACAATTATCTATTTTGAAAGTAATACATGTGTGATCTTTCTCATGTCTTTGTCAGATATGACTGAGCTACCGTATGCAAGACACATTTTCTACCGCCATGGATTGTAGTTATCTGTTTTTTTTTTAAAGCTCGATGTAACAAACTACTGTCTGTCAAGATGGCACGGTGCCATTATATTTCCCCCTCTGGGTATAAATTGGTCAAGGTTCTTAACTGAACAAGTCCATGGCCAATCTTGGACACCTGGCACTGAACCACCTGACACCTGTGGGGGAAACATGACCAGTCTAAACACAATGGTGGTCAGTCCGTGTGTGTTGGGCTGAATCAGGACCTAGTTGCAACCTTGAGGATAGGTCAGAAAGTTATGCAACACAATTATCTCTTGCAGAAACCAAAACTCTCTGCTTCCAGCGACTAACTGTGCTTCTGTCGACTGCAAAAGTCCCATAAACAGCACACAAACGGTTGTGCATGTTAACAACAATTTCTTTCTCTGCGATCAAAAATTCCATAACAATCTTTTGCTTGTAACGTAAACCATTAACATCTGCAAATTCAACGGTTTTGTGTCGCGATTAAAATTGGTTTACATGAGTGCAATTTGGTACACACCTTCAGGAGATGATAAACTGAAAATTGGTGCAAATGTATTGCTTCTGTCTTTATTATTAGCTGAGATAATAATTGTGGTGCATTACTTTCTGACCAACTATAGCATTATGCTTCTCCGCAGATGTGAAGTTCTAGTACCCGTCGTGCACACCGCTGATCCATGGGCTTGTAGAAGAAGAGAGAGCTGTACCGCAAGCCCCCGTGGAGATTTAGTACCTTCTTCTTTCTTATTTCGCCCTTTAGCGCCCCCCATACCCCCCCCCCCCCCCCCATTTGGGCATAAGCCCTCAATGAACTCAGCCCAAGCCGTTCTGTTGGTTGCTATCCCATGCTGCTCCGTCCGTGTCTTCCCCGTTTCATTAATTTCGGTTTATAATATATTCTCCCAGTGTTGTTATGTTTCCTCTATTTCTTTTCCTGTGTACGTTCCAGACAAAGTACTTTATTGTTATACTATTCTCAGATATTCTAATGTATGTCGTATCCAACACCTGGGTTGTTTCTTTATCTTTTAATTCATCGGTATTTGTCTAATTCTCTCCACAAGCTCCACATTGATATTTATCTAGTTCTTTCCACGAGCTCCACATTGGTTTTGTCTAGTTGTCTCCACAAGCTCCACATTGTTATGTGTCTAGTTCTCCCCAAGAGCTCCACATTGGTATTTGTCTAGTTGTCTCCACGAGCTCCACATTGCTATGTGTCTAGTTCTCTCCAAGAGCTCCACATTGGTTTTGTCTAGTTGTCTCCACAAGCTCCACATTGTTATGTGTCTAGTTATCTCCAAGATCTCCACATTGGTTTTGTCTAGTTGTATCCACGAGCTCCACATTGGTATTTGTCTAGTTGTCTCCACGAGCTCCACATTGTTATGTGTCTAGTTCTCTCCAAGAGCTCCACATTGGTATTTGTCTAGTTCTCTCCAAGAGCTACACATTGTTATGTGTCTAGTTCTCTCCACGAGCTCTACATTGATATTTGTCTAGTTGTCTCCAAGAGCTCCACATTGTTATGTGTCTAGTTCTCTCCAAGAGCTCCACATTGGTATTTGTCTAGTTGTCTCCACGAGCTCCACATTGTTATGTGTCTAGTTCTCTCCACGAGCTCCACATTGGTATTTGTCTAGTTCTCTCCAAGAGCTCCATATTGTTATGTGTCTAGTTCTCTCCAAGAGCTCCACATTGGTATTTGTCTAGTTGTCTCCACAAGCTCCACATTATTATGTGTCTAGTTGTATCCAAGAGCTCCACATTGGTATTTGTCTAGTTGTCTCCACGAGCTCCACATTGGTATTTGTCTAGTTCTCTCCACGAGCTCCACATTGTTATGTGTCTAGTTCTCTCCACGAGCTCCACATTGTTATGTGTCTAGTTCTCTCCAAGAGCTCCACATTGGTATTTGTCTAGTTCTCTCCAAGAGCTCCACATTGGTATTTGTCTAGTTGTCTCCACGAGGTCCACATTGTTATGTGTCTAGTTCTCTCCAAGAGCTCCACATTGGTATTTGTCTAGTTGTCTCCACAAGCTCCAAATTGCTATGTGTCTAGTTCTCTCCAAGAGCTCCACATTGGTATTTGTCTAGTTGTCTCCACAAGCTCCACATTGTTATGTGTCTAGTTCTCTCCAAGAGCTCCACATTGGTATTTGTCTAGTTCTCTCTATGAGCTCTACATTGGTATTTGTCTAGTTGTCTCCACGAGCTCGACATTGTTATGTGTCTAGTTCTCTCCAAGAGCTCCACATTGGTATTTGTCTAGTTCTCTCCAAGAGCTCCACATTGTTATGTGCCTAGTTCTCTCCACGAGCTCCACATTGGTATTTGTCTAGTTGTCTCCACAAGCTCCACATTGTTATGTGTCTAGTTCTCTCCAAGAGCTCCACATTGGTGTTTGTCTAGTTGTCTCCACGAGCTCCACATTGTTATGTGTCTAGTTCTCTCTACGAGCTCGACATTGGTATTTGTCTAGTTCTCTCCAAGAGCTCCACATTGTTATATGTCTAGTTCTCTCCAAGAGCTCCACATTGGTATTTGTCTAGTTGTCTCCACAAGCTCCACATTGTTATGTGTCTAGTTGTCTCCACAAGCTCCACATTGTTATGTGTCTAGTTCTCTCCAAGAGCTCCACATTGGTATTTGTCTAGTTGTCTCCAAGAGCTCCACATTGGTATTTGTCTAGTTGTCTCCACGAGCTCCACATTGGTATTTGTCTAGTTCTCTCCACGAGATCCACATTGTTATGTGTCTAGTTCTTTCCACGAGCTCCACATTGTTATGTGTCTAGTTCTCTCCAAGAGCTCCACATTGGTATTTGTCTAGTTCTCTCCAAGAGCTCCACATTGTTATGTGTCTAGTTCTCTCCAAGAGCTCCACATTGTTATGTGTCTAGTTCTCTCCACGAGCTCCACATTGTTGTGTGTCTAGTTCTCTCCAAGAGCTCCACATTGGTATTTGTCTAGTTGTCTCCACGAGCTCCACATTGGTATTTGTCTAGTTGTCTCCACGAGCTCCACATTGTTATGTGTCTAGTTCTCTCCAAGAGCTCCACATTGTTATGTGTCTAGTTCTCTCCACCACCTCCACATTGTTATGTGTCTAGTTCTCTCCAAGAGCTCCACATTGGTATTTGTCTAGTTCTCTCCAAGAGCTCCACATTGGTATTTGTCTAGTTGTCTCCATGAACTCCGCATTGGTTTTGTCTAGTTGTCTCCACGAGCTCCACATTGTTATGTGTCTAGTTCTCTCCAAGAGCTTCACATTGGTATTTATCTAGTTGTCTCCACGAGCTCCACATTGTTATGTGTCTAGTTCTCTCCAAGAGCTTCACATTGGTATTTGTCTAGTTTTCTCCAAAAGCTCCACATTTTTATGTGTCTAGTTGTCTCCACAAGCTCCACATTGGTATTTGTCTAGTTCTCCCCAAGAGCTCCACATTGGTATTTGTCTAGTTGTCTCCACAAGCTCCACATTGCTATTTGTCTATTCTCTCCACGAGCTCCACATTGCTATGTGTCTAGTTGTCTCCACAAGCTCCACATTGGTATTTGTCTAGTTCTCTCCAAGAGCTCCACATTGCTATTTGTCTAGTTGTCTCCACGAGCTCCACATTGGTATTTGTCTAGTTGTCTCCAAGAGCTCCACATTGGTATTTGTCTAGTTCTCTCCAAGAGCTCCACATTGGTATGTGTCTAGTTCTCTCCAAGAGCTCCACATTATTATGTGTCTAGTTCTCTCCACGAGATCCACATTGGTATTTGTCTTGTTGTCTCCACGAGCTCCACATTGGTATTTGTCTAGTTCTCTCCAAGAGCTCCACATTGTTATGTGTCTAGTTCTCTCCACGAGCTCCACATTGTTATTTGTCTAGTTCTCTCCAAGAGCTCCACATTGGTATTTGTCTAGTTCTCTTCAAGAGCTCCACATTGTTATTTGTCTAGTTCTCTCCACGAGCTCCACATTGGTATTTGTCTAGTTCTCTCCAAGAGCTCCACATTGTTATGTGTCTAGTTCTCTCCAAGAGCTCCACATTGTTATGTGTCTAGTTCTCTCCAAGAGCTCCACATTGTCGATTCAGTCACACAATCTTAGTCATTCTAATCTGCGCAGGCACCATTTACTGAAACTTCGGTACCCGGTCGAGAGAACAGTCTCTACACCTAATTAACCCTAATAGATGCATACCTTATCAAGGCTTTGACGATAAACACCAAGACATCGGACTTAAAAGGTAAAACTCACAAAAGCCCAGTGGATTAACAATCAACGAACCCACGAAGCACAAAGAAAAGGAGGAACAAAACCAAGACGACAGATGACAGTTTACTCACATTCTGTGTTGTTGTCTGGGTAACACTCGCGAAACATGCCCCTATCCCTGGACACGTGATAGCGCGCGTAGGCTGGGTCTGTCTTGATTTTGGCCTTGTTTGCTTCGGGAATCTGGGCATAGTTGACCCTAAACTCGAGCCAGTGGTCAGTCCCAAAGGAAACGGACATGAAGATCAGCGTTATAGGTCCCAGGATTGTAGCAATAACAATCAGTGCCACGGCGCAGGCACTCATTCTTGCTGGGGATAATAAATTTACAAAACCGTTATCATTTCTTTATTGGAGTGAGCTTGTAAAGATTGTAATGAGAATTGCCTTAGCAAATGTAGCCCTTTATACATTGACACAGATAATCATCAATAATTATTTTTTTTAAAGCTGTCACGTGCAGGTTGTTTGTTGTTTGTTTTATGTTCGCTCGCTTTGAACTCAACCATAGTCCATATAAGTGGTACTAATTCCAATGTATTGCATTATTTTTGCGTGTGGATTAGCTTTCCCTATTACCAGTGTCCCAAAGCGTGTTAGGGTGCTGTATGGAGTCTATGCTGTTATAGGTATGTTAGACCTGATCAATAAACAGCCACGCTGAGAAACATCTATTGGAAGCAGTGTGGTAGACCTGATTAATTAATAAACAGCCAAGCTGAGAAACATATATTGGCAGCAGAAATGTGGTTCCTGTGGAAAATGCAATGAATACCGCGGAAGATAAGACAAACAAACGAGACAGAAGACAACCGTATATTTAATTATTTATTATCGAAATTAGACGTAGAGAGTCAAATTTTTTTTTTTTTTTTTTTGGGGGGGGGGGGGGGGGAGTTATGAAGAGAAATTAACTTACAGATTTAGAGACAACTTGCAAAATTGACGGGGAAAGAGCAAGGGGAAGATATAATGTTCAATAGCTGGATGGCTAGGGGTGATGACAGTGTGGGGTAATAGACACGTCCTGATCGGAGACTGGTGACTCTTGAGACGGAGAACCATCATCGCCCACGCTTATCAGCACATGACTATGATTATATGACTTCTTGCATGATGTAAATTATAATTATAACGCTTCTTCTCCTTCTCCATCTACTCTTCCGCCTTCTCATCCTCCTCCTCCTTCTTCTTTGCCTCCTCATCCTTCTTCTTCTTTTCCTCCTCCTCCCCTCCTCCTTCTCAGGTGTCTTGTCTGCAGCAGACATTGGTGATTATGACTGTAATCCTTTCTGTCGTCTAATATAATTTTTTTATTTATGCTTGCTTGCTCTGAACTCAAGCGTAGTTCATAGACACTACTAATAGAAGTGCTCGACTGAATTTTGCGTGTGGATTAGCCATACCTATTAACAGTGTCCCTCGCCATCAGGCAAACCCACTCCGACTTCAGAGGTACTTGTAATTTACGTCCGCAAGTCAGGATGATAGGGCAACATTTTAGTTCAATTGTCCGGTGTAGGGGTTGAACCCCTTACCTCGGCATCAGCACACCGGATGTGTAAGAACACGCATCCTTATCCATTCGGCCATGCTGATCTGCGTCTGATAATTTGATGAAATTAATTTTATTGTTTTTATTATTGTTAGCTGGTCATCTGCTAAAGCTTTCCACAAACATCTCTCTCTCTCTCTCTCTCTCTCTCTCTCTCTCTCTCTCTCTCTCTCTCTCTCTCTCTCTCTCTCTCTCTCTCTCTCTCTCTCTCTCTCTCTCTCTCTCTCTCTCTCTCTCTCTCTCTCTCTCTCTCTCTCTCTGCATTTGCCAGCAACAATTTACCCCACACAATGCTAATTTTCCTGTGTCGCGTCTTCTGTTGCTGTGCCCCATACATTTCATGTCTTCCCCTCATGGTTATGTCAAGAGATCTTATACTGTGCCCCATACATTTCATGTCTTTCCCTCATGGTTATGTCAAGAGATCTTATACTGTGCCCCATACATTTCATGTCTTCCCCTCATGGTTATGTCAAGAGATCTTACACTGTGCCCCATACATTTCATGTCTTCCCCTCATGGTTATGTCAAGAGATCTTATACTGTGCCCCATACATTTCATGTCTTCCCCTCATGGTTATGTCAAGAGATCTTATACTGTGCCCATACATTTCATGTCTTTCCCTCATGGTTATGTCAAGAGATCTTATACTGTGCCCCATACATTTCATGTCTTCCCCTCATGGTTATGTCAAGAGATCTTATACTGTGCCCCATACATTTCATGTCTTCCCCTCATGGTTATGTCAAGAGATCTTATACTGTGCCCCATACATTTCATGTCTTTCCCTCATGGTTATGTCAAGAGATCTTATACTGTGCCCCATACATTTCATGTCTTCCCCTCATGGTTATGTCAAGATATCTTATACTGTGCCCCATACATTTCGTGTCTTCCCCTCATGGTTATGTCAAGAGATCTTATACTGTGCCCCATACATTTCATGTCTTTCCCTCATGGTTATGTCAAGAGATCTTATACTGTGCCCCATACATTTCATGTCTTTCCCTCATGGTTATGTCAAGAGATCTTATACTGTGCCCCATACATTTAATGTCTTTCCCTCATGGTTATGTCAAGAGATCTTATACTGTGCCCCATACATTTCATGTCTTTCCCTCATGGTTATGTCAAGAGATCTTATACTGTGCCCCATACATTTCATGTGTTTCCCTCATGGTTATGTCAAGAGATCTTATACTGTGCCCCATACATTTCATGTCTTCCCCTCATGGTTATGTCAAGAGATCTTATACTGTGCCCCATACATTTCATGTCTTTCCCTCATGGTTATGTCAAGAGATCTTATACTGTGCCCCATACATTTCATGTCTTTCCCTCATGGTTATGTCAAGAGATCTTATACTGTGCCCCATACATTTCATGTCTTCCCCTCATGGTTATGTCAAGAGATCTTATACTGTGCCCCATACATTTCATGTCTTTCCCTCATGGTTATGTCAAGAGATCTTATACTGTGCCCCATACATTTCATGTCTTCCCCTCATGGTTATGTCAAGAGATCTTATAACACCTACAGCTGTCAACGCCGTAGCCTTGATGTTTTCCTCTGTCCACGATACTCATCCTTCTCGAAACATACATCTCCACCTCCCCCAGTGCCTTCATCATGTTAATATTCATTGTCCAACATCTACACCCACACTGAAGCGTAGACTGTATATCACCGCTTGTAAGCGGATTCTTGTCCTTGTGGTGATATTTCTGATGACACCGGGCAGACACGCAAGCCTACTAGCCGTAGCACTACACCGGCTCCGTAATGTAATATCTGATATATCGTCGTTCTCTATACAGGTACAGTAAAATTACTTTACATTGAAAACAAAGCACCCCTTTTCTATATAAATTCAGTAAAACATCAGTTGCTATATAAATTCAATAAAGCACCATTTTCTACATAAATTAAATAAAACAATATTTTTTCTATATCATCGTCAAGTGCCCTGTCAGCGGGGTAGGCGTTCATGTCTCTCCACAGATCTCGGTCTTTGGTGCTGTGGATCAACTCTGCTGATGATATTCCTCCGTGCCACCGTCTTAGTCCATCCAGCAGGGGCGTGCCGTGCTATGATACAGAGAGGCGGTGGCATCAGGCGGCACCGCAAGGGGGTGGCATAAGCAGCGAAGGAGGGGGCGGCATTTCGAAGAACTTGCGTCATTAAGGGGCGGCATTTCGAAGACTTTCATCATACTGAGAAAATCTACTGCACGGCCCTGTCAT
The DNA here is from genome assembly GCA_014155875.1 of Cepaea nemoralis. Lineage (NCBI taxonomy): Eukaryota > Metazoa > Mollusca > Gastropoda > Stylommatophora > Helicidae > Cepaea > Cepaea nemoralis. The sequence continues at coordinate 269,078 of JACEFZ010008668.1, forward strand.
CCAGCATCATTTCTCTTGGTCGGCCTCTGTCTCTCTTCCCCTCGATCTTTCCAGTTGGAGGAACAGACTGAGAGCCTGTATGTGGTAAGAATGAGATTGCGGGGAATTGGCAGGGGTTCTGGTAGAATCTCACAACTGAGAGGGAAGACCAGGAGAACTTTCAATCAGATAGCGGTCGGAACGATTAGTAGTATGACTCTTCGCTGGCTGTTGAACAAGGGGAAGAAGCGCGTTTGGGAATGTCCTGACTGCAGTGATGTCAGTTCTTAGCTCAACTCAACTCAGTTCAACTCAACTCAACGGTGTTCTACAATGCCCCTCTTCTCATCACATGACCAAAGAAAGCTGTTTGTCTCATAATGTTTAAGTTAATATAATGTTCTAGTTTCATTAGCCTCTTTCAGGCATTCATTGTTAGTTACTCTGGCAGTCCAAGGAATTCGCAACATTCCTCTCAGGAACCACATCTCTGTTGCTTCCAAGTTCTTCATAATTTGTCCATTTACATTCCAAGATTCACGCCATACAGCAAAACTGGTTCTATATAAATTCAATAAATCACCTCTTTCCTATACTGTTTTTGATATAGTACTTTGTTGTTTTGATGCTTGGGTCCAAATTTTCTGACGAATCGATACCGAATGACTGATATAGCCAGAATCACACCGGCAATTTAATCTCCCAGAAAGTTTCCTGAAACCAAATGTTTTAAACTGGATCGATCCCAGAGTCCAATCGTCATAATAAAATTCATCCTCAAAGTCTATGATATATGACAATAAGCACAGACAACAATTATGGAATTTGAATCAAAGTTGATGTAAAGTGATAATAAATACACAACAATCGTGGAATTAGAATCAAGCTGTGGACAACGGACCGGTGAGATACAAGCCAATCAGCCACGCTGTGTGATGTGGTCAGTACTTGCACCGGCAGTCATCACTTCTCAGTGAGATTTGAACACATTACTACAGGGCCGGCATGTAAGCCTTCTAGCTACTGCCATGCCTGAGTTCCTATGCCTACATACAGGCGATCAATATGAGCCCAATACTACACACACTGTTAGCAATATTATACTACTTACATGTCAGGCGAACAGAAGCCCTTCTCAGCATGGTCTTATCTATAGTGGTCTTATCTATAGTGGTCTTATCTATAGTGGTCTTATCTTCTTGACGTTTTCAACAGACAAAAACACTCCCGGCTGTCCCCAGTCAACGGTAGACGAAATGTGGACGAGATACAACCCGGACACTGGCGTCTGTTGGGAGGTAATGTGGCCGATCTATCTATGTATTCAGCTATGTAAGCTTTGGCCTGTTGTAAAACTGTACGTGAATCAACGGAACAAACCTTTGTTGACTTTGTAGGCGAAGCTAGATTTGACGCAATACTCCAATGAATCAGGTAGTGGGGATAGAGAGCGCAGGTAGAGGGCGTTACACGCAGGAAATGAAAAACAGAGAGGAAACCCGGAGGCTATCAAAGTCATCATTATTTAGTAGATTTAGAGAAGAGAGGTATTGTAGAACATCGTTGAGTTGAGTTGAGTTGAGTTGAGGTGAGCTAAGAACTGACATCACTGCAGTCAGGACATTCCCAAACGCGCTCCGTCCCCTTGTTCAACAGCCAGCGAAGAGTCACACTACTAATTAATATACTACTATCATCATCATTATCAAATGTCATTGCCAGTGGCGCAGCCGACCATACTTCCCCACAAACGTCTGTTTTCTGTGTCTTTGATAATTCGAACATTTATCGTCTTCCCGAGAGGGGTTAATGCACCTGCGCTCAAACTTCCATTGCGTTGATGACAGGGTATGGAGTTGAACCTTTACACCGGTCAGTTGGACGTCAACGTTAACTTCTCGTTCAGAAAGCCTTGGCAAACTACTGAATGTAAAATTGCCCAGAGAATGAAACTGGGTTTGGGGTTAATCACAAAGTCCTGCAAGGGACACGCAAGTTGTTTAAAGATCGTCTTCCGCGCCACTCTGAAACATTATCTAGCATTGTGTCCCTTTGTAGACTTCTGTCTCTAAAACATTTGACCTTTCTGGTTGTCACAACCTCCTCTACACCCAGTCGTCTCAACACTTGACCTTTCTGGTTGTCACAACCTTCTCCACACCCCGTCGTCGCAACACTTGACCTTTCTGGTTGTCACAACCTTCTCCACACCAAGTCGTCTCACCATTTGACCTTTCTGGTTGTCACAACCTTCTCCACACCAAGTCGTCTCACCATTTGACCTTTCTGGTTGTCACAACCTTCTCCACACCCCGTCGTCGCAACATTTGACCAAACAATGACGACCGTCTTGTCCTGACGCGGGTAATCACGCAAGATAAGCATGTAAAGGAAACTTTGTGAGTTAACTCTTTGTGTCCCAGTCAAAGTACTATGTGTTCTCAGCTGTTCTCCGCGTATATCAAGCAAATTATGACGTGCTTGTCAAGTTTTGAGGTTGTGTCTGCGCATGTTAGCGAAATCTGGCCAATATTTTAGCACAAAACAGCACGTTTTATATAAGTTTGCCTCATTGAAAGCAACGCATTCGAGGTTTTACATACTGGTTATTGTCTCCTTATGGACATTAGCTGCCCTTTGTTCTAGGTTTGAAAGAGTTACAGAAACGTTCAACGTTGTCAGAAAAGAGCGCAAAAGGTTCAGAAACTATAAGAGAGAAACATTACGTTTGGGTAGCTTACGGCTTGTTAAGTTTGAAGCCGAAATGTGTACAACCATTTGCCATTTTAAAACGCATGCCAGGAAAGCGAAACATGGCTATCTTTTCTTGTTACAGCTGACAGATAGACGAAGGAAAAAACACAGCAGCAAAGTAGCAGGGACACCGTTCATCAACTGAGCAAATACTCGGTCTCCGGGCAGGCAGGTCCCCAAAGGTTGTTCAAATAGGAGACAGCTTTGAACTAACGCTTGTTTAAAATGCTGGACGCCATTACATGCTTTTTCTAATACTTCTTTCTTTCTTTCTTTCTTTCTTTCTTTCTTTCTTTCTTTCTTTCTTTCTTTTTTTCTTTCTTTCTTTCTTTCTTTCTTTCTTTCTTTCTTTCTTTCTTTCTTTCTGTCTGTCTGTCTGTCTGTCTGTCTGTCTGTCTGTCTGTCTGTCTGTCTGTCTGTCTGTCTGTCTGTCTTTCTTTCTTTCTTTCTTTCTGTTGCTTATTCTTATACGAATCCTTCTTTGTTTATTCCCCTATCCCCACATTTCTCCGCCTAATGTACATCTTCTGTTTGTTGTCATCGCTACAGTGAAAGAGGAGCTACTATGATCAGCACTGAAATCATCACCATCAGTTTCTCTTTCTTCTCATTCGTCCTCTCCTTCGTCTCCTCCTCCTCCCTCTCCTCCTCCTTCTTCTTCTTCTTCTTCTTCTTCTTCTTCTTCTTCTTCTTCTTCTTCTTCTTCTTCTTCTTCTTCTTCTTATCCTGGTGCTGCTGCTGCTGCTGCTACTACTACTACTACTACTACTACTACTACTACTACTACTACTACTACTACTACTACTACTACTACTACTACTACTACTACTACTGCTGCTGCTGCTGCTGCTGCTGCTGCTACTACTACTACTACTACTACTACTACTACTACTGCTGCTGCTGCTGCTGCTGCTACTACTACTACTACTACTACTACTGCTGCTGCTGCTGCTGCTGCTGCTGCTACTACTACTACTACTACTACTACTACTACTACTACTACTACTACTACTGCTGCTGCTGCTGCTGCTGCTGCTGCTGCTGCTGCTGCTACTACTACTACTACTACTACTGCTGCTGCTGCTGCTGCTGCTACTACTACTGCTGCTGCTGCTGCTGCTGCTGCTGCTACTACTACTACTACTACTACTACTACTACTGCTGCTGCTGCTGCTGCTGCTGCTGCTACTACTACTACTACTACTACTACTACTGCTGCTGCTGCTGCTGCTGCTGCTGCTACTACTACTACTACTACTACTACTACTACTACTACTGCTGCTGCTGCTGCTGCTGCTGCTGCTACTACTACCACTACTACTACTACTACTACTACTGCTGCTGCTGCTGCTATTACTGCCCATCCTCCCTTTTCTTCCCCGTAACCCTCATTTAAGCATTGGCCATTAACTAACACATGGTTGGTTGGATGGACGTTGCAGCTGAAGTATTTTACAAGATAGGGTCACAAACTCTAATAAAAACCCTTCTAGATCGCATGTTACGACATGCACGATCGGTTGCCACGTGACATTTTCTTTGCTTCTCCTAAGGGTCTCGGTAAGACACAGGCAAATTTCAGCTTTTAAATCATCAACGTATAAATGTATTGTCCCGGCTTGACACGAATGTTATAATGTAGACGTGGTCGGTCATTGTTTTACCGCTCGTGTAATGTCTATGCGATTTCAACACGGTATATTAATTATTATTTCTTTAATTTGCATTGTATTTAAAACGCAGATGTAAATTCACTGCCAACCTCACGACTGAAAGTAAGAGAATGTTGTTTGTATGATCGTTTAAAAAAAAAATACAAGGTCTCTGCTGGATGTTACGATCAACCCTAACCCACTCAATAGTTTGCCATTGCTTTCTGAGGAAGAAGTCAATACTGAAGGTCAAACTGACGCGTGTAGGAAACGATCCCGCTACCTCGGCATTAGCGTACCGGAAGTTTATCAGCTAAAGCGCTCCCATGCCATCGGCCACATCAAAGTCTCTATGATCATTATAATATGTACTAACTGATTCAATGCCGAGGGATGATATATGGCCACATGTGATCTCCCATTTAGACAGAAATACGTCATATCGCCATACTAGGGTCACCGTGTTATATGTTTTGTTTCTTGGTAATCATCCACAATTTCAATGCTCAGTGAACGGACATTTGCATTACAATACCTGTACATTTGATTGTGAACCATGTTTGGTCCAACCTCACTTTTTGTTTGGCGCTGAGTCAGTTAATGTGTACTGTAACAGATACTTTGGTAAATCCGATTCTGCGTGTCTGATGTGATTTTTGGAACAAAGAATATAGTGTAAAGCTGGCCTACGTGCCACATTCAATAATAATAATAATAATAATAATAATAATAATAATAATAATAATAATAATGTTTGATTTACTTATAATATGGTAACATATAAAGGCAGGAAATCAGACCCCTTCCAAATAACATCTGGCTTGAAACAGGGTGATGCACTATCGCCGCTACTCTTCAATCTGGCTCTAGAGAAAGTTGTAAGGAAGGTAAAGGAGGAATGTGATATTGGAGGAACATCCAAGCTGCTTGGTTATGCAGATGATATAGATATTATAGGGCAAAGTGAACAAAAGACATTAGAAATATTGACTCACTTAAAGGAAAAAGCCCAACAGATGGGGCTGGTTATCAACCAAGATAAGACAGAATATATGGTAATTTCAAGAGACGGAATGGCTAAAAACTCTGGCCACATACAAATAGATAATATAACCATTAAAAGAACGGAAACATACAAATACCTGGGTACAATCTTCAACTGCTCCAACATCATAAGGGAAGAAATACAAACTAGAATCAACTCTGGAAATAAGATATACTATGCACTACAACATCTACTAAAATCAAAGGCGCTATCTCGTAACACCAAAATCACAATATACAAAACACTGATCAGACCAGTTGTGCTGTATGGCTCTGAAACCTGGAGTACAACGAAAGGAGACGAAGCCTTGTTACAAACCTTTGAGAACAAAATTTTAAGACGCATCTTTGGACCCATTAGGGATACACAAAGTGGAGAGTGGAAAAGAAGAAGTAACAAAGACATTTATGATTTGTTTAAGTCCCCGCTAATCACTGGTATCATGAAGGCTAATAGACTACAATGGCTGGGGCATATAGAAAGAATGGAAGATAATAGGGAAACAAAACTCGCTTACACTCAGGAAATAAATGACCGTAGACCCCGAGGTAGACCAAGAAGGCGGTGGAGAGATAATATACATACAGACCTACAAGCACTTGGAATCAACGACTGGCAAGAGAAGGTCCACCAGAGAGACGAATGGAGACAGATTGTATTTGCAGCAAAGAACCTCAATGACTCGGAACGCTGAAGAAGAAGAAATGTTTGATGTGGTTGCTCTTCGTCGTATTATCCCGTTCTTCTTTATCCTAATCCATTTTAGATGCTAGTAGTCACAAGAGCTCAAACTTAAACTTCCTGGAAGAGTGATTACGCTGACAGTCACAACACAGTCTCTCTGCAATCAAACGCAATGAAGAAATAAATGTCTTACAGTCAAGGCACGGCAGTGCGTATAATCACTGCTGAATTCCGCAACATTGGCTGGGAAATCTGGCATGACAAGTTGGTTCTAAAAATGTCCGCGCGTGACACACAAGGGCGGCTCGGGAGGAATGCAAGTGGGGCGGGGTGATAAAACTGTATCCAAGGACTTAGAAACAGTTTTACTGATGCACATACTAACACTACAGGTATGTCTTCAATTTCACGGAACAATGGAGGGGAAGAAGAGCCGTGATTGGCGAAAGCCCGCTAGCTGGGATATAACCAAGGCAACAATGTTTTACCATATGCATTGTTTGTAAAACGTTCTGTCACAGGCAACGCATCATGCGTGACTGGGTAATCTTAATGTGTATTATAATTAAACTAACAGGTGTGGTTTTACGTGCTATGTTTAGTCTGTGTACACTAAAAATATCCGACAAGGCTGGTTTGATTTTGTTGCAGTGTCATCAGGGGACTCACAACGTCCACTTGCCTCGGACAAGCTGGCAACCTGGCCAGTCCATCTCTGAATACACTTGCGATGTTGTTATGGTTAATTACACACACGCGCGCAGACACACGCACATGCACACACTGGGCAGTCATTGTGATCTTCTGTGACTGAAATAGTTAATGTGACAGACAAGGTACTACAATACACAATACTATAAAATATAACATTAACATAATGTCAAGGTTGTGTTCTGTGACTCAAATAGCTAATGTAGTCATGTGACAGAAAAATGTTGTACACTATACCAGTGGTTCTCTCCCCCCCCCCCCCTCCCCCGCCCAGGAAGGAATTTTAGGGTTTCCAAAAGGTGGGAGGGGGGGGGGAAGGAATTAAGATTATTTCAAGATCGCGTTAATATTAGAACCGATTACTTGATATTGTTTTTCCTTCCATTCTTTACGGTTCTGCACTTCTCGCTCTTCTGAAATTCATTTTATAACGTAAGCAGACCCGCAAATCACGTTTTATGTAGGATATGTGAAGGCCTAACTTTTATACTTCACACTATACTAGACATGTTCTTGTGTATGTGTTATTAAATTTAGCTTCCATTTTTACGTATGCTGTATAGAGGAGGGGGAATTTATAGGGAGGAAATACGAAAAGATGAGGGGGGAAATGACATTCTGAACATACGGTGATGGGGTGCACGGGCCAAAATTACTTCATAATATAACATTAATGCAGAGTAAAGGTGGTTCTGTGACTCAAATAGATAATGTCTCCCCCGATGTGTCTCCACCTTGCCGTCGTGGGGGAGCTTGAGTGTCCCACTGACCCCAAGCGCTATGCCGATGGATATTAACTACATATTGGATAGCTCTTGGGATAGGGACCAGACTAAGAGAAACACAACCTGCTGCTCTGTAGGTAGACTGAGGATAGCAGTCTAAATCAGGCGAACGATGCCAATAATCTGCCTGGACACAATCTCTAAGGCCCTCAGCCGAGGGGTATGGCTGAACGTCTCTAAGCCATAAACCCTCAGATGTGAGAGCCTGGCCGATACATACCTACATCAAAATTGAGGTGAGGTGCTGAGCACGCTACATGCTTGGTGCAGATACTCGTTCAATGGCTCTTAGCTGGGGGATATGAGGGATCCCCGGATGAGAGGGCCTGGCCGTTTCTCGCCCACGGAGGTAAGGTGCTGAGCCGGCAGCACATGTAGCCTACCTCGTGAGCGAGTACTCAAGGTGAAAAAACACTACTGATGAAAATCTGTAACCGTACTCATGGAGTGAGTGTAGTCAAAGGTGAAAAATTGTCTCGTTGACACTAAATGGAAAGCTTGGCTTGCGAATCCATTACGTGGCAGCCCGAAGCAAAAGTTTGCTGTGTGGAAGTCGAAATAAGAGTATAACTTGTCTCGAAACCCGAGGAAGGCTAACCTCATTAAAAATGCCCGCTGAAGTCGGAAGTGCCAGCCTACTGGCGGCAAAATAAAAATGGCACTACGCAATTACGTCCGAGTGAAATGTCTTTCGTGACCGGAAAAGCTCTATGAGTCTTCCCTCGTGCTAGGAAAATCTACCTAGTTTCCGAATGCCGCTCTTGTTCGGAACAGCTCTGACTAGGTAGTTTTCCAAATGTCCGTCGTGTCTGGAACAGCTCTGACGGGCGCAACGACAAGCACATGTCCGAATCGAAAACTCGCTGAGTGGATACCGTCTGCAGACCTGTCTGGTTTGTGCGGGAATGGCCCGGGGCGAACGAAATGCCCAATATATTGAAGTGAGGAATTAAAGCAGCCATGAGCAGGACGTGACGATTCCCTCGGTGAGCCCAGCACCAGGGCGCTATGTGTCGGCCCTGCAATTATGGAAGCCACCCTGGATGGCGGAAAATGCTATGGACTGTCCCTGCCTTCCTTTGAGGTATGATCGAAGTCTTCGACTGTTCCAACTTGACCAGCTGGCATGTGGACGGTACCACAAAAGTGAGAGTCTCCCAGGAATGCTAACCTGGTCAAAAATGCACACAAAAGCCGGATGTGTTGACCTAAAGGTTTCAACTCAAGGTTTCAAAATTCTACTACAATACAATAGTACTGTACCATGTAACATTAACACAATATAAAGCTAGTCCCCTAGCAGACACCGCCATTGGCGAGTGAAGAGTTAGGCCTTCACGTATCCTAGGCCACGACATATATAAGTTGGGGAGTGAAGAGTTAGGCCTTCATGTATCCTAGGCCACGACATAGATAAGTTGAGGTAGGCCACGACATATATAAGTTGGGGAGTGAAGAGTTAGGCCTTCCAGTATCCTAGGCCACGACATAGATAAGTGGCGAGTGAAGAGTTAGGCCTTCACGTATCCTAGGCCACGACATATATAAGTTGGCGAGTGAAGAGTTAGGCCTTCACGTAATACTAGGTCACGACATAGATAAGTTGGCGAGTGAAGAGTTAGGCCTTCACGTATTCCTAGGCCACGATACTATATATGTTGGGGAGTGAAGAGTTAGGCCTTCACGTATCCTAGGCCACGACATATATAAGTTGGCGAGTGAAGAGTTAGGCCTTCACGTATCCTAGGTCACGACATATATAAGTTGGGGAGTGAAGAGTTAGGCCTTCACGTATCCTAGGCCACGACATATATAAGTTGGGCGAGTGAAGAGTTAGGCCTTCACGTATCCTAGGTCACGACATAGATAAGTTGGCGAGTGAAGAGTTAGGCCTTCACGTATCCTAGGTCACGACATAGATAAGTTGGCGAGTGAAGAGTTAGGCCTTCACGTATCCTAGGCCACGACATATATATGTTGGGGAGTGAAGAGATAGGCCTTCATGTATCCTAGGCCACGACATATATAAGTTGGCGAGTGAAGAGTTAGGCCTTCACGTATCCTAGGCCACGACATAGATAAGTTGGGGAGTGAAGAGTTAGGCCTTCACGTATCCTAGGCCACGACATATATAAGTTGGGGAGTGAAGAGTTAGGCCTTCACGTATCCTAGGCCACGACATAGATAAGTTGGCGAGTGAAGAGTTAGGCCTTCACGTATCCTAGGCCACGACATATATAAGTTGGCGAGTGAAGAGTTAGGCCTTCACGTATCCTAGGTCACGACATAGATAAGTTGGCGAGTGAAGAGTTAGGCCTTCACGTATCCTAGGCCACGACATATATATGTTGGGGAGTGAAGAGTTAGGCCTTCACGTATCCTAGGCCACGACATATATAAGTTGGCGAGTGAAGAGTTAGGCCTTCACGTATCTAGGTCACGACATATATAAGTTGGCGAGTGAAGAGTTAGGCCTTCACGTATCCTAGGCCACGACATATATAAGTTGGCAAGTGAAGAGTTAGGCCTTCACGTATCCTAGGTCACGACATAGATAAGTTGGCGAGTGAAGAGTTAGGCCTTCACGTATCCTAGGTCACGACATAGATAAGTTGGCGAGTGAAGAGTTAGGCCTTCACGTATCCTAGGCCACGACATATATATGTTGGGGAGTGAAGAGATAGGCCTTCACGTATCCTAGGCCACGACATATATAAGTTGGCGAGTGAAGAGTTAGGCCTTCACGTATCCTAGGCCACGACATATATACGTTGGGGAGTGAAGAGTTAGGCCTTCACGTATCCTAGGCCACGACATATATAAGTTGGGGAGTGAGGAGTTAGGCCTTCACGTATCCTAGGCCACGACATAGATAAGTTGGCGAGTGAAGAGTTAGGCCTTCAATATTGGGGACTAGTGAGTGAAGAGTTAGGCCTTCACGTATCCTAGGCCATGACATAGATAAGTTGAGGAGTGAAGAGTTAGGCCTTCACGTATCCTAGGCCATGACATATATACGTTGGGGAGTGAAGAGTTAGGCCTTCACGTATCCTAGGCCACGACATATATAAGTTGGCGAGTGAAGAGTTAGGCCTTCACGTATCCTAGGCCACGACATATATAAGTTGGGGAGTGAAGAGTTAGGCCTTCACGTATCCTAGGCCATGACATAGATAAGTTGAGGAGTGAAGAGTTAGGCCTTCACGTATCCTAGGCCATGACATATATAAGTTGGGGAGTGAAGAGTTAGGCCTTCACGTATCCTAGGCCACGACATATATAAGTTGGCGAGTGAAAAGTTAGGCCTTCATGTATCCTAGGCCACGACATAGATAAGTTGGCGAGTGAAGAGTTAGGCCTTCACGTATCCTAGGCCACGACATAGATAAGTTGGCGAGTGAAGAGTTAGGCCTTCACGTATCCTAGGCCACGACATAGATAAGTTGGCGAGTGAAGAGTTAGGCCTTCACGTATCCTAGGCCACGACATAGATAAGTTGGGGAGTGAAGAGTTAGGCCTTCACGTATCCTAGGCCACGACATATATAAGTTGGGGAGTGAAGAGTTAGACCTTCACGTATCCTAGGCCACGACATAGATAAGTTGGCGAGTGAAGAGTTAGGCCTTCACGTATCCTAGGCCACGACATAGATAAGTTGGCGAGTGAAGAGTTAGGCCTTCACGTATCCTAGGCCATGACATAGATAAGTTGGCGAGTGAAGAGTTAGGCCTTCACGTATCCTAGGCCACGACATAGATAAGTTGGCGAGTGAAGAGTTAGGCCTTCACGTATCCTAGGCCACGACATAGATAAGTTGGCGAGTGAAGAGTTAGGCCTTCACGTATCCTAGGCCACGACATAGATAAGTTGGCGAGTGAAGAGTTAGGCCTTCACATATCCTAGGCCACGACATAGATAAGTTGGCGAGTGAAGAGTTAGGCCTTCACGTATCCTAGGCCACGACATAGATAAGTTGGCGAGTGAAGAGTTAGGCCTTCACGTATCCTAGGCCACGACATAGATAAGTTGGCGAGTGAAGAGTTAGGCCTTCACGTATCCTAGGCCACGACATAGATAAGTTGGCGAGTGAAGAGTTAGGCCTTCACGTATCCTAGGCCACAACATAGATAAGTTGGCGAGTGAAGAGTTAGGCCTTCACGTATCCTAGGCCACGACATAGATAAGTTGGCGAGTGAAGAGTTATGCCTTCACGTATCCTAGGCCACGACATATATAAGTTGGGGAGTGAAGAGTTAGACCTTCACGTATCCTAGGCCACGACATAGATAAGTTGGCGAGTGAAGAGTTAGGCCTTCACGTATCCTAGGCCACGACATAGATAAGTTGGCGAGTGAAGAGTTAGGCCTTCACGTATCCTAGGCCACGACATAGATAAGTTGGCGAGTGAAGAGTTAGGCCTTCACGTATCCTAGGCCACGACATAGATAAGTTGGCGAGTGAAGAGTTAGGCCTTCACGTATCCTAGGCCACGACATATATAAGTTGGGGAGTGAAGAGTTAGGCCTTCACGTATCCTAGGCCACGACATATATACGTTGGGGAGTGAAGAGTTAGGCCTTCACGTATCCTAGGCCACGACATATATAAGTTGGCGAGTGAAGAGTTAGGCCTTCACGTATCCTAGGCCACGACATATATACGTTGGGGAGTGAAGAGTTAGGCCTTCACGTATCCTAGGCCACGACATATATAAGTTGGGGAATGAAGAGTTAGGCCTTCACGTATCCTAGGCCACGACATATAGGGATATGAAGTTAGTTGCATATCCTTTACAGGCCGTCGCAGTCAATCCCAGAATTTTTTGGCTGTTTGTAATTTCTTGGCAAGTTTACGCTCAGTTGTGTGCCATTGTTTTCTGAACGACCGACACTCATTCAGTTTTTATAAAAACCAGCATAAGGCGCTCGCAGTTGTATTTCTAACGTGTTATGTGGGATTACGAATTGCTCCAGGCGGGGAAGAAGACAGCATCTGTATCTACCATGCACTATGTCAACATCTGGAACAGCGTTGTTTGGTACAAGCATAGAAGAGATAAATCTACATCTCTCAACCACAGAATGACAATGTAGAACTGTGCACCATTTATCACACTAATATGTCATGCTATCAAAATCTTCCTGCGGATTAGCATGTAGAGTGTTGAAATTCAGTTACGATATGAACTGCAAGGAGTACAAGCAGGTTTCGGACAGGGCAGAGGAACCAGGGACCATATCTTCCACATGTGAACGATCTAGGCGACACGCAAAGAAAGTATATAAAGCTTCACACATGTTCCCTAGACTACTGTAAGCCCTTCAGTTGTGTTTAGTATCAGCAATTGTTTAACATCATGAGAGCTATGGGGTTTCCAGCACATTCGATGAACCTATTTAATCATATACCATGAAAAAAACAGCTGTCAGAGCGCAGCCGTTGAAACATCAAACTGATGTGATGTGCAAAAATGGGAATCAGACGGGGCTGATCTGTTCAATATGCACACAGAAAGCGCCATGATAACATCAAATATGATGAGACTAGTGACAGTTTTGATCCACTCATAATTGGCGGAAATCCTATTGCAGAACTGAGATATGCTGATGAAACGGTCTTCCTCTCAAATAGTGCTAAGGGATTATAACAACTTATTCTGTCTGTCAAAGCACGCAGGGAAGATCAAGATCTTATTCTAAACTTTAAAAAATAGGAATGATCACCGACAAAACTACACGTTAACCAAAAATCACAATCAACAATGAAGACATTGAACATGTCACAAGCTTTAAATATCTGGAGAGAAGAGAGCCTAGGAAATTACGATGTATTTATTGTTTCCTCCATATCTGATATATTTCTAGCTTTCTTAACCCCGTCGTTTCAAGCTCGTTATTACATTAATCCATTATATCTCAGCTGTTACTTTTATTGTGTTAGCCCCCTATACTTTCAAACATTTACTACTTTAGTAATAGCTGTTTGCGGTATAATTATCCAAAGTAACAACGGCTTGCGATATAAAGTGTTATAGTAATAACTGCTAGTGACAGAAAGATATAAAGTAACAGCTGACTGCGATATACAGATTTAATGTAACAACTGCTTGCGACAGACAGATTTAAAGTAACAACTGCGTCAGATAGATTATAAGTAATAACTGCTTGAGATAGACAGATTTAAAGTAACAATTACTACCGATAGAAAGATTTAAAGTAACGACTGCTTGCGATAGATAGACTTGAAGTAACAACTACTAGCAATAGAAAGATTTAAAATAACAACTGCATAAGATATAAATATTTAAAGAAACATCTGCTAAGGGCAGAAGGTGTAATGTAACAATTAAAATTAAATTAAAATGTTTGCTTAACCTTTACAGGACATTGCTGTCAACATCAGCATCTTTCAGCTGATTGTTGATTTCTTGGCAAGATTATGCTCAGTAGTTTGCCACTGCTTTCTGAGCGGCCGGCTCACATACCCCGTAAGTTACCGACACGATTCGAACCACTGCTGATTCTCACCGTCGTCACGTTACTTAAGAGAGTATACGAGATTACGAAGAAAATTCGCTAACCTCTAGGCCAGGAAGCCGGCAATGTAACAATAGACTTCAAAAATTACTTGAGATTGGCAGATTAAAAGTATCAACTGCATGCAATGGACACATTTAAAGTATTATTTGCTTGCGATAGAAAGTTTTAAAATAACAACTGCTTGAGATAGACGGATTTAAAGTAACATATGCTTGAGATAGATAGATTTAACATAACAACTGATTGGATTAGACAGGTTTAAAGTAACATATGCTTGAGATAGATAGATTTAACATAACTATTGCTTGGATTAGACAGATTTAAAGTAACAACTACTAGAGGCAGAAAGATATTATATGACAAATGTCTGGAAAACAGTCAAGCCAACTCATACAGTAAACCAGACTGTGTGGAAGTTTGCCTTAACTTAAACTGTGTCTGGTGAACAATTAAAATACATACCAGCTAGGTGCTGTGCCTTTTGTTTGCTCAAGCGACAAAAAAAGGGGGGGGGGGTGTTACTTCCTTGAGGCCAAATACCCCAACAATGGCGCGGCATTCACTTTGACACCTAGCACATAAAACACCGACCCAACCCGTGTGCCAGTTGGTGTGCACACAATTTTAACTCTTTTTGTGTCCGGGTATTGTTACTTTATACTTGACTTTTAGAAGGCATTTAAGTTAATATTCCCAGTTGTCTCTGGAACAGACTGTTACAGAGATATGCATAAATGAACGGGTAAACAGTTGGAAGACCTGGGCAGATATTCCGGAGACATATCAGATATACATAAGTTGAGGTAGACGACATCGTAGATGGACTCAAGATGAGACAGGTCATTTACACACACACCCCAGCCACAGAGGCAGAGCTTCTGGCTACTGCGGGAGAGGATTACAGGGGCTACTGTTGGAGAGGATTACAGGGGCTACTGTTGGAGAGGATTACAGGGGCTACTGTTGGAGAGGATTACAGGGGCTACTGTTGGAGAGGATTACAGGGGCTACTGTTGGAGAGGATTACAGGGGCTACTGCAGGAGAGGATTACAGTGGCTACTGCAGGAGAGGATTACAGGGGCTACTGTCGGAGAGGATTACAGGGGCTACTGTTGGAGAGGATTACAGGGGCTACTGCAGGAGAGGATTACAGGGGCTACTGTGGGAGAGGATTACAGGGGCTATAGCAGGAGACGATTACAGGGGCTACTGTCGGAGAGGATTACAGGGGCTACTGTTGGAGAGGATTACAGGGGCTACTGTGGGAGAGGATTACAGGGGCTATAGCAGGAGAGGATTACAGGGGCTACTGCGGGAGAGGATTACAGGGGCTACTGCAGGAGAGGATTACAGGGGCTACTGTGGGAGAGGATTACAGGGGCTATAGCAGGAGAGGATTACAGGGGCTATTGTGGGAGAGGATGTACAGACATTGTTTTGCCAATAAAGCTTCTGGTTCTTTCTCCTCCCTAACAGGTGTACTATCTGGGTTGTTTGTCGTAGTTTCGTGCATTTTTCTACAGTATTCCTTCCATCTTTCTAGAATATCTTTAATGTGTGTTGCTATTCATATGATTCATTGCATGTAATTATAGTCTGAAACCACCAGTTAATGTCCTAATTTCATAGAACAAACTCCGTCTTTTCCTTACAGCTAGAGAAACTCTATGACTGGCTCTCTTGACATACGATAGTTTGTTGCAGTGAGCTTAAAAAAGGGCATATACCTTTCCATAGCACGCAGCCTGGGCTGAATTGTATGTAGAAAGCATGTGTGCCCATGCAACATGATCCCTCTTTCAGCCTGTCTAGCTTACTCCAGAGGAAAGGTAACATCAGTACGTGTGGAACAAGATCATCTGAAGAAGCTGCCGGATTAGCAAAGCAATACTCAAACTGTCCACCAGTCGGAGCTTCGATCCTATACCACAGTGGTTCTTAACCTTTCTTGGCCCGTGCCCTCTTCACCATATTTTCAGAACGTCATTCCCCCTTTTCGTATTTCTATCTAAAAATTTGGCCCGTGCCCCCCTTCACCATATTTTCAGAACGTCATTCCCCCCTTTCGTATTTCCTACCTAAAAATCCCGCCCCGCCCCTACACATTATACGTAATAATGGAAGCTAAATTTAATAGCACATACTAAAACAAGTCTAGACGTGCACATAAAACGTGATTTGTGGGTCTACTTACTTTATAAAATGAATTTTAGAAGGGTGAGACGTACAGAACCGTACAGTATGAAGGGAAAAACAATATCAAGTAATCGGTTCTTGTATTAACGCGACCTTGAAATAATCTTAATTCCCCCCTGGAAACCCTAAAATTCCCCCCTAGGGGGGAATTCCCCACCGGTTGAGAACCACTGCTATACCAGTTACTGACCAAGAACATTCTGGTCTGCCCTGCCATGACATTTAGTCTTTAAGTTGCATTTTTTCGCATCAGGATAAGGCTTATTCCCTCCTAATCGCGTTCCCCGCCCCAAGCCGTTGGCACAATGTGGGGTGTCGGGTTTGGTGAGCGCCACCCAACATTCGGCGCTAACAGAAAGCAGGTAGTGCCTCCTACTGTCACACGTAGATACTACAGAATATTACTAGTATTCAGTACGAACTATTTCTTGTCTTCTCTGATGATGATACTGAGTGTTTTTGTTGGAAATGCGATTAATTATTTCTACCCCTGTGCACTTTAATTTCCTTCTGTCTCCTGTTAGCCTGAGTGATTCCTTTGTGATATATCGTTGCTTCTTGTGCCCTTGTCAGAAATCCTATTTTGCACTGGCGAGATGAGAATGTCTCTGGCGTGTGTGGCCAGTTCGTCAGGTGTTATGTCTTCTTGTGCTGCCATAAACAACTCGAATCTGCTTTTCACTTCAATGTTATATTCGGTTAGTGTATCATTTACATCAACCCGTATTGGCAGTGCTCCTGTTATTACGCTACACAAAACACAACACAATGTAAACAATGTAGTCACACCTGGCTTAACATCTCAAACTTCAAATTACCCCCGCCCCTCTCCCACGCGGAGTTGTTTAAAGGCAAATATGGACTCACTGCCATGGTCAATTGTTGACAGATAACATATTATATAATCAAATCAATGACAGAAAACATAGATTTCCAAACACTCTCTATTTCTTTGTGCCAGCACGTAGTTGAATCATATGAAAACGTTTACCGAGCTTGAACGCACCAGCACAACAGGACCCAGGAACGTAAAAGGTAGGGTTGTTAACAATACCCAACATTCAGGCTTTTTTTTTATGCACACCTGATAGCCTTATACAGGTAGGCTGTCATAGGTAAGAGCGAAATGTGAGACTCGTGTACACTTCAACTTTAAGCTGTAGAAAATCCCTCTCTTTCTCTGTATGTCCCTCTCTCCCTCGCTCACTATCCCTCTCTCACAATCCTTGTCCAATTCTAAATTCTTTGAAAATAA
Source organism: Cepaea nemoralis (assembly GCA_014155875.1). NCBI lineage: Eukaryota > Metazoa > Mollusca > Gastropoda > Stylommatophora > Helicidae > Cepaea > Cepaea nemoralis. The sequence goes on from JACEFZ010008668.1 coordinate 286,679, forward strand.
AGTTTGTTCGTCCGTTCGTTCATTGTCTGCTTCTTAATCTCTCTGTCTCTCTCTCCATATCTCTGCCTGTCTCTTTGTCTCTCTCTCTCCTCTCTCTCTCTCTCTCTCTCTCTCTCTCTCTCTCTCTCTCTCTCTCTATATATATATATATATATATATATATATATATATATATATATATATATATATATATATATTGTAGCAGAATATGTATGATTAGGTGGGCAAAGCTACAGCACGCTTGAGCATCAGGATGGAATGGGAAGAAAGATGCTCAAGTCGTGACGTAGTTTGTTGTTAGGAGTTAGTAAACATCTGGGACTGGAGGAGAGAGGTCACCATAATGTCGGAAATGAAATAAGATTGTTGTAGTGGTCATCAATGTGAAATAAACCTCCATTTATATTTAACCAGAGATCTCGTTAGTCCTCTATGTGTCTGCTTTGTTATAGAGGACGAAATGGTGCCCACGACTCAGGATCGGAACATGGCGTGTCGCGGAATCTCAATACGCTGTCCATGTAACACATCGAAGTAACTGCAAAGTTTTGAAGATCTTTGTTCTGCTTGCATCAATTACCCAGAGACAGGATTACGGCACGGTTCTATACTTGTATTGAACGTTAAAACGAAGTTGATAAATGGCCACTACGTCGTCTGTGAGAGTTACAGCAGCCAAAAGCCCGGCTAGGGGTGGTTGTCTGTAAATATTCTTCAGAATCCTCGCTATAAGGACCTCTTGTCAAGAATCCTCGCTGTACAGGCAGTCGTTATCAGCTGAGATATGAAAACCGGCTTGCCAGGGCGAGTTGCTGTACAATGGTCATCATCTTGCTGAGCAAAAGAGTGAGAAAAACCAGCACGTTTTTTCTGGATCCTTCGAAATAAGAGGCTCAGGAAAAAGAAACTTCAAGACAAATCGAATTAAGTAGCAGTTATCTACTTCGCATCAAGATTGTCTGGAGCGAACTGAAAACCGTTGAATCGTGACCTTGAGAGTTTGAAGAAACAAGTCAATCACTCATTTGAAGAATAAGAGGAAATGAGAAGGTCATCAACAGCAGCGATATCGTCAGGGGACTCTCGGAAGTGGGAGGGGCAGACTGGGCTGCCGACCTACTGAAGAGGGGACCCAAATTATCGCTTTAGTGAAGTACTCAGTTCTCAAGACGTCGCTTTGATGTGCCCTGTTATAGGGTGAAAAGAAGCCAGAAGTCTGGTAGGGGCTCAACCAGGGGCTGAAGTTACTGAGACGTTGGAAGAAGAAACTCCCTAACTACCTGAAGTGCGTGATCGGTTGGAGGAGCATTTCAACTAACACAGACTCCTAGCGTTTGAATTCTACCTGACAGCGAACATAGAGGAATCCGTCTTTCTTGGATCGGGAGCAGAAATTAGGGTAATTTGTAAACCTTAAATATCATTTTAAGTACTATTGACTGGTTGAACAATTCTTAGTGTGTAAAGTAACAACGGTCATGTCTTTAAATTAGATAGTTATAAATGTGATTTTGATTTTATTGGTATATACATAAATATTTCAGCATGACAGAACAAGATTCATTGGCACAAGTTTTGACTGGGGTAGGAACAGTGATAGATAGACTTAATACGGTCATGAAACAACAAGGATTGACAACTGAAATTGTTAAGTTTAGTGGACAGGCAAGAGATTTTAAGAAGTGGATAACTTCCATAGAGAAATATGCATATTTGGTGTCAGCATCAGATGAAGAGAAAATGAGACTTGCTTATCAGGCAGCGACAGAACCGGTTTCAGATCATATCCGAAGAAAATTAGAGGCTAGAGTAGATGAGACATGGGAGCAGTTCAAAGACGACCTAGCCCATAAGTACGTGGAAATAACGGACCCACAACATGCGTTTTCGGTGTTGAGACAGTCTAAACAAAACAATGGAGAGACGGTACAATTGTTCAGCGATAGGTTGATTAACCTGGCTGAAGAAGCATTCTTAGGACAGAATGTACGAGGAGAAGAAGTGGAGAGGATGTTAGTCGGGATTTTTGTAGATGGCATAAAATCCGATGGACTGAAGTTTAAGCTGATGAGAGAAAACCCCGAGAGGTTATCACAAGCTGTAGATATTGCGGTACAAGAAGAAAATTTGAGACGTAGATTTAGATTGAGAACAGGACGAGAAATAGGAACTAGTCGAGAAGACAGGATTGAGGAGCCTATGGAGATAGGACAAACAAGGTTCGGATGGAATAGGAGAGGAGGTATACAGACGTTACAAGGTAGAAATAGAAATGCTTATGATGAAAGAAGACAAATGAGGTATCCTACAAGTGAGACAGTAGGTAACACAAATAACACAAATATAGTCTGTTGGTTTTGTGGTCAACGCGGACACGTTTCTCGTTTTTGTGATAACAGGCGTATCCAGTCGAATACACAAAGTAGAAATGGCAATAGCAGGTTGAATAGGAATGTTGAAGATAGACACAGAAATTTTACAGGTACAAGAACGCAGGAAAACCGGCGCCCTACCTATTAAATAGGACCTAGTAGTAGGAGGGAAAATAACAAGGTCCCAAGGTTTAAAGAATATGTTAATAACAGGCATAGTAGGACGAGTAGAGAATACTTTCAACTAGATGAAATCAAACAGTTTACAGAAAATAAAACAGATCATAGCTCATGTATAATAGAAATAGGAAAATATAGAGTTCGTACATTAATTGATTCAGGAGCTCAGGTTAGTGTAATTAAAGAAAGTTTTTTATATAAAATAATGAGAAATTGTAGAATATTTAAGAGTCATAATAATCTTCACTCTGTTACAGGACAGAATTTACAAGTAATTGGACAAACAATGATCAATTTTAAATTAGGAGGGATCAACGTAAGACATCTTTTTCATGTAGTGAAAGATTTAAATAGAAACATGCTTATAGGAAGAGATTTTTTAATAAAAAACGGAGTAAGATTTTTCTTTGATTTACACAAATTAAAATTCAAGGACGTATATGTAGATATGGAAGAAGACATGCATATATCAGCACTAGTTAGAGTTAAAATGTCTACGACGTTAAAACCACAGTCGGTTAATTTGATACAAGCAAAGGTAAAGAGAAACCCATATTATGTGGCAGGACACACAGTTAGAATCACTGAGTTGCAAAAGGAAGTAATTGATGAGCCTGGTCTAGAAGTTCCGGATGGAATAATATCGTTAGATAAACACTTAACCTTTCCAGTAATGATTATTAACAACACAGGTAGAGAAATTAAATTATACAGAGGATGTGTAATAGCCAAACTAGAACATAACATTAGTGACATATTGGCAACGGATAGAGTAGAAATGCCGGGAACAAATTATTCAGAAACTTCTAGTGAAAGAATTAATAACAGACGCGGACGCGGAAGAAGAGGGAACGTACAAAAGGATGAATTGATCCATCCATTCAGAAGAAATACAGCCCAAATACATTCACTAGACAAAATGACAAGGGAACAAGAATTGTTGGCACAGTTAAAAGCTCCACCAGAAAATAAGAAAGTATTAGAACAACTTATAAAAGAAAATCAGGATGTATTTGCAATTAATGATTTAGAATTGGGAAGGACAAAAACAGTTACAATGGAAATAGATACGGGAGACCATCCACCAATTAGTTTAAAACCGTATAGAACTCCCTTAAGAAATAGAGAAATTGTTGAAAAGGCAATAGAAGATATGTTGAAAGCAGGAATAATAACAAGATCGAAGTCAGAATGGTCATCTCCGATCGTAATCGTGACCAAACCTGATGGTTCACATCGATTCTGCTGTGACTACAGGGCGTTGAACAAAATCACTAAGAATGTAGCGTACCCACTGCCGGTGATTGATGATATTTTGGGGTTGCTTAATGGCTCTACATTCTTCACGACGCTAGACGCAAGATCAGGATTCTGGTGTATACCGATGTCGGAAGATGCTCAAAAGAAAAGTGCTTTCTGTACTCATATGGGTTCTTACGAATTATTACGAATGCCATTCGGGGTTCGAACGGCTCCATCTCACTACATGCTGTTAATAAATGAGGTATTAGAAGGTATGCAAAAGTTTGCATTGGCATACATAGACGACATTCTAATTTATACAGCAGGGGATGTGGATGATCACTTAAAACATGTAAGATTAGTATTCGACAGATTAAGAGTACATGATGTTAAATTAAAGCTTAGTAAATGCGAGTTTTTAAAAACAGAAACAAAATATTTGGGGTATATTATTAATAGAGACGGAATTAAACCAGACCAAGACAAAATAAAGGTTATTAAAGAGTTACCTCCTCCAACTAACGTAAAAGAAGTGCGTGCTTTTATTGGAACCTGTGGGTATTATAGGCGCTTTATCCCAGGGTTTTCAAAAATAGCAGAACCTATTACAAACTTAACGGGCAAATACGCTAGATTTAAGTGGGATGATGAGTGTCAAAAAGCGTTCGAGTTTTTTAAAAAACAGCTTAACAGTGGTACCACTATTGACGCATCCAGATTTGAATAAACAGTTAATACTATATACAGATGCTTCAGATAATGCTATAGGAGCGTGTTTGGTTCAACCATATGAAGGAAAAGAATCTGGAATACCAGGAGTTAAAAATGAAAGGCCAATTTATTTCTTGTCTCATAAACTTAGCAGGTCGCAGCGAAAATGGTCGACTATCGAGAAGGAGGCTTATGCTATTCATTATGCTCTACAGAAACTTAACTACTATTTACATAACGCAAATTTTGTTATTAGAACTGACCATATGCCTTTAAAATCTCTGTTAGAAGCTCCAGTGCAGAACAGGAAAATACAGACGTGGGCATTGAATCTACAGGGATACAATACAAAAATTGAATACATACCAGGTAGGATTAACACATGTGCTGATTTATTGTCTAGGATCCCGTATCCACAGTCATCAGGAGACACAGAAGATGAAGGTGAACCAGAGATCGACGACCGAAACTGGCAAGTAAATATATTAGATTCTGCCATAATAAATAGAGAAGAGTTTGAGAGTTTACCATCGGATCAAGAGTCTGAACCTAGAGCAGAAGACCCACATTTAGCACAATTTAATATGAAAGAAGAACAAGAATTAGATCCAAAAGTCTTACAAATAAAACAGAAATTAAAAGAAACGGAGGAGAATAAATATAAGAAGAATTATTTAGTTTTGCAAGAGGATGAACAGTTATATTATATGAGTGAAAGGAACGAACAGCTAAGGAAATATATTCCAAAACATTTGGAAAATGAAGTTTTAAAAGCATATCATGATGAGAATGGTCATCTCGGTCGTGATAAATTGGTGAAAGCACTTACGAGTAAATATTATTGGCCGAACTTATTTAAATCTGCTTGTAAATATGTAGATACGTGTGAAAGATGCAGATTAAGGAATATGAAAACAATTAAGTGTCCCTTACAAGATACAGATATTCCTCAGTTTCCTATGCAAAAAATTAGTTTAGATATATCGGGTCCTCACCCTAGAACATTGTCAGGGAACGTGTATTTAATTCATATAGTAGACGTCTACAGTCTTTGGCCGGAAGTTTATGCAATCCCAGATAAGAGCGCAGATACTGTCATTAATATGTTTTTACAAGAATTCGTAACAAGATTTAGTTGCCCACAAAGTATACTTACGGATAATGGTAAAGAGTTTGTAAATAAAAAATTCGAAAAGTTATTAAAAGATTTGAATATAAAACATATAAAGACCTCATACTATAGACCTTCTTCAAATGCTAAGAACGAACGACAACATAGGACATTATACGATATTATAGCAAAGATTGTTGATGAACATGAAAAAGATTGGGATCTATTCTTAGGACCTGCGCTTAGTGCTATACGCACAAATCAAAATGAGAGCACGGGGTTTTCACCATTCTATTTAATACACGGGAGAGAACCAAGTACTACCTATAGATAATCTGTTAAAACCAAGACGGAAATATATGGGGGAAGACTTTCAAGAGACCATCATACAGGAAATGCATAAAGCACACGTAAGATTAAAGAATAATATAATTAAAGCTAGAGAAAGACAGAAAAAGTACAAAAACGTGAATACAAAATTACAGGAGTTTAAAGTAGGTGATAGAGTTTATTACAAGAAGCATAGAAGGAACTCTAAGTTTGATGCTCGTTGGGTCCCAGGTTATTACGTTTTGGAAAAGCTAGGAAATGTATCGTATAGTATAAAGAACCAGATCACGGGACATGTGGCAAGGGCACACGTGGAACACTTAAGAAGAGATGATGATGAGAAGGGAAATAATAATTATAATAATAATTATTATTCAGACACCGGATACTTAGATGAACAAGTCGTCAGGGGAGCTACAATAACCCCAGGTTTTAGAAAAGATCCAGCACAAAATCAGTTAATAACAACTCCAGTTTACGATGATACTCAAGAACAGACAATACCGAAAACGATAGAAGAAGAAAATGTGAATGAGAGTCATTATGATAGTATAGAATCTATGGAAGAGGAAATAGGTGCTCCATTTAAGAATACTAGACAAGCAACGAAAAGAAGAATGGATAAACAAAGAGAAAGAGAAGTAAAGAGACAGAGAAGAATTAGAGATTATTCAACAAGCGGTGAAGTTATGCCTCTACTAGAAAGGTCCTTAAGAAATAATGATAGACAAATTAGATGGGATATTGAACGGAAGAAATTAGCGGCTGCTAGCGAGAGACATACAGATGAAGAAGAGGAAATGGATGAAAAGTCAGAATCAAATAGTAGTATGGAAGAAACTAATAAGTTATACGAAGAAGAAGATATTGATGTGGAGATAGCACTTATTCAAAGAAACTTGGAGTTATTGAAGAAGTGGAAACGTAAGAAGTAAATGGATAGAAAATACTGCAGATAGCAAGATATAAGTTTCATGATTTAAAAAGGAAAGAGATACTTGATGAAGTATATGAGACGGTGGAAATGGAAAAGGCTTCTATTGATATTTTTCATAAATGGTCTTGAGGAGTAGTTAAGCATTAAGATAACTAATATAGATGTAGGTTCGAGTGAGGTATATATTTTTTTCTCTCTGTGATGGAATTGCTGGTCGATTTTATGTTTCAACTTCTTGAGTTTTCTTAGATAGATAAGTTAGTCAATGGTACAGCAGGTAGATGTACTCTATAATAAATAGACAAGTTTTTATTGGTGCTAGAAATACCGTGGTTAATGGTAATGATTAAGAAGTTGCTACAAATGAAGGGGAAACAATTGGTGTGTCGAACCACAGGTTCTATTGGTAGATAGTACGCTCATTGTTAGCTAAAGACTTTTATGGAAAGAACAGATATTGTTTTAAGTTAGGAATTGGTCTGTAGGTAACAGATATATATACTTGGCAGTGAGTTGTTTTGTTTTCTCGGTTATAAAAATAGTGGAATGACTTGTATGAATAGATATGTGTTACATTGGTTCGTATAGGAGGCCAATGTTGATGGGTCACTTTACGTAGTTAATTCTAAGTGAATTATATTTTTTTGAAAACCTTCTCTTTAGCGAGAAGACAGTTGTTTTATTGAATCTGAGTTTTTAATGCCTCATATATAATATGTTTTTTTTGCTTGATTTGGTCCTGTAAAATGATTGTTATTATTTGATTTTAGAATAGGATTATTGTGTTCTTAGACTTTTGCGTACAAACTATTGGTCCGTAAAAGAGACCAGTAGTGTTAGGTAATACTAGAATATTTTCTTCTGATTTGATAAGATGCATGTTATATTATTCTAAAATGTGTTTTTCTTTGAATGAGTTGATATCTTTAATTAATATGAGGGGAAACATAAATTTGTGTAAAAAACTACTTGGGGGGTATGATGTCCTGTTTTGATTTTATTTCGCTTCACTCATAATTTAAATAAGTTGTTTTGTGTATTAGGTTACCTTGTTAGTAAATATGTTACAAATTTAATTAAGTAAGTTTAATTTTCAAATAGTTATGGTGTTGGCTAGAATAAAGAAAATACATGGGGCTTTATTTAAGACCCTTCGTTCAGAAAAGAGTTAATAAAACTACTGAGGGCTAATAGAGAGACACATTCTCTTTGTGAATATTATGTGGCTGTGATAATCGGCATGAAGAGGTTCTTATGGATATGAAGTATTAGAAAGTTAAAATAGGAGCTGCATTAAAGTCAGCATTATATGAAGATATAAGGTTGGGTATATGAAAAAAAAAGAAAAAGGGGGGGGGGGAGACTGTGAATGGCAGCATATAAGCTGGGGTATATATAGGTAGACAAGGAAGCAGATCATGGGATGTGAGGGGGCAAGA